>PVKB01001166.1:293051-420551 GCA_004027205.1 Ctenodactylus gundi
TTTGTTTGTTTTTTGTTTTTTGTTTTTTGAGCCTTCAAAATGGAAGCCAGTGTGACAGAGCTCCTTGGTGGCATCCCAGAGCGTTCCTGCCACCCAAGGGCAGCTCTGCTTCATGACCCTGAAGTCACCTTACTCAGGCCTCATCAGAACCACAGAGCCTAAATTAAAAATATTTTGTAAACAAAGTTATGGACAGCTCAGTTTTCTAATTCAAAGTAATCATGATTTCTGTGCTGTGGTATAATTACCTAAAAAAACGTTATTTGATGATTAAGATTCTGGAGTGAATTGTGTTCTTGGGGCTCTCGCGTGGTTCTTCCATCAGGGACTTGGTTTCAGCGGTGTGCAGCTGCTGGAGTTGATTTACAGTGCCGCGGCTGTGTCTGGTCATAAATAAATCCTCTTATATAGTTGTTATGAACACCTGTTAGATCATCTGTCAGCAAAGCACTGTTCACATTTATCATGGTGCGGTAGTTATTTCACCTCAATCCATTTCCTACTGACTCAGCCTCCATCACCGGATTACTATTACCACACCATAATCGCTCGTTCCCACTTCGTGTTACAACTTGCAGATAAAAGATTTCACTACTTGGCCAAATTTCATAAATAAAGGAGCAGTTCAGTGCAGTAAAAGTTTATTTTTGTCATCATTTGTCACCCCATTATTCTATAAATCAAACGGAATAGCACTATTGCCAGCTCAGGCGTTGCTGTCAGCCTTAGGCATGGAAATGGTCCGTTTCTTCCTTTTAGATGAGGTGACATGTCTTTCAGACTTAACTGGCTTATGGCTTTGTTTCACCCATTTTATTTTATTACCCCCTCGGAAAAAATCCTGGGGGAGCTGAAAGATTTAAGGAGCAAAATGGAAACAGAAAACAAAGTCTGCACGCAGCTTAGCTGAGTGATCTGTGTCATCGTCCCCCCAGTCACTGGACACTCGATCAGCGCCCCACCTAGACCCTGCATCTGTGACTAAGGGTGCCTTTCATACACGTGCAAGGGGGTTAGAGTTTCTCTCCATCCTGGAAAGGCATTGCAACATGGAGTCACATGTAATAAACTACCTGACGCAGACCCCCAGAGAGCCTCTCAATTTGACAGCCTTCACGCAAAGAAAAAACGAACTGGCTTCTTCCTTAAGATGCACTGTAATAGATCTGAGGCTCTGGAAGGGAATGGTCACCCAGAGAGATCCCACCCCGGGAAGTTCCTCAGCTGTGGAGCTCCGCAGGAGGAGTCAAGATTTATTAGCCGGTGGCAAACTCCATCTCGGGCCTAGGTCTGAGGAGGGTAATGTCCCTTAGCTAAAGGAAGAGGACAAGAAAGCTAAGAGGATGGAGTAATAGAAAAGAGTTTATAGTTGATATTATACTTCTGAGTTGGTTCTAATTCAACTTACATTCTTCATAGTCATTATGGAGCTCATAAATTCAATAAAGTGTTTTACTATTACTATAAAAGTGACAGGAGGGGGGTTTTATGTTGTAAGTTTCATCAGTTGCTCTTCCTGTTTTATGTTGAAGTTCTCGGGCCATTATGTCATTAAACTCCTTGGAGTCTGAAGGGCTCAAGGCCCCACTTCTTTCCTTTTGCACATTCGGTCAGGGTGGAGGATCCCCCAGCTGGGGCAGGTCACTGGATTGTCAGAGCCTGACAGGCAAGTCCATTTGAACCTGTTACTGCCTGAAAAGTAGCTTCAGTCCATGCACATATGCAGTGACTGGGGTAAGGGGCCTGTAGGCAGATACTCCAGCTGTGAAAACCCACCCCAGATGGAGTCCTTTTATTGAGAGGAGGAGCTGCTGGGTGATGTGTGCAAAGCTCTGGGCCCTGAAGACTCAGGCACTGCGGTCCGCACCACAGATTGGTCCTGCTACGGTCTCGTCAGCACGTAGCTCTGAGTCCCTGACCATGTTCTAAGCGAATTCTGAGTTGGACTCCTAGAGACTTCTTGAGAGGAAGGCCCATTCTTCTGGCTGTTTTGTTCTATTCCAGAAACAGCAAAAGGCATTTCTTCTCTAGGGAACTTTGCTCTCTCCAGATGTTTGCTTTGAACAGAATATCCACATGGAAACAGCAACTACTAATTCTCTGGCCAGAGTGTATCAAGGCCTTTATCTAAAGCCTCCCATCCATCCAGCTGTCGGGCATTTGCTATTATAGGGCACCAACAGAGAAATGAGGCTGTGGCTTTATCACCGCACCCTGGGTGACAACTTGATTTTCTGCTTTCACCGCAGGCGGCAGCAGCCCGACATGATGGGGCTGTTAATTTGTACATTTCATGGTGTCTGTCAGGGGGCTGGGCGCGGAGGGCTTCGGGGGGGAGGGAATGGAGCATGTCCCAGCCGCGGAAGCACCTGTCTGCATTGACGGCACAGAGCACTTCTTATTAGCGTGCAGGTCTCTAAATGCAGCCGGGGGATGACAGCCTGGCACCCAGCACCCACACTGTGACAGGCGCCGGCAGCCGGTCCCATTGTCTGCCCTTGATGAGCATGTCATTAATGGAAATGGAAGAAAGTGAGGGCCACATCAGTATTCAAATAGCCTCTATTCTCTGCCACTCACCCGCGGCTCAGCCTGCTGCACACTTCCTTCCATAAGCTCCTCTTACACTTTTCTGTAACAGATTTATTCCCCGTGCATTGAAATCCTTTCCATGTTGTTCCTGGTTTCTTCCAATCCTATGTTTACACCCATCTCTTTAAACTGGATTTAGCTAAATCAAAGGAGATTTGGGATTTTACATATTGCAGAGGTCTAATTAGCAAGTGTGTGCTGCTTGCAGCCCAGAAAATGCAAGTTGCCACTCCTGGATCTGCGTGCTCCTGAGCCTTGCCTGTCTTCTGGGAAGACGCTGGCTCCTCAGGCCCCGTGTCTCAAAATAGCTGCCAGTGTGGGGGACCGCTGAAGGTAGAGGTGACTTTGCCAGGCCTGGCCTGGGTGGGAAGCAGTTCTGCCTTTCTCATCCTTAGGAAATGAAAGCCAAGTTAAGAGAAGCATCACCAGAAGTGCACTTGGGTTGGAAAGGACTGTATGTCACACATAGTTATTTACAGCCAGCCAGAGAGTGACTGGGTCCTAAATACATGTTTCCGTCCCTCAGACCCTGTGTTGGTCTGTTGGCTTAATAATGTAATTAGTGCTCAGAGGGAGGATATTGATGCCGCCGCCAGCAGTCACTGCTCCTCCGTGCGTTTCCAAACCATTCGTGCTGCCCACTTGGCTCCTGTGTCCCCCAGTTGGGGAGCTCCAGCTGCACGTCCACACACACTGCGTCCACAGAGGCCCTCAAAACAGGAGCCAACTCCACGCGCACCCACACCATGTGAGTCTACACTTGCTCCCGTCCTGCGCATCCAGGTGGGATGTTGAGAGACCCACCCCCTAATTTCTCACTAGTCTCTCAAGAAGGGAAGGTCAGGAGCACTACTTGCTGTGCGTTTCCTGGCATCCCCTGTCTGGTGTTCATCACTGACTCAGGCTGTGACTTCTTTACACCCACCCTTCTCGGATGGTCTTGCCTGAGGCTCAGCCCAAGGAGAGTCTCAGCTCCGTCGCGCTCCCCTCCTCCCCAAGCTGGAGCCGAAGAAGGGAATTCGTAGAAGCTCTCTTCTCCTTCTAACACAGACTTCCTGTTGCCATGCCCCCACCTCCCACTTGAGGTGCCATGCTGCGGAGCAGCGTGGAGTGGGCCTCCATGGAATCCTCCCATCGGTGGCATCATGGCCCCTTTATGGACTAGAGGGATTGGAGAACAGCTCTTCTCAGGTGTTCGTCTGACAACCTACAAAATCCCGCAGCCCTTCTCCAGGAGAAGCCCGGAGGAGTGATTATGGTGGAAAAGCCAAGTCATAAATAGGGCTTTCTCTTATTTACTGGCTTTGTAGCCTAGAGAATCCACAGAGGGCCATTTAGAAGGAAAAAAAATGTGAGGAAAAAGTGGGGACTACAATGATAATGCTTTGAGTTTAGTGTCAGTGATGAAAAAAAATTTTGCATTGATTAATTATTAAGAGATCTGTTTAATAAATTATAGAGAGTGCATTTTGTCTCTCCACTATTGTTAGCATGACCCAGGACCCCTATTTTGGAGGTGAACAAAAAGCTATTGAGGTATAACAATAAATTTTGTCCCCGAGGGTTTTTGCAGAAGTGGCCACAGGGCCATCCTGACAGATTTAAGGCAGAAATCCCGCAGCTGACACTGAAATGTGTCAAAACCAATGGCTTCCCTTGGTGGGTTGCAGCCACCAGCCTCGTCTCACCCACACATGTGAATAAAGCAAATC
The DNA here is from genome assembly GCA_004027205.1 of Ctenodactylus gundi. Classification (NCBI taxonomy): domain Eukaryota; kingdom Metazoa; phylum Chordata; class Mammalia; order Rodentia; family Ctenodactylidae; genus Ctenodactylus; species Ctenodactylus gundi. Next base: position 297,356 of record PVKB01001166.1, read on the forward strand.
ACTGACCTAGAAACAAAGTGCTCATTGGTAGAGGGGGGGTCCTCCCTCCATCCTCCCTCCCCCGCTCTAAAATTATTTTCTTGAAAAATAGGCTCAATTATTCAGTGTTTGTAGATTTTTCTTATTTCAAATGCAGAAAGTCATTAAGGAATTCTGTTCATTCTTTTTTGAATAACTTATTTGAAAAATAAAGCACAATATCTCTGTCCGTGATTCTTCATTTTATTTGAATTTAGATATAAATATTGAGTTCAAACAAGGAACTATCTAATTTGAAGCAATTGGGTTTTTCCCCACCTCCCCATGTCTCCAGGGGGGGAAATGTAGTTTTATCTGTAAGATTAATGTATTGAATCTATTTCATTCAACTGCAAGAATTCAAAGTAGCTTCATTTAGTCAGCTATATGAATGTATATATTAATTAAAAAGCACCTGAGTAAATGTTTCAAAGCTTGGATTTGTTATTCAGTTGGTTTTCCTTGTTTCCTTCCCACCATTTCCTGAGCGCTTGGGACAGGACAGCAGGAAGTGACCAAAACCCTGGCAAGGGTGGGTGGAGCCTGGCGCTGCTCCTGGCGCTGCTCCTGTCCCTCTTGCTCCCTGGCGTCCATGGAGACACTCTTCATGCTTTCTGCACCATGTGAAATGTTCCCTGAGCAGCAATGGAAGGCCACCTCTAATTTCCATCTAACCTGCCATTGAAAAGGACACTTTTGTCCTTACACAGGTGGCATCCGTTGGGGCAGACTGGAGTCCCCTTCACCCCTCCTGTCCCACCCATGCGGGGACCATCCTCAGCCAGGGCCTCCCCCTCCTTCGCCTGCACCTTTCACTGTCCACCTGTTTTGAAGGTGGGATCACTGAACTTTCTGGTAGGAACTCCAGCGCTGGTCAGCTGCAAATAGTTTTTACTCCCCCAGCCGAGGCCGCTCTCCTAAGTGGAACACAAGGCTTGAAAAACGACATTGGTGGGGAGCCCGGTGGGATGTGGCAAGGCCTCAGCCTCCAGCCTTGCAGGGTCCACCTTTGCACCCCAGCAAGCTCATGTCATTCTCTCTCTTGGAGCCCCCAGAAAGCTGAAGAATCTACAAGAAAAATCCAGAAGTGAACAGGGAGAAAAATATTACAGCCTGTCTCAGTCTTTATTGTCTTTAACTTTGTGTATCTTTTAAATACATGTGAATGTACAGGACAGTTAAACATACCCTGTGCGGTAATGCATGTATGCAATTAGCGGCTCACGTAGATAATTACTAACAACATGATGACTCTTGACCACACACGCACACAACGCACAGTCGGCAACACACGCACAGACAAGTCCTCCTCGGTCTGCGGGAGACACTGAGCCGGGGCTTCCCGCGCGCCCGGGTGCCTTCCCTTGGGAAGGCAGAGGCCTCGCTGCAGGGCCACGCCGGAAGTGTGCCTGCGACTTCCGGCCTCTGCTACCCCGGCGTCACCGGCAGAGGCCCACCCCAGCGGCCCAGGAGCACGGGGGCGGGCGGGCGGCGGGCGGGAGGCGCCGGCTCCTCTCATTAGCCTTGAGGAATGACTCGCGATTCACTAAAGGTCACTGCCTACCAGGCAGATAAATTATCTAGGCGCCTTCAGCAGAGTTGGAGGGCCTATGCGGTCAGAAGTTTGCATTAAATGAAAGAGTTTATGGCTTCTATTTTGTTGCATAGGAAAAGGGAAATAATTAGTAACTGGCGGCCAGTGCTGGGGATAAACAGCGCAGCTTCGTTCCAGCAGGCCTCGTGCCGGCCGGTAACCTCTCCTTGCAAGCAGCCCACGTGCAACGATCATCCACAATGGGAGAGTGGAACCGGCTGCACCCCGCGACCGGGGGAGCAAGACCACTGACGGGAGAGGCTTTACAGCGCCGCAAACGATGCTCCTTTTTATTGTGGCTGATTTTTGATGATTCCCGTAACTCAGTGGTTAAAAATTAAATAGTCGAGTTCATAGTTATTACTCAAATCCGTTTTAACGTTCGACTACAGAAAGGCCCAAACCTGCCTGCTCGGTGAGTTTCTCGGGTGGGCTCCTGCGTTTCCACGCCCAGACCGCAACAATGGTAATAACAATGACATTAAAATTTCTCAAAGGGTGAATGTCACCCATCATGTCAGCGTCATTATAAATTAGGCAGATTTTCTCGGCATAACAAACACCAGAGCCTTTCCATTAGGGAAATGTTTACTCCTTCGCAGAGCCTGGGTTTTCATAAAATTCTTACCTTTTCAGCCCAATTAAGTCTGCTGCGGGGAGGGTTTGTGCTCCTGTGAGATTCGTAGTCCGCAAGAAGTAAGTGATAAAGATACGGAGAGTAGAAGCAAGTGGGAAAGGAACAGAGAAGATTTGCGCTGATTATCCTATCTTTTAATGATGATATTCCACGGGTGGAGGACTCCTGTACTTGGTATTATGCTAATTATTTTTAAATTACATTTTCTCCTCTAACCTCATAACAGACTTGAGAGGGACTGAATTCATCTATTTTTCGAAGATGAGAAAAGTACTCCTCCGAGAAGCGAGCACCCTGCCCAGCCTCGGACAGCTGGTGAGGGCAGCGCTGCCCAAGATTTGCTGGCTCCCAGGCCGGGTGGCAGGTTCCACTGTGTCTCTCCCCAGCCTCCGCTGGGACAATACAGGATGGAGAGGGAACCTAAAATTCACCAGCCAAGATAAGATGCCCAGTGCAGTGCCTGGCACTCATTAAGCATTAAAGTACTGACTTTTATATTCAGAAATCTAAGTAGTGGATATTCTCCATTCATAGGCTAGGAAAGAAAGAAATCTATAAGCACATAAAAATGCAAGGTTTTTGTTTGTTGGTGCGTTTTTAATAAATAACCCAAGCTAGGGAGCACATACTACAGGGCTCCATTCATGGGTCTTTCCAAGGGTCTTACCTCATTCCTGAGTTCTTTATCTAATATCATTTTAATAATGTCAAACAATGACATTCTTGGCATTTCCCCAATGGAACTATTCCACTTTTTGACAGATCTCATTGCTAGAAAATTATTTTTATGGATAATTGACAACTTTGCTTCTGAATGTATTCCCATTGGAAAATTATGAATCCTGAAATGGAACACATAGAAGATCCGTCGGGGCCATTCCCCTTGAGAGGTTGAATTGGTTCCTGTGAGGTTGGTGGAAGAGCCAGCGCTCGCTTGCCTTCCCACTCAGTCGGCGCAACCCCCAAGACTCCCGCCACCCGGGACCCCGGATTCTACAGGTGGAAAGATGGAAGAAGACCAGAGGGGTGCTGTGAAAAATGAGGGTGTGGTGGCTGCCCCCTCAGTGTCCCTCTGCCCCTGGATGTCCCCATCCTTCCCTGTGCCCACATTCCCCAGGAGCTTGGCTAGTTTATGGGCACAGGATATCTGAGACAGTGAAATACCCTTGGTAATGGCCATTTTTCCCTTTTTCATATTGTATTTATATCCTGTATGTTAATTTACCCCATTTTATGTGTGTGTGTGTGTGTGTGTGTGTGTGTGTGTGTGTGTGTGTGTGTGTATACAATACACCATGTTTATATTGAACTTGAGTATTTTGTGCACATTTACATTGCATCAGAATTACAAACCCTTCCCCTCTTCTCTTTGACCTTCCCACACTCCCTCCCTCCCTGCTAACTCCCACTCTCTCCCCCCCCATTTGGTTCTATAAAATGACTGTGTTCTGGGTTTTTCATGTTAGAGAAACCATTCAATATTTAACCTTTTACAGCTGACTCACTTCACTGAGCATGATGGTCTCAAGTTGAATGCATTTACCTACAAAAGCCTCAAAGCTATCTGTCTTTATAGATGAGTAATACTCCATTGTGTATATGTACCACAATTTTTGTATCCACTGGTCTGTTGATGAGTATTTTGAGGTCTTTCATATTTTAGCTATTGTTAGTTGTGCTTCTATGAGCATGGGCATACTGTATCTCTGTTATATGTTGCTTTTAACTCTTTTGGAAAAATTCCTAGAAGAGGTGTCACTGGAGCAAAGGGGATATTTATTTTCAGTCTCTTGAGGAATTTCCATACTGCCCTCCATAGTGGTTGTACCAGTTTCCACTCCTACCAGCAGTGTAAGAGGGTCCCTTTTTCTCACAGCCTCACCAGCACTGATGGCTATTTGAGTTCTTGATATATGCCGTTCTCTTTGGGTTTAGATGGTATCTTAATGATGTTTTTTTTTTTTTTTTTGCATTTCTCTAATGGCTAAGGATATTGAACATCTTCTCATGTATTTACAGGACATTTGAACTTCTTCATCTGACTATTCATCGCCTATACATTTCCATTGCCCATTTTTTGATCATTTTTTAATTTAAGGGGTCTGTTTTTCTTCAGTTCCTTGTATATTCTAGTTACTAGCTTCCTATCTCAGTTATAAGTGGTGAAATTTTTTTCCCATTCTGTCGGTTCTCATCTTACTCTGTTGATAATTTCCTTTGCTGTGCAGAAACTTTTTAATTTGATATAATGCATTTGTTGATTCTGGAGTCTAGTTTTTTTCATTGGGTATTTTATTAAGAAAGTCCTTGCCTTCACCTATGTCTGTTAGAATTTTGCCTAACTTGTCTTCCAGAAGGTTCAATATTTCAGTTTTAATATCTAGGTTTTTGAACCACTTTAATTTGATTTTGTTGCACAGTGATAGATGTATGTCTAGATTCGTTCTTCTGCATGTGGATAACCAATTCTCCCAGTACCATTTGTTGAAGAGGCTGTCTTTTTTCCAGAGTATGTTTTTGGCTTCTTTATCACAAGTCAGGTAGCTGGGGGGTACTTGAGTTGTCCCTCAGTTCTGTTCCACTGACCAAACTGTCTATCTTGTGTATTAACACTCGAGATTCTCTGGTCACATACATAAGCAACCCAACTGCCTTATCTCTTCATTTCAAGGGTTTTTATGCACCTTCTTTGACTTCTACCACATAAAGTCAGAGGCCAGGGGAACCCAGTCAGATTTCTGAGGTAACATGGGGTTTCTGGGTGCACAGAGGAAACAGGGACCCTAAAACACCTTTTACAGAAATGTAATGACTCTTGGGAAATTGCTTCATTCATTATTTTGCCCCGGGGTATTATCCCATTAATACCTTTTATACTATTTTGATGATTCATTTCAAACTGTAACAAGCATCCTGTTTGTATTTACTTTATGAGGCATTGGTGTTGAGTTGAAAAGAGCTCCTAGAGAAAATTTGTTAATGAATAGTCACAAGGTTGCTAACATGATCAATGCAGGGTGATAGGACATTTAATCTGATTGTCTGTGACAGCAGTTGTACAGAGTTTGTGGTGGCAGAGAACCACATTGACTGGTTGAGCACACTGGACCACTAATACCCCAAAGGGGAGGTGACATTCACTCTTTGAGAAATTTTAATTTTGGTGTTTTATTGTTGCAGAGTGGGAGTCTCCCAAGACAGAAGGTCTGTAGAAAAATAGGAGCCCACCTGAGAAACTCGCCGAACAGGCAGGATTGGGCCTTCGTATAGTGAAACTCTAAAATGTATTTGAGTAATAACTATGAACATGTCTATTTAATTTTTAACTGTTGAGTTATGGGAATCATTGAAAATCAACCACAGTAAAAAGGAACAATGTTTGTGGCACTGTAAGCCACTCCTATTATTGGTTAGTGCTCCCTTCAATTGGTCAATTTCCCATTTCGAAAGTGTGTGTTACTGAGAACGGGAGGACTATGAGGTACAGATGTGAGGAGAGAAGGTGTCCCATGGGAAGTTATGCCACCGAAGTGTGGTATATTCCAAGGCTGCAGCCCTATATACTGTAGCCACATATTAAGATGAAAATGAAAAAATCTTTTCCAGATAACAATTCTCACTCACCGTTAAGAAAGATGTGGCAGAGAGAAGCCTCATCAGAGACCAGGGAGCGGCAGCAAAGCCAGGGCCTTTCCCGTCTAAGCACTAGCCACGAGCCACTGCTCTTTCCTGAGGCTTCCTGAAGAGCCTTCTGGCTACAGGGTGGTTACAGCATGCCTGCCCTGTGGGTGATATCCATGGTGATTACTGGGGCATGGTTGCTCCTAAAAATGGAAGGGATGATAGAGAGAGGAGAGAGAGAAAAGAGAGAGAGAACCTTGCATGTTCAATGACTTCCCAAATAGGCCCTGTCAAGCTTAGGCTACAGACAGTAAAGGGACCACTATCCTCTGTCTCCTCTAGAATGTACCCTGAAGGCCAGCTGCCTAAAGGCAAGGAGCCAGGCTGGGGCCGAGCACCATTGTTCTGACCTCTGGCCTCTTCACCCCCAGACCTGGAGCCTTCCTTTCTGTATTTTGAGGGGGCAGTGGAGACAGTGCTGTGTGTGGACACTGGCAGGTGACGCATTGCTCTCCCAAGACACACTTCCACCTGCAGCTGCACTGCTAGTGCTGTTTCCTCCCTTCCCACCACCCCAGCGTCCCCTCTCAGTGTTGTCTGGACACCTCAGAACAGGAGTATTCCATCTGAGACATTCAGAGGCTGTGCTGTAAGGCCCCTGACCTCAAGGGCGCACGTCTCACTGGCAGAACAAAAAATGCCAACCCAGGTACAGCCCGAGGGCGGCCTGCTGCGTATGCTGGCTGTTCTGGAATCTTGGGCTTCTCTGTTGGGATCCCACTTGTCCCTTTGGAAAGGCATCCCGGGGCCTCTCGCGAGGCCACCTGACAGAGGCCTCACCCTTGTACCTGTGCACATCCTACACCTCATAGTGCCTCGGGGCTTATCATTGTGGTCAGTAGGTACACAGACCAACATGCCAATATCCAGTGGATTTGTGGAGGACCCTGAATGCTGAGGAGACGGAGGCGATGCAAAGGCATGGAATGGGGGTGCTGGGCTGCGAGGGGCTCTGTTCTCTCCACCCACCTTGACACTGCCTGCTAGCTGTTAGCCTGGCCTTGCCTCCATGTAAGCTGGCACTGGTTCCCAGGAACCTGGCCCCATTCTGTCAGCTCCTTGTGGTGGCTTTGTGAGTTCTTCACTCTGCCAGGATGTCCCGTTCTATGCTAATGAACAGCTTCATTGTGCAGATGCGGAAAAACGCAGCTAACCGCAGCCTGGTCATAAGACAATACCAGCCATAGAAGAGGTCGCCTGAGCAAAAAGACAGCTCAACCTGAAGGGTCTTCTCCAGTGCCTAGTTTTGTTCTGAAGTTGCCTGTGGGCTTGGCCCCTTTCTATCTCCTCTTACAAAAAAAAAATCACTATGATCAAGCATGTATTAAAATACTGAGGCCACAGGAAGCACGTCTCTGAGCTATTCAAGCCCAAGAGCCTGAAAGGGGGAAGATGGGACCTGGCCAGACTAATTGATTTCCTTCTAGAATAAAATGAAAAGCAAGGGAGAGCCAAACAGTTCTCACCTCTAGTACCTGCCTTGGAGATTTGTACATGGAGGGCGGTGCTTCAGTGCTGGTTTTGGAGTGCAGATGTTGATGACAAAAGGGAAAGTAATTAGGGCAAATCCACCAGGGAGCAGTGACTTGCGGGAGTGGGAGTGGCTCGAGAGGTCCAAAGGCAAGGTTGCTCCAAGGGGCCCTGCCACTCGCGCCCCACCGGGCCTGGTGGTGGGCCCACATCTCCCCTCTGCCTGCTGCCTCTGCCTCCTGGCCCTTGGAGCTGACACTAGCCTTCTTTGTAGAATGTAAACAAACCAGAGTCCTCTCCCTGAAAATAACCGTGACATGAGAAGCTATTTCTTCCTTGTTAACTAGAAAAAGCCCACCCCTGAGCAACCCGTTCTGATGCCTGTGCACTGCTAATGGAATTTTTAACTTGCCCTAACCGCACCTGAAGGTAATCAGCTCTGGGCCAGTTGTGCATTCGAAGTCCCTGTCAGGCTGACAGGAGGGCAGAATTAGATGGTTTGATAACATTTCTCTCTGGGGCGCTTGCAGCAGTGTGGGGCAAGTATCTAAGGGAAGGGCCTTGGCGGGTTGTCCCCGCTCTCCTCACCAGGACAGGCAACATGGCTCCACTTGAACTCTGATCTGGGTGTGCTCACCCATGGGACATGGATTGTAGATCTTGGAGCATGGTTCTCATTCTGCTCCCAGGAGACAGGGGCTCATAAGGTTTGGGGTGTTAAAATAAGGCTGTGCCCTGTAAAACCTCCTTCAGATGGGGGTGTATTTTTAGCAGGAAGCAATTTGTTCATTTCACCCCAACTCTCAAGTCACAGGTGAGCAGTGTACACAGTCGTGAGGAATGCCAGCACCAGCTGTCCCTTCTGGAGCTGAAGGAACATCGAAGAAACCGGATCTTCAAGAGGAGTCTTGAGGCAATTTGAAAGGGACACTCTAGTCACATGTGTGACTTTCCCTGCTTTCTCCTGTTTCTCATTCCATCCGAGAAGCTTGAAAATACAATTTTTTCCCTCTACCAATTTTGTGTTTTTCTATTTGCCAAACATTGATTCTTTTCTGTGTCCCAAATGGAGGTGAAATTAACTTGTCTATCTGCTTCTTAAACAAAAATAAATAAACAGCTTCAATATGTATAGCCCCAGATCCTGCCAAATGCCTTTTTTTGCAGTAGACCAATGTCACTGAGGATTGTTGTGGGCTCAGCACCATGATTAGCATTTTACAATTGCTGCAGAGCCAAGTGTTGAGAGAATAACAAATGCTGTTGGGGCCCCATGAAAATTACAGCTGAAGAAATGGAATTTTTTGGTCACATAGCAGGATATCAAAAGTGGGAGTTGAAGAATCTAGGATCCAGATAACTTTCATTCCCAGCTAGCTAATTTTAAGATCAAAACTGGGGACTGAAATATATGCATGTTGTTTTAGTCACTTTTTGTTGGTGGGATACAGTTCCCAACACCTACAACATAAGGAGAAAAGATTTGTTTTATCTCAAAGTTTCAGGAGTTCTGAGTCCCTCCATGAGCAGCCAGCAATGGCAGGAAAGGGCTGGTGGAGAGCAGTACTCGCAGCATCACAGGAGGAAGGATCGGTGTTTGGGGAGAAACTGGGCAAGAATATATCCTTCCAGGCCACACTGCAGTGATCCGCCACACCCTCAGTGACCCGCCCCAGCCCCAGCGACCTGCTTCTCCCAACCAGCCCGGCCTACAACTGCACATAAAATTCATAGATAATCTACAACATCCAAATACATGAGGCTTTTGGGAGACAATCAAGACTTAAGCCATAGTAGGTGTTGATTTAGTTTTACTTTTTAAACATATGTCTTTCTAAAGTTGTATACTATGAACTCATTTAAATGAATTTCTAAAAAAAATCTCAGTTCCAGCTTTTGAGAGATATTTCATCTTAACAAATGGAAAGCGCACACACACACACACACACACACACACACACACACACACACACATATATATATATATATATATATATATGACTTGAACCTAGAAGATAGAAGGAGCTCTGACAGTTAACAATAAACTAACAGACCAATTAAAATGGCCAAAAAATTGAAAAAAGACTTCAAAAAAGATTAGTAGCCAAGAGGCTCATGAAAAGACACTCAACACACTCAGATCTCAGGGAAATGCAAATTGTAACTGCAGTGAAATCTTACTTCACCCAAGAGGATGGCAAAACTAACCAGTGAAGCCATATCAGAAGTTGGTAAAGATGCTGAACTTGAATCTTCACCTATAATCCCAGCACTCAGGAGGCTGAGGCAAGAGGATTGCCATGAGTTTGAGGCCAGCCTGGGCTATGCAGTGAGTACTGGGCTATGGACTGAGACCTGTCTCAAATAAAGAAAGAAAGAAAGAAAGAAAGAAAAGAAAAAGAAATTGAACCTTCTCATACACTGCTAGTAAAAATGCAAATAACTGAGTTACTTTGGAAAATAGCAGATCCTTGAGATGTTAAAACGTATCTGTTCACGATCTATCAGTTTTTCTTATAGGTAATAAGAATGAAAACATATCCAACAAAGGATTTACTTGCAAATGTGTATAATGCTTTTATTCATAATTGCCCTAAGAAACAGCCCAAACGTCAGTAACTGGAAGTGAATGGATGTACATATTGTTATATTTCCATACAACAGAATGCCATTCAGGATTTTTTAAAAGAGGGAAATAGTTATCAACAGACAACAACACAAATGAATCTCAGACCATCATGCTAAGTAAAAGAAGCCAGAAACAAAAGACTATACAATATGTTGTTCTATTTATATGAAAGGCAAAGTTATAGGAACAGAAAACAGATTACTACAAAGAGTTAAAGGGAACTTTTTAGAGTATTGGCACTATATTATACATTAATTGTGGTAATAGTTATACAACTATGTATTTTTATCAAGACTCATGGAACTCACAAAGTAAAATTTATCGTACATAAATCATACCTCAATAAACCTAACTTTAAGAAAGAGATTGGCTAGTTTTGATAAGCTGAAGAGTGATACTCATAGATACCCATGGGCCGAGACCCCATGAACACTACCTCATGTGATACAAGAAACCTTGCAGAAGTGATCGGGTTAAGGACCCTGAGCTGGGGAGATTATCTCAGGTTATCCTAGAGGCCCTGCACTGCACTAACAGTGTCCCTGTCAACAGCGGCAGACTTGACGCAGCACGGAAGAAGCCATGCGGCAGAGTCACAGGGATCCTAACTCGAAGATTGTGTGAAGATACATTTGCTTGAATTAAGCCATTAAATTTGGGATTGTGTGCTATCACAGCCACAAGGAACTAGCATATTAGGGCATAAATGAAGACTGGAACACAGATAGAAATTTCCAGCTCACGTGTGATAAGATGCTTAGGTCAGCATCCATAGCTGCCAGTATGATCCAAGCTCAGCCTCGCTCTCACCCCCAGCCCAGTCGTCCTATGCTCCCCACTCCTGCCAGCCTGACCCTGCACAGCTGCACTTGGCTAATTAAGGCCCATGTCTGGAGTATTCCGAGCTTTGAGGGCCCTGTCTAGACAGAGCACTTCTGTTTCCCTGATCACAGGTCAGCACAGTCGCTGCAGCTCTTCATTTAGTAACATCTTGTTCCATATCTGGTGTCCAACAAGGACTCAGCACGAGTGCTTATCTGTTTACCAATCCTGTAAACACAAGTGGTCCAGTGGCTTCCATGTTTACTGAGCAAACTCCGTGTTCTGTGGTTTTTGCTCTACTCCTGCTCTTGACTTTTAAAAAGCCATTGGTATGGGAGCCTACCTTGGCCAGAATGTCTCTCATCTAACTTTATAAATCCAGAGCTTTACAAAGTGCGTATAGATATAACAGCGGACAGACTCTCAACACCATAGAGGGGAGACCAGGAGAAATAACCATCAAAATGTAAAAATACACATACATGTGCACTCGCACACACACACCTTGGGAAATTTGCGTGCGCGTGTGTGTGTGTGTGTGTGTGTGTGTGTGTGTGTGTGTGTGCGCGCGCGCACGCGCTCTATCTTCGAAGTCTAGTCCAGAGCCCATCTAAGTGCTGGCACCTGGTGACACGACTGTGCTCCTCCCGCTCCTTTACGGCTTTGTCCACCAAGCACCACTTCTCTCTGCTCAGCTGAGACTCCGTGCTAATAAGAGGGGCTCTCATAGCCCAGTGCTGGGGTCAGCTTCTCCTGGCACATGGGGCATCAGATTTCAGTGCAGAGCCTGGACATAGGTCAACCTGTGGAGCTTCCTCTTTAGTAACAAGTTTACTGCACTGGACTTTTAGATTGATAGAAGAAATGTCCCGAAGATGTGAAGTGGATACGGCCTGGTTGCCTTCTTGGGATAGTGGCTGAGAGAAGCCTGTGAGCATCTAGGCTCTGACAGTTGGCTCAGACTTAAATCTCATGCAGAGAAAACCCAGGACCTACCAGATAATGATAGCAAAGAAAAAAAAAAGTGATGAAGAGAAGAGAGAGAGAGACAGAGAGACACAGAGAGAATTTTAAGGCCAGAATAACGGAACAGTTCCATTTATTTGCAGGCAAATTTGTGTCTCTATGCGAGTCTTCCAGGCAATGCTAGCAGTTTCAGCAACTCTCTGCTCTACCATGTTTATCAAATATTTAAACATCCCATTTTTATTGCACCATAATGTCTGCTGAATATGTAAGCTGAAGAAGAGGGATAAATTTTCTTTTTCACAGCAAAATGACAGTGGCGACCCTTGGCTCAACATCTGTCCCCATTTATGGAACAGTCACATTTGGATTCTCATAAAACATGCTAGAAAAATAAATAAGTCATTCTCTGTCTTCCACAAATAACAATTTTCTAGGTACAGATCTATTGATTGATCGATTACACATTAATTGATCAACACAGCATTTATTCATCTGAGAGAGAAGCAGATGACATGTAATTATTTCCATAATGGAATACTGCTTTTCCTCCAATTAGCACAGCCATGAATGTGATAAGAAAGGTTTGAATATGGCTGCTTCTTGAGGACTAGCAGTATTTATTGTTGCATTGTGCCAGCTCTCACAAATCAGTTTAGAAGCTATCTCCTGTTTAAAACAAACATCATTGGCCAGAACTATTTATCTCCAGTGCGGTGCCTATGTTAGAATCTGTACACCTCCGCAGTATGTGATTGGTGCTCCAGTAAACTAAACCAATGCCCCAACTCTTCACTCGTTATGCTGGATAATAATTAATGATCTAATAAAACAATTGGAGCTGGAATCATATCTTGCATTCACAGCCACAATAAAATAATGAATAAGCTGTAGAGATTAATACACACATTCATTTCTCCTCCCTGTAACACACACAGACCGCACTTTCTCTCCTCTAGCTGTATGAAGTCAATGCACCATGCAGTGACCCACAGTGGCTCATGGGGCATGATAAAGGAATTGGCTGCGTCTGCTCCTAGGGCTTTGTACCACTGGGGATCAGCAGGTAGTGTAGAGAGTCCCTCTCTAAAAAGGCAGTGCTGTAATTCCAAGTCCACGGGTCAGGAATTGATTTTCAGAGTGTCACAAGCATATTTTAAGGGCATCACGTGTGTTCCGGCACCTCCTGCTGACTGGATAAGCGTACCACTTGTCCCAGAGACAACTGAGGTTTTATGGCTCACAGTTTGGGTCAAGAATAAAAAGTTTTGAAGATTTACATTTTTCTTCAGCATTGACCTTTTGGCTTTATTCCTTAATTAAGCAGAGACATGGCAGCAAAAGAGAGTATTATGGGCTGCTGTGTCCCCAGGGCGTCATGAGACACCAGACACAGTGAAGCTGTCTCAAGACAACCACGTTCTCCGGAGTTACTTTATTGCTATTATAAAAAATCTTTATTATGGGAAAAAATATGTATTTTTATGCCAGAAGAAGATGAAGATGACAGTTAGGCTGTTGAAAGGTAGTTTCCGTGGAGCTTTGTGCCCACAGAGATTGTAAAACACCCAACATGAGGGGAGGCCTCCTGATGGAATCTTAAGAAACCTAAGGGGTATATTAATCTTTGTGAAATTCATAGTTGGAACCGGTAACCATTAACTGGCACTTTCCAGTTATCAAGATATTTTATGAAACCAAAAAGTCCTATTACACTTGATAACAAGGCCAACTTTGGGGGTGCAGCCAATGAGATCACTTCCTTCCAGTCTTGACTTTACCAACCTGGAGATCCCTAATGCCCAAAATGGCTGCTGCTTGACACAGGCTGCCTAGCAGGGCCTCTGCCCATATGTCCCCGAGACCATGTTTTTCCTTGGTAAGTAAAAGAAAAGTATTAACTGAAGAATATTTTCTGCTCCCCAACTTCCATTCAGAAGCTGATAAGTTCTATTTGAATTTGAATTTTATTACTTTGGGTTTTTGTTTTGTTTTTGTTTTTTGTTTTTGTTGTTGTTGTTGTTGTTTTTGGTGGTTTTTTTTTTTTTTTTGCCTTTCTGTGGGTTGAACCCTAGGCCTTACACATACTTGGCAAGTGTTCTACTACTGAACTACATCCATCTCCTTTGTCACGATGCTGGGGATCAGGCCCAGGCCTTCACACTGAGCTACACCCCACCCCTAGTCAGTTTTTTTATTTTTTGATTTTGAGAGAGGGTCTCACTAATTCACTAGTAGGCCTAGGTTGGACATGAACTTGTGATCCTCCTGCCTCAGCCTCCCAGGGCACTGGAATTAAAAGCCTATGTAACTGGGCCTGACTAGACCCCCCTCCATCCTTTTATTTTTTAAAAAGGTAAATAGTCTACCCTTCTCCCCTTGAAAAAAACCATGTGGACTTGAACTACACATACCTCTTTCTTTTGATGTTCACTAACATAAGACTCCCTGGTGAAAGATGGTATTTTAAGCCTTTCATCATGGGGTTCTTTGGCTACAAAAAAAAATTGTATACTTACTTATCCATTTATCTTTGAGTTTATTATCTATATTTCTGCCCCAATAAATTCTGGAGGGAATGTGAAGTGGTTCTCTGATCTTCCTTTCTGGCTTTTATGAATGGACCTTCTAGGAACTACTTCCTGGTAGTTACCTCCCTCTGATGTATCTATAGCATACAAAAATATCTTAGAATTGTTGCCTGTCTCCTTCAGAGAGATGAGTTGGGGACCCCACCCCCACTCTGGAGAAGGCTAGTTCACAGAATCAGGGAATCAGTAGCAGGGAATTGATTAGTACAAAGGGTTGCAATCTCACCTGCTCTGTTCCCTGTCAAGACGAAGCCAAAGACTCCATATCCGTGTGTGTGTGTGTGTGTGCGCGCGTGCACGCGTGCACGCAGATCCACTTGTGTGTGTGTTTGTGTGCATGTGCATGCATGTATGTGTGTATGTTTGTGGGAGCTTACATGTGTGTGTGTGGTACTGGGGATCGAGCCCAGAGTTTCACACTGAGCTACATCCCCAGACCATTTTTGTTTTTGATTTTGAGACATGGTCTCAACTAAGTTGCTAAGTTGCCCAGGCTGGACTTGAACTTGCAGTCCTCCTCCTTCAGTCTTCCCAGGGTGATAGGATTACAGGCCTGCGCCACCTCACCCAGTTGAAGACTTCATATTCTAGGAGTTGTCAAAACAGATTCTCTAAAAGGCAGGGCCCTTGTTCCTCATTTGGGACCCACCCACTTTAAAGCTGGACCTTGGATGAGGCACAGAGAGGCACTTCCGGCTGCATTAGCTCACTTGCTTCCTGAGGGCCAAATTCCACTAAAAAAAAAGAAAAGCCAAGACCAAAAAAAAAAAAAAAAAATCTGCAAACAAACAAAAATAAGACACCTGTACTGTCTTTCTAGATGAAAAAAAGACACTAGGTGACTTAGCAACATAGCGAGTCCCTGTCTCAGAATAAAACATAAAAAAGCCTGGGATGTAAGTCCGTGAGAGATCCTGGGTTCCATCACCGATAACCCACCCAAAATAGGGGGATTCTGATTTCTAAAAATTATCTTGTGATGACGCTGAACAGATTTCACTCAAGGAAGCCGTTGCTCTGGTTTTGCTGCAAATAGCCTCGTAAGAATCTGGAACGAGGGGTCTGAAAGAATGGCTCAGTGATTAAGGTGCTTGTCCAGCAAGCGCTAAGTCAAGCGCTAAGTACCAGAATTTGATACCCCAGCACCTCATAGCCGGGCGTGCTGGCACACGGCTATAATCCCAGCACTCGGAAGGCTGAGGCAGGGGGACTGCTGTGAGTCCAAGGCCAGTCTGGGCTCCATAGTGAATCCAGAACCAGTCTAGGCTACAGAGTAAGACCGTGTCTCAAAAAAAAAAAAAAAAAAATCACAACTGAAAGGGCAGGTGAGTCCCAGCCATCCTCTCTACTCGCTGCCCCTGAGGACAACCCCAGGTCCCATGTCTCAGGACCTCCCTTGGCCCCCTTTCACTACAGGATTTGTGCACATTTAAAAATCTTTCAACCAGAGGCCATGGCCCACTTTTTAACTATTTCATGTTTAATCACAATAAAACTGCATTCCAGGGATTTGGATGGGTCTCCCGGGTTGTAATGGACTTCACTCATTGACATGGCAAGTTGCCTGTGCAGAGTCGGTTTGGGGTCTTGTGTGGGGCAGGGACACCAAGTGAGGCATCGCCCAGGCTCTGCCGGAAGGTCACGGTGCTGGGGGAAGAGGAGCTTGTGCAGCTTTTCCTCTGACACTGGGAGATGGAAAGCTGAGGGTGCCACACATTTGGCTCTGTGCTGGGACCTAACAAAGGAAGTTCCAGCTGGACCTGCGGGAGACTCAGGGTGGGAGGAGTCGGGGTGCAAATGAGAGAGATTCCTGAGCCTAATTTTACCTTCGACAGTGTTGACTTTCAGAGTCCTTTCCTCACTGAAGAAGACGTTGGCCAGGTACCAGCTTCCTAGTGAGAATCTTGTGTGTCATCTCCTGTCACAGCGCATTCTCATTGTGGACCAAGTTTGCTGCTCCACCCTGAGGAAAGCTGCTCAGACTACGTGTGTCGTAATCAAACCATTCTGCACACAGGCCCATGTCACGTTCCAGGTGCCAAATGGCGTCGTCCACTGGTCCTAAGCGCCACTCCAAACGCACAGGTCGCTCCTTTTGTTTTGAAAGCAGAATAATCTCAGGAGATCTTTGCCAGTGAACGACCCCGACCACAACGCATCGCTGTCAAGTACATGGATTCAGAATTTCACCATTTCATTTCACCAATTTTCGGAGTTTATTGAGTTACATGTGTGTTTCTTCTCTTCCCCAACACTGTGCGCTCTTCCCGTGGTGCTCTTTTATTTGGAAGACCACAGCGCAGGCCACCCAGGAGTCCTAGGAAAAAGCCTTCCGGTAATGAACCGGTGTGAGCAATGTGGGAAATTTGGTGCAAAGCAGACAGAAAACCAAGCTCTAATTTTCCTACTTCTAAAGGATTATATCAAACAGGTTTAAAATAATGGAAAGTATCTGGTCTCTCTGCATGTGGCAGCAGAAAAGTGACGGCCACCAACGAGACGGTGCTGTTTGGACTGCAGATATTGTAAAACTCTTGAAATGCTCCATCCGTGACAAGGTTATGCTACTGGGCTCTTAGGAACAAAATGGGTCAAAGCAACATACAAATTGGTGCCATTGCTCAAGATCCAAATGGGAATCGTGAAGAATCCCAAAGCAGATGCAACAGATCCAGCCCAGCTATTATTTCTTGTTATCATCACCTAATTTTTCTGATTTCATTTTTTTAAGTGCCACTGAGAAGATGTGGAAATTAAGACCTGAGCAAAGTAAGCTCAAGAGGAGCACCTTCTGGGGACCCGCCTGGTCAGCGGTGCGTGCTGGGGTGCTGAGGCAGGAGGATTTCAAGAGCTAGCCCAGCATGGGCAATTTAGGGAGACCCTGCCTCAAAATAAAGAAACAGGAATGGGCTGGAGTTGTCGCTTAGTGTGAAGGCTCTGGGCTCGATCTCCAATCCCATAAATTTTTAAAAAGGAAAAGAAAGAAAAGAAGAGAAAGAAAGAAAGAAAGAAAGAAAGAAAGAAAGAAAGAAAATACAGAATTGATGTCCCCCTCCACACACATACATATGTGTTACCCCCCGCCCCCCATCAAAGCCAGTTCCCGTCCATCTTTTCTTTGATGAATGAAACTTCCAAAGGAAGTTGGGTGGGTTTGAGTGGAACCCTGCTGTAGACAGACGGTGCTGCTGGAGTCCCCCCACTCCCCTTCTGTAGGGAGGAGCCACCTCCTGGCCTGGGCAAAGCCCTGGTGTGGAGGCTTTTGCAGACCAGGAACCATTTGCAGCTCATTTTGTAGGCAGCAAGTGCCAAAGTCACTGTTGTTGTGTCTTAAAGTTTTTGCCTTAAGATTCCAGAGTGTAAGAGCGTATCCATTTTGCAGGAAAACTAGGCGGCACCCAGCATTCCTAGCCTAGGACTGGGCTCCAGGACCGGTTCCAGTTCGGATTCTGAACCAGGACGTTCCGTGTCAGCCTCTACCTTCCGTCGCCCTGCGGGTCGGAGTGGTGCACCCAGCTGCCAGGAAGGAGGACAGCGGGGACCAGCAGCGGCCTGTCCCTGGGGGCTCCGGGTCATTCTAATTCAGCTGGGCTGTTTGCTCTCCTTCCGGAGAAACTGGGTTACTTCCCGCCCGCGACCGAGCCCGGCTGGGAGTCAGCGAGCCCACGCGGGGGGTACCGTGGCCACGCATTTAAGGAGAGTCAGCTCCTAGAAGTGGGGACAAAAGACGGGGGGCGGGGGTCTGCCGAGGAACCCCGGGATCGCGAGGAGCGGGTCGCGCCGGCCGCCGGGCGGTCGCCATGCCCCCAGGGGACCCAGCCCCCGCTCCCGGGCGGACGGGCCGGGACAGCCGGCCTCGCGCCAGCATCCTTAATGTCCCCTTCCTTTCAGAAGCAAATAGAGCGTTCCCTTATCTGAATGCTAATTTCCTAGTTAAAACTCTGCCTAGCTGACAGGGGACTGAGAGAGTTTTAAATCACAGATGTAGAGTATCAAATGCAATAATGCTCTTGCAATAGTGCATTGAAGCCTCAATTAATTAACCCCGGGGCTAAGTAGGCAGGTACCCGCGGTGGCCGCAGGCGGCGGGCGGCGGACGTAAATGTGCATCGCGTTGCCCGGGCACGCCGCGCCGCCCGCCGGAAAGGAGCCTCTCCGCGCGCGCCTCATTTACCCGCCGCCTGATCCTCCCGCTCCACCTGAGATCGGGCACACCGGGCCGCTAGGCGAGGCGCCCGGCTGGGCTGTGCCCGGGGCCCGGCCGGCCCGTCCCGGCCGGCCGGCGGCGCCGGGGCCGGCGCGCAGGGGCCGGGCGGTGGACGCCGGGCCGGCGCGCAGGTGGCCGGGCGGCCGCCCCGTGCCCCGCCGGGCCCCCGCGCCCCTGGGTGTCGCTCTCCAGCTCGTGGCTCCCCACGCGGCTCGCCATCTGCGACCTCGTCCTAACCTAATAAAACCCATCCCGCTTCCGACTAACAAGAAAAGGAAACAGTGCCCGTGGCGGGCTCGGAGGCGGCGCGGGCGGTGATTTACGGCGCGCCACGCCGGGCCATGATGAGGGGCTGGTAGTCAGTGCATTAGATGTCTAAGTGTGGCAATCGAGTAAATAGGCGTTTTATTTATCGCAGTGCCAGGGGCCTCTTAGCGGAAGAGCGCCTCTCCAAATTGAAATATAGCGGAGTTTACACTCCTGATTAGGGCTTCAAGCGCACAGCCCAAGGCTATCAGCTAAGCAGAAACAACGCGCGCTGACACCTAATTGTCACTGGATTAATGTGCAAACAGGGGCGGCGAGCAGCGACCACAAATAACCTCGCGTCAGAGCGGCCGGTGGCAGTGTCCACTGCAAGTGACGCGGGGGCCACACTGGAGTCTGCGTGTCAAAACGGGCTGGGATCCAAGAGCCGACCCCTCCTGCAAAGTGCCAGTCGGAGCGGCGGCGCTGACCGCCCCCCCCCGGGGGCCAGGACGGCCGCGCGCAGGGGCAGGCGGCCGGGAGGAGGAAACGCCTTCCACTTCATCCCGCCCCCCACTTTATGCTCGCGAATTCACGGCGATGACGGTCAATTTATGTGAGTCGCGTCTTTCTCTCCAGGATCTCGTGACTTCGCCTGTCTCCACATAAAATTTAATAACCCTGTTTGTGAATGAAATCATTCCCACAACAACAGATTCAATCTGGGTTGCCACCTGTCCGGCTTTGGGCAGGAGCGACCGAATCGGGCAGCTGGGGGGTTCCAGCTTTTCCCGGGGGCTGGTGGTTGGTCGGCTGCCCGGTAGGTCCCTAGGCCCTGGGGTTTTCCAAGCTGGACATCTGAGGGGGTAGAGAGGACAGCCTTGCACACTCCCTCGGCCCCTTGCTCTCTGACGGGCCAAGTTGAAGGCAGCCCTGTGTAAAAACCCCAAGAACGCGTAAGAGGCCAGAGAAAATGGAGGAATAGGTTACCGTCCCGGAAGTTCCCGTACTCACTCATTTTTCTTCCACAATTAGCCATTTAGGGAGGGGAAAAGTCACAAATACATGAATTATGTTCCTAAATGTATTTCTAAAGTTCTTAAGTTTTATTGAGCATGAAAGTTGGTCTTTCCCGTGTTGCTGAAAAAGCTAGAGAAGTAGCTAGTGGCTCAATGGTGCAAAGTCTTACGATTTAAACTTGACATTTGCAATTTTTGCTGTAAAATATTACTTTCTTTATTTCTAGACTTTAGTTGAAAACGTCGTAATCCCCTTTAAGCTCCATTTGATCGTCAATTGCACAACTCTCTGCGAAGCTTCGGGCTCGCGCTCTTCACACACGCAGGATTGCTGCTTCCTGTGTCACAGTGCACCGCCCTTGGGTCCCGCTGCCACTCTCAGCTCTTGTATCTCGAGAGTTTGACCTGCCAGGGGATGCAAGTTTCAGTGTAGCTACGGAAAAGTTGTGACCTGGCTCGAATTGTCCAAAATTGCCCTCCCCCACACCCCGTCATAGACAGTCTTCTGTGCCAATCCATTTCATGTATTTTCCCCAAATTGTGTCCTGCCAGCATATTTGGATAATAGATTGAAATAAATTTCAAAATTTTAACTGCTGGTCACAGAAAGCCCACCCGTAGCCTCAGGTGCGAACAGAGACAGAAGAGCTGCTCTTCACTGAGCTGGGCCTGCTGGGGGAGGGTGGTGCATTCTGGGTATGTGTTACCAATGACATGCTGGGAGAATTCAGTGCCTCCCAGTCGTAAAACCTGAAGGTCCTCCTCGCCCTCACTAGAGCACAGAAGTTACATGCTCCACCTTAAGTCAGCAATACTTAAACAATCAAAAGCTTCTCAAGTGGATTTTAAGTTTTCTAAAAAACTTATAATACATATCAGTATAGTAAGAATTGGAATTAATGCAGAAAATATTTGTTGGTCCTAGTCATTATTATTTCTAGGTCTTACTTTGTTGGCTCCTAAAAGTGGAGGACACGTGTGGAACGCTAGAGCTTCCTTACAGCCCTGTGTACAGGTGGAAAAACTGAGGACCCAAAAGCCTTGAGGACACAGACAGAGAGGGAGAGAGAGAGAGGGAAAACTTAAATATTCTAAGTTTTCTTCATGTTCATTATTATCCCCCAAACACTGAAAATATAGGAGAAAAATATCAATGTTCTCTACCTTTTAACATTAATTATTCAAGCACTTATGAGTTTTTCTAGCATGGCGGCAGCAGCTGGGGCTCAGCAGTAGAGTTCAATCCCCTGCACTGAAAAAAGTAACGCTGCTCCATAAAAAGTGAATTTTAGATTATTGATTTAAGGGGCTGGAGGAATGGCACAGCTCAAGTGCTTGAGCGCAAGGCCCAGGATTGGATTCCCCAGTCCACATAAACTGGGTGTGGTGGCGCATGCCCGTAATCCCAGCACTCCGAAGGCTGAGGCAGGCAGATTGTCCTGAGTCCAAGGCCAGCCTGGGCTACACCACTGAGTTCAGGACCAGCCGGGGCTACAGAGTGAGACACTGTCTCAAATGAAAATTTTTTAAAAATTAAGAAAAAAAATTTAGCAATTTAAGAAATAATTTAAAATCATTTAAAATGGGTCTTATTCTTTGACCCCTTATCTGGAAATTGAAAACCAACTAAAACCTTACAGGTGCTTTCAATGTTTGGATGTGTCCCCGAGTCTTACTTTGAGGTTGGGCTTATCTAATTCCTCTTCCTGAGCCAGAAACTCTTCCAGTTTCTGCTGGTTTGTTCTCTACTCTTTCTGCTGTTTGGCTTTCTACCTTCTCCATCCGGCTCTACGGGGCGTAAATTATGACTTAGATACACTGATGCTATCATTGCTCCATGAAATAATTCATGAAAGACTAGCACCACCGGACAGGATGGAGCCCACTGCTCTCCCTGGCTGTTGGTGCAATGCAGAAGCTGGTAGAAGAAAGGTGGTATCTGGCAGGTTTATTTTATTTATTTCATTCTTGGTACAAGATATTCAACCCAGAAGCTTTTCTTTGGGCTAAGCTACATCCCTAGACCTCATTTATTCGTTTATTGAAACTGAGTCTCACTAAGTTGTTCAGGCTGGGCTTCAACTCGTGATCTTCCTGTCTCAACCTCCCAGGGTGCTGGGATTATAGGTCTGTACCACCAGACCCAGCTTTTGGTGAGTATTAAAATATTTCTGCTGGGAAATTACAGATTTGTTTGTGTAGGGATCTCCCTTGGAGTCCCCATGTTACCTTTGGGGTATGAACTCAAGGATGTTGGTGGAGCTGGGTGAGCTGAAATCAATTATTTTAACCAAGAAAAAAAATTCTCCTTTAAGAATTTTGGGTGTGACTGTTCAAATCTAAACCGATCCTGAAATTTCTGGCAACGTGGTGATACTGAGGGGACTGGCAGCTCCAGCTCTGGGAAGCACAGTCACCGTGGAATGTGGAACTCTGCTTAGCTCCAGCTGTGGTCCCCTGGGGGCCTGAGCTATTGCAAGCAACACCACCTCCTCTGTGCTCTACTGGAGTGCCTGAGAATTCAAAACCAGGCATTATCAAAATAACTGAGCAAGTTTCATGCAATAAATGGGTTGAACCTGATTCTAATTTAACAGGTTGGAATGATTTTACAGAACGCTATGGAAGGAAGAAAGAGGGAAGGGCTGCTCTGAAGTTATGTCCGTGTGGGGCACCATTTGTCCTGGGTGAATGTCTGAGGAAGCGTTTGATAGGAACCAAAGCCATTTTGGAGAGCGGGGCCAGGTGGCCACGGGCACAGAGTGAGGAGTGGAAGAGTGGGAAGGCACAGGTATGGGGCAGCCTTGGGGCCCTCGCATCACCTAGAGGGGTAGTCTTAAGCAAGTCATGGGTGAAAAGCCACAATTATACTTTTCTACCCTGCAACCAAATGACTAGGTACACAATTTCAAGGTGAGACCCGCCCCCCCCACCTCAAGCCAGTGGTCAACCCCACCAATATGTTGGAAGTGCTCAGGCCACAGGGCCTACACATTTTCTAATAAATGGGAGGTTTTTAAATCACTTATGCTTTAGCAATTTGAATTATAATATTACAGTTTAGAGAAAAGAGTTGAAGAGACACTGGTGGCCGTGGGAGCACTTCATCAGGCAAACTCTCCAAGACTACTTCTGGGACTACACATCCCCATGGAGAACTGCAGTGTTTGTCACAGCTGCTTCTGAAGGTTCTATTCAGAAACTCCCATTACTTTTCTGTAACTTATAAAAATAGCCCATGGATTAAAAATACTATGAAATACGCTCTTCCTAATTTCTTCCTAATTTCTTCACCTATTTAAGTTCCTATGGGATATCGGTAAGAAGTATCAGGAAGTCATGTAGACAGCTATATAGTTTTGTCTTTTGTATTTTCAACTTCAGAGATAAAATGAAAGTCAAAAAGATCTCAAACCCTTAGTATTATGCAAGGAGCCCCACTAATTGACCCTAGACAATAATGTGTGTCTATATATTTCCCCTATATCTGAAAAATAATTAGAAGCAGACAAGTTAGACTGGATTCCAAACATGCTATTTATTCTTTGGCAAGCAATTTGTAGAAACCTCTTTTTTTTCTATGCCCATTCCATACAGCAAATTTCATTTTGATTTAAAAATCCAGTAGGCAGTTCCTGTAGGGGGTTTTGGTAGGAACCCTGCATGTCAGAATCAGTGGGCCTCAGTTTGAATTCTTGCATAGTTAAAATGAAAGCAAAGGTGTGTGGTAGGCGCAAATTCCTCGCTGCAGCACGTAACCTGGTGCAGGCACAAGGCGGGCTCCCTGCCTGTGTGCTCTGGGGCGGCAGGTACCCCCCCCCCCCCGCCAGGCCCCACTACCGAAGTTTCCTGAGAGCAGATGTCCTCAATGGCGTTCTTTCCCCATCCCAGCGAGGGACTATCGATTGAGTGGACATCGCTTACCGTAGCTGCTCTGAGCTGCCAGCAGCAGAGCTTCCTGTGATTGATTTTATATAGCACCTTTTATACTTGAGAGATCCCAAAGCACTTAGCAAAGCCGTGAGCAGGTTTGATGCTTATAGTGAGGGCATGGGCAAACACCACAATGGCGCCAGCTGCGCAGCTCACGTCACCTCAGGTTCCTGCCCTCCAGAGGGACAGCTGGCCAGGTGCCTCCGGTGTCTCCCATCTGCCTGGATCTCCAGCCCAGAGGAGGCAGCCAGCTAACTTTGGGGGTATCCCTTGGCTGTCACACTGGCTGATCCCTAACCCATTCAGGACAAACGAGAGAGGCCACTGTGGGTAGCTTCAGACAAGCCACCTCCTCCAGAGCCTCCATTTCTTGCGGATTCAGTAGAGTCAGATGTGAAGGGTCCTGTCCAGCCTGAAGTTCTGAGACTGATTCCTCAAGCATCTGTGAACCAGGCGTGGGTGCCCCGCGTGGGTGAGGCACCTGATCTGCAGAGGGAAGACTTCCTGGATGAAGTCAGTGCTAGATAAATGTAAAAGCAACCGAGAGGGTGTCTCCAGAGATGCCATGTGTGTTTCTCCTCCACGGAGAGCACATCACTGTCTGCTTCTTCAGCACCGTGCACAGCTTAACACAGAGTGAATGCTTCTTGAGTGAATACACGACTTTCAAAATGTCTCTAAGTGTTGGAGACAGAAGGCCGATTGCAGGCCCTGTGAGGGATGCTCACAGCTTAGCGTTGTCTGCCTCTGCGATGAGTGTGTGAAACAAGCCAGCCCCGTGCCCACAGAAACAGCAAAAGTGGGACAAAAATAATGCTTTCTTTTCCTCTTTGTTTCTCCCTGGTTTTGATGCCAAAAAAAGCTGCAGCTGCTTGTTTGGACTCACCGGATAGGGGGAAAGAAGAGTGACGTCAGCACGCTCCGTGGGAGATGGGGGAATGAGCTGCCAGAAACATGAGTCCTAGGAAGGAAAGTGGAGGGTCTGTGGAGAACGAGGAGCCACAGCTCCGGAGCAGATCTGGAGGTGGCGAGGAGATGGTCACAGAGCGCACAAAGCGAAGGCCACCGAGCGCTGCCTAGGGTCCAGGCTGTTTTACCCACATTTTCATAGACTGACCCTCCTTAGGGAGCTGGAGGGAAAGCCACACTCCTGTACCCAGCAAGACGGAGGAGAGCAGTGGCAGTGGGAAGGTGACTCGGGAGAGGGTGGTGAGGTCAGTCTGGTGCTTCCTGCTGGGTGTACCCAGGTGTCTGTGTGTCTTTATATATCTCACAGCCCCGCTAGCTTGCTCAAAGGAGGGTCCCCTGTTTCTGAGTTAAAGTGTGCATGTGTGTGTGTTTTCTTTTACCTAGTCTTTCTTTTTGTATGCATGGTCATAACTTTTGTGCAAACGATTCATTTTTGTTTGTGCAACACATTGACCTATATTGTGCCCTTGCTCTTTAAGTGGCCCAGGGAGGCTAATGGCATCCTTACCTCCACTTGCAGAAGAGGAAGCCAAGGCCCAGAGTGGACAAGTGGCTTGTCCAGGTCACACAACTAGAAAGGGTGCAGCTGGAATTCATATGCAGGCTCTTAGCCTCCATGTCTCACTCACTGTCCACCAGGCCTCGCTGTTTCCATCTCAGGTTGAAAAGAAGAAACTCCACTTGATAGAAGAAACTTTATTGTTATGGCACTCCAGTACATGAAGGACTAAGCTGTGAATGTTTATAGCTTACTTCTGAGCTCAGAGCCTCTTTCCTAGGCTCCAGCCAAGATATACTTCGTTTTTATCTCATGGGCCTCTTCCTTTTTAGGGACAGGAATAAACACCAATGATTTTCCCTCACCAGGTTCATGGCTGCGTAGATTGACCCTCCTTGGGGAGCTCCTGAGGCCTTGTAGCCCGTGTGCAAGCTGGAGAGCGGGGCTAACCCAACGAGCTCTGGACCCCTTTTGGCACCAGTGCCTGGAACAGCCAGTGAGTGACAGACCAGGACCTGCAGCTGAAGAGCAAAGACCAAGACTGGAGAGTGTGACTAGCAATTGAATCCAGACCCACACGGATTTATTAGAAGCCCATGACAGCAGACCTTAGGCTCCAAGCTGGGTGTGCAACACACAGGGTGTGGACCAAGTGTGGGGAATCCAGGGCTCTTCCTTCAAGGGGCTGAAGAGTTGGCAGCAGTCCACGTGCTTACCCTTGAAGATGTGTTCCTCACATGACATGAGTGACTCAGGGAGAGGGCTCACCCTTCCACCGGTCTGCGAACATGCAGCTCTTGACGCAGTGAGCAAGCAGGTTCTGCTGCTAACCGGACGGTGCTGGAGGAGACCTGGAAAAGCCACCACACTGATCTCTGGGGTGGCTGAGAAGGGCGTGTCCCAAGAGGATCCAAGCTGTCTGTTTGTCAGTGGGGCAGGTAGGGCCTCTGGTGGTGACTTCCCTGAGCCAGGGGAAGAAGAGCCTGATTGAGTGAACCAGAGCCTGCTGGCGTGGAAGACCAGGCGCACGTGGCAGTTTTGGTTGGAGGAAAAAGCCAGTCAAAGCCCCAGGAAGGCCTTGCAAGGCCAAAGGAGAGAAAGTTGTTCCCTTGGAGAGGGTGGCATTTGGAAAACTGAAAATCACTTCGGTAATATTGTATGGAACCGAAAAGAAATGCACTCAACCTGCCAGTTTGAAAGCTTCTTCGCTATTCTACAAATGACACAATCACCTCCACCTTTTGGCACAATGAAAATTCCCCACGA
Organism: Ctenodactylus gundi; assembly: GCA_004027205.1. Classification (NCBI taxonomy): domain Eukaryota; kingdom Metazoa; phylum Chordata; class Mammalia; order Rodentia; family Ctenodactylidae; genus Ctenodactylus; species Ctenodactylus gundi. Next base: position 323,903 of record PVKB01001166.1, read on the forward strand.
CAACCTCATGAAAGGTTAGCGATATCGAGGTTCACGCCGTCTGCCGCACACCAATAGAGTCACTGACCTGCGGCTGGGCTTGTACAAAATGTGAGGAAGATGGTTCATTTTTTTCCTGTTAAAAATGGAAATCGACGTTTGAGTATCCCATGAAGTTCTTCAGGTTCATTAACAAGGTCAAAATCAATGTTATTTTACTGTTTGGAATCATTTTTGGCGGAACAATGAAAAGAAACCATAGTAGAAGTAGTCTTAATATAATCATTTTCTTTTCATTGTTCTTTATGGGAAAATAATTTGGCCCGAAATTTAGTGGTCCCATCAGGGAGGTGATATCTTTAAAAAGGTGGTCTGAAGGACAGGTTTTACTGTACTTTAATAGGCTTATAGATTAATATAAATCTTAATATTCATAATCTTTACCATTTCTTCTCTCAATATCTGCTCCATCTATACATCTATTTATAATGTGTGTTTCAAACACAAGATATACTTGATTTTTATTGAACATACTGATGGTGCTACTGGGACTCCCACTTGACCTAGTGTAAAAAAAAAAAAGCCAAGAGGTCAAATTTATGGACAGTCTGCCGCTAAAAACAGATTTTTGCAGGTACTGCAATGGCCTAAGAGCAGGACTGTCTTTGGAAATTCACTGCACACCCTCATCTGTAAATGGCAGGGTCAGTAAAATAAATTTGAGTAACTCAATGCCAAGCCGTGTAGTGGCGGTCCCTCATGGTGACATGTGTCCTCACCTGCAGCTCAATTCTGAAAACATGGGACATTTTCAACCTATACACAGTAATGGCGAGAGATTGAGTTTGCTCGTTGCCTAGGGAAGCAAGTGTGTAGATGTGTGAGGTATGGAATGGTCAAAGAATATATACTAATTTATTTTTAAGTAAATATTTAAAAGGCACAGTATCTGATTTTGGTTTTGGCTCTGAGATTCTAGTTTTCCTGTCAGCTCATAACTTTGGAAATATTTTTAAAAGCTAACGAACTGTGTGTAAAATTGATATAATATGCAAAATATGTATATATAAATAGACCTTTTTTACTGATTGTGAGAATAATTCATCTTCATTGTGGAAAACTTGCAAAATCGGAGAAAACCAATAATCCACCAGAGATGATCATGTTAGCATTTTCTCTCCTCTGTATTGTTTTCCACAGTTCATAGCACCCTGTGTGTATGAAATTGAATATGGATTTATTAAATTCCATTGTATGATACCATAACTTACTTCACTATTTCCCACCAATTGGATTCTTGTATGGCTTCTTGTCTCTATTTCCTATTAAAAATATAAAGTGAAGCACACTTTTTCATAAATCTTTGCTTGCATTTCATTTGCATTTGCATTTGCATTTGATCTTCCTGGCAGACCCCAGGGTGGACTTAACTAGATTGGATGAAGGGACCCTTTATCTAAGGCTTTGGCTACATGTTGCCAAAAACTTCTATCCACAAAGCTGGAATATGTAACAGCTTATGATGTGAGCTTATTATCATAAGGTTTGATGGATTTTACTCACATTATGGAAATAAGTGGCTCAGAATTCCCAGGCAGCAGTCACGGGAATGATGGGACTGGTCCGGAAGCCGCTTCGCCTGCTCTCCATGAGTGTGTCTCCTGGTTGACTCCGCAAAAGGTTTTGCTGTTTTTAAAAATTATGTATAGTCTTAGCTGGGCCTGGAGGTGCAGAACTATAATCCCAACACTCTGGAAGGCTGAGGCAGGAAGATGACAAATTGAGCTGAGCCCGAGCAATTTAGTGAGACTGTGTTGAAATCGAAAATCAAAAGTGGGCTGGTGACGTAGCCTAGTGTGCAGGCTCTGGGCTTGGATGCTAGCACTACAGAAAATAAAGTCAGCTTCACATGTACCACATCCTGGGTTTAATCCGCAGTGCCATAAAAATTAATTATGTGATTATCAGAAATAGTATTAATTCAAATATTAATTGGAAAAAAGAGAAGAACTTGAACAATCGCCTATGCCGCTGCTTTCCGTTTACATGCTTTTTATTTGGTAAAGAGAAAAAAAATCCTGCAATTTGTTATTAGAAGAGTGAAGCTTTAAAAAGTACGTCGCGTTCCTCCTTGCTCATCCAACTCCCCCGCTTTATTGGCTTTCTGTGCGTCACCCCCAAGACCCCCTAGTCCTCAAGAGAGCTAATCACGTACTCAATCCCCACCCACACCCCGTTTTGCCAGGGCATCAGAAGGCCGCGATGGCCTGCCTCTGCGGAGCTTCTGGCCTGTGCTCCTGCTCCTGCTTGTCCTGGCTCCCTCGCCAGGCCCGGCCCACTCTGCTTACTGCTCTTGGAACTGTTTAACCTGTGGTATGGGTCAAAGGCTGCCCGCAGCTCCAGGGCTCCCTGCCTGGGCCTGTGCTGTGGCATAGTGACCCCCCCACCCCCACCCCACCCCGGCAAGCCTGCGAAGAAGCTGGAAGCCGCCGAGGGAGCCCTGTTTCATTCACATTGAAACACAAGACTGGGCTGGTCGGCTGCTCTGCCGGCCTGGGGCTTTCTGGCTGGGTGCTGAATGCCATTTCCTCAAAGCAAGAGTAAATTTTGCAAACAGAAGTCTTCCTGTGTGTGGTTCCCATGCCAGCTGCAGAAGGAGGACAGGGATATGGAGAGAGCTGCCGCCCGGAAGACAGCCCAGCTTCGCCCGCTTCCCGTCCCTAAAAGGAAGTCCTGCAAAGAGCCTCGGCCCCATGGAGCCTGGGGCCTCAAGTAAGGCCAGCTTTGTGTGGAGACTGGACAGTAATCACCTATGATATTTGAAATAAATAAAGGTCTACCTCAAAGTAGGTTCCAACTCCGTGTGAAAAGAGGGTGCAATGTAACCAGCAAGAAAACGCACGTGCATGTGACCCACCGAGTGCAGGCTTTACAAAAGACATTGCCGGTGCTTTGCCGGGGACAGAAATATCCTTGGCTACCAGCGTTGCTGTCATTGCGGAAAATTGCACAAACCCACATCTGTAAGCGAATAATTTTACATATAGTTAGTGTCTTTTTTGATTAAGAAAGTCTTTTAAAGGCCATATTAATTATGCACGTGTGTCCTGAGTGGCTAAAGCTCTGCAGAGACAGCGGCCACTGGTTCCCTTCAAACCAGAGGACGCTGAAATTAAAAACAAAAACAAAACCACATACAACATGTCCGAGTTATTTTTGTTTTTAAAAGGAGGAGGGCTAGGAGTTAGTATTTTGTTTTGCAAATAAAGGCATTTTTGAGAACAAGGGTTAGGCCAGGCAAATGTAGGGGCCACGGCAGAATGTGACCTGGCTAGGACTTTCTAAGTCACTAACGGAGGACACACATCAAGAGAGACCTTTTTTTCTTTCTGTGTTGCAATGAGAATTGTTACTGTTTGAATGCAAGTTTCCTGGGTTGGTAAAACCCCAGGCGACCCTCCAGCTCCACTGATTAAAAAACCAGTGCATTTGAAGGAAATGGTTTTATGATAAAACTAGATCATCTTCCTCTCAGAAACAAAATGGAGTTCTGTCCAGGAAACCGCTCCTTGGTCCTGAAGGCCACTGCCTCTTCTGTGAGCTCCTGGACAGGTCCCATCTGTGCCCCTGCTTTGTTGTGTCCTCATGGCCCGGCTGGTGGCTTGAATGGGGGCAGCTTCACAAAATCTGCATGAAAATCGGGAGTTGTCCAAGTAATTTGCCACTTACTGACTCCATCTCTACGCCTTTTGTGTTTTGATCAATAAAAGCTGAAATCCTTTTCCCAGCTTAGTAACAACCTATTCGAAAGCATTATATCTCCTCTAATCGCTTTGAGTTCTGGTTGTACAGTTATCCATTTTCAATGATATTCATTTCAAAAGGTTAACCAACGAGAAACTAAACCAACCATACACATAACAGCCCAAAGAACACTTTCCAAGGTGTGTTGCTGTCGCTCCATTTCGAATTTAATATTCATGCCGGGCGAGGCAATTGAAAGGCCACCAAACCGGGTGGATAAAATAGGGCTGCATTTTATGACTCATCCCTAAGTGAAATCTCTTAAATATTGCTAATGAGCCCGCTCCCCCAGCCTGGCTGGGCTCCATTTCCCTGCCTAGCAATTTGCCCCAGGTTCCTATTAAGTGAATTATCCCAGTCCCTAAATCATCTCTGCGGGTGTCCTCTAATCCCATCAGGACACACCCCTTTCTTCCCTCCGGTGACAGGATGAGCGATGGCTTCAAGTGCAGAGCAGGGAGGAAGTCCCTTGGAAGAGGGGTCGGGGAGGGGACACTGAGGCTCCAGGCCGCCGAGTGCCACCACGAGCGAGCATCCTCCGGCAGCCAGGGTGGGGTCCTGCTGGAGGGGTGGGGGCGAGGGAATATGAATGTTTTCCTTAACCAGAGGAAACATAGCACTCACAAACCACTTGCGGAATAGATTAAGCTAATTTATTAAACACAGCTTGCCTGGTGACTGAGCTGAGCTGCGTAATGATTTAATGAAATTTAAAAAAATTAATTAGAGAAAGTCAGGGCCCATGGTGGCCCTAGTCAGGGGACCCACAGTGGACTTCAGAGGGTGCTGTGCACAGAGAGGAGGGGGTGACGCTGGGACAGACTGCTGGGCCTGGGGACCCACCATAAGGACTTTCCTCTAAGAGGATTTTTTTCTCTTTCTTTCTTTCTTTCTTTCTTTCTTTCTTTCTTTCTTTCTTTCTTTCTTTCTGACAGGGTCTCACTGCAGCCCAGGCTGGTCCTGAACACATTATGGACTCCAGGATGGCCTTGAACTCACAGCAATCCTCCTGTCTCAGCTTCCCAAGCACTGGGATTACCGGCATGCACCACCATGCCCACTTTATGTGGTGCTGGGGAATCAAACTCAGGTACTTAGCATTATTTTTTTTTCTTTTTAATACTGGGAATCAAGCCCAGGCCCTTCACATTGAAGCTACATCTTTACTCCATTTTTGATTTTTAGATGGGGTCTCCTGTGCCACTAAAATGCGCAAATTGGCCGTGAGCTTGCAAAATGGCGATCGTCCTGCCTCAGCCTCCCAGAGTGCTGTTCTTACAGGCCTGTGTCACCAGGCATGACTTGTTTTTGTGTGTTTTTGTGTCTGAGGCACACAGACTACCCTCCACTTTCAGTGCTCCATCTTCACATGAGAGCTATGTTCACAGGGAACTGTTGTCAGGAGATTGTGGAAATAACCCGGGAGGTGTGTGTCTGGGCAGTGATGCCCAGCCGCCTGAGCACCTGCAACTGTCGTCCTGTAACAAGCATCTTACAACACCTCTTCTACTATCCTGAAATGAAAATCTCGTTCAACATGCCTGACCCAAACACAAAAATTAAGAAAAAGAAAGAAGAAACGGTGGCAATGCACACCTGCAATCCCAGCTCTCTGGAGGCTAGCCAGAAACTTCACATCCTGAGCCAGCTGAGCATTTGAGGGACTTAATGAGACCCTTCCTCAGAACAGAAAAAGTAGAAAAGGCAGGAGATGTAGCTCAATGTGAAGGGCCTGGTTCAACCTCCCCAGCACCGCCAGGGAGGAAGAAGAGCAAAACAACGAAAGAAGGAAAGAAAGGGAAAAATGCGGGAGAATGAAAAATGAGAAAAGAGGCGCAGGAATGTGATGATCTGACTACAAGGAAAATCCAAGCAAGATGCCATAAGGCACGTGAGCAGGAGCTTTCTCCGTCGCGACCATGATACGTAGAATGAGGCGGACACGCAAGCCACCTTGTAACAATTTTTAAAACTGTTCCATTGACTGTCTTTGGGAGATTGCTGTTTCCTACTCTCAGTGCTATAATTTGTTCATTCTAAAAAGATTAGATAAAATTAAAATAATTTCTGCGAGAGCTTTTCTATAACCTTATCACTCTAATGTAATCCTTTTCTTTTTTCCATGTTCCCTTCCATGGCTTCTAGCTTTTGTCTAGCCTTTTCCATATTGCAGGCCCAATCTTTAAAATTTTTTATTGTTTATATTTAAGTGACACACAATTATGCATACTTGTTGGCATGCTGTGACATTTTGATGCATGTATGCGATGTGCAATGGTCAGGTCAGATCCCACTTTCCAACATTTCCTGATTCTCCATTATGAATGGGCCTAGGCCTGGGGTGCTCCTAGGCACATGCAGTTGAATTTCAGAGGGCCTTGATCACAGTTCTTGCCTAAATAGCTGATGTGTTAAAATCTTTGTAGACCTTTAAAAAAAATCATGACAGCTGGAAGAATGGCTCAGTGGTTAAAGTAGGCAAGCGCTAAGTAAAGCTTTAAGTACCTGAGTTTGATTCCCCAGTACCACATAAGCTGGGCGTGGTGGTGTACACCTGTAATCCCAGCACTTGAGAGGCTGAGACAGGAGGATTGCCATGAGTGCAAGGCCAGCCTGGGCTCCATAGCGGGTTCAGGACCAGCCTGGGCTACAGAGAAAGACCCTGTCTCAAAAAAAAGACCCTGTCATATTAATTTAGCAGCTTGCTTAAGCAATCTTTATCCTCTTACATGAGTTAGAGGTATTGGGTATTGGGGGTAAGAGGTCCTGAGGCTGCTGTTTTAACAGCCCTGGAGCTGGGATCAGTACCACTTTGGTTTGGGGAGGGCTGTGATGTGGTGACAAAGAGGACATTCTGAGTCAACTTTGGTTTTGGAAGGTGTCGGGCCAAGTGAGCTGGGACAATAGGAGACATCACTTCTTTGTTTCTAGTTCTTCATTCCTGTTCTTCTACCACCTCAGGATTAATGAGGCCCTTTGGGTCCACAAATAGGGTGGCTACAGCCTGGAGGTGTTTGTCCATGGCCTGAGGAAAACCCCATTAAAATTTGGTTTACAAGTGATACTTGTTCCTCTAGCCTCTTCTGCTCCATGTTGTAGAAAACAACTTTGCTGTGAATGAATCCTTTAGATAATGACCGTGACTACCACTTACCGGGCATCTCTTATGTGCCAGGTAGAAAGTACCTTTCATGCTTCACAGCAACCCTAGGAGACAGGAGTCAGTTCTGCTTCAGAGGTAAGAGATGCTCAGAGGTTGAGGGTCCTGACCAACCCACAGGCTGGCCTATTTCCACAGCCCAAAGTCGTCTCTCTGGGTGGCATGCTGCATCTATTTCAGAATAAGTAAATTTGAGCAAATATCAAATTATGTGGCAAGATTCCCAAAGCTTTGCCTCTCATTCAGGAGGACAAGAAAGGGTGGCCAGAGATATGTGGGGTTTTCCAAGGCAGCAAGGATGGTGCAGCAGCTTCTGTTGAACTCTGAGAGAGGTGTTCCTGGGACATGCAAGGGACAGAGAATGAGAGACTTAACAACAAGGAGTAATTCTAAATTCAGGATGTTTAGGAGCCACACCCTGGCATACTTCAGGATGTAAAGTATTGAACCCAGAATAAATAAGTCCCTGGGTCACTATTGTGGGTAACTACAGATCACTTTCTCTTCTGGCCTTCGGCAGCTTCTGTGTTTGATGGTGAATACATGATTGTTCTTTGCAGATGCTGAGAATTCTTTTTGAGAAAGAAAAAGAGAAAGCCGACTGTTGTTTAGCAACTGTAGGGCTTTTCGGCCTTTGAATGGAAGCTACCACTATACGAAACATAATTCTGTTTTCTCTCTCAACTTCAGCTTTTGACAGAAGAGATTTCCTTGTCAAGCTCAGTAATTACTCTTGGTAATGTCAAGTAGGACATAAAGGCAATTCAGTTCCACAATTGAATAAATGACACATTTTTAAATGTCCCCTGATTTTGAAATAAAAATAAATGGCCAAGGTTCTTTTGAGGTGGGCCTGTCCATGACCAAAGCCCCTGCCTGCCACAGGTAGCCTTGGTCCTATATTATGTGACTAACAGAGGCCACAGTTTTGATGTGGTCCCTGGAAACACCTACGACCCTCCTGAAACCCACCCTGGACTCCAGTGTATCGTCAGGTCTTCTCTGCTCTAGATGACAGTACTCACATGTCTGGGACGCGTGATGGCCTGGGCCTGCTGATTCCAGAAACACTATCTAAGGGACTCTGAAGGTCCAATATATTTCTGCCAGCAAGCTGAATCAGTGTACTTAGCCTGCCATCCACACAAAGAAAAGGACTATGGGTTTGGTCACAAAGCCCAGACATCTCAATGTCCTGATGATTTATTACCAGGGCAAATAGAAATGTTGCAAACCACAATATCATTTATCATGTAATTACGCACCTATGGAAGACAACATACGTGACCACAGAAGCAATTCAGAGCTAACCTGCCTCTTACTCTGGGCCTCAGTTTCCTTGCCTGCAGTGGAGGCGACTCAAGCAGGTCAGTCTCTAGGCCTCCGACCTCAGGAATCTAGATACCTAGGGAGCTCTGTGAGGCTCTTAAGTTATTAGCGCTGCCTTCCGGGCCTGCCACACAGTTTATACAGTTGAGTGTGTACTCAGCTTCTCTAAGCCCCAGCTTCCTTGCCTGTAAAACTGGACCTGAGAGCAGTACCAACTACGTGGGGTTATTGCTTTTATCATTAAAGGGAAGGATGGAAGCCTCGGGGCATGAAATCCCAGAAGGCACTCAACTCACATGAGCTGTCACAGCAATTCCTGGGCCTCTGGCTGTACCGGCACTCCTTGCCCTCTCTCGCCTATGCTCCACCTACCTATGGTCTCTTATATTTTTAAATTTACTTTTCATCACACAAACATCGTCAAGAATTAAACTTCAAAGAAATCAATAACGAGCAACTCAAATTTCAAGTCTGGGAAGAACAGACCCTAGGACTCATCTCCACCTTGTAAGGTGTCTTTATTCAGTGCTGCGGTGATGGGACACTGAAGGCAGGGGAATTTAGAGTGGATAGAAACTTGCTGGCTCACAGGGCTCTGAGGCTGGAGGCATCTGATATTGAGGTGGCAGGTCTGGCGGAGGGCCTTCCTGCTGGGACACAGCACGCAACGGCATCACGTTTCAGCAGGAAGGCTGTGACGGACAGTGCAGGAGTGCAGGAGGGGTGAGCCAGATCCCCCATGACAACCCCATTCCCAAGGTGACCCCATCAGTCCCTCCTGAAGCCCTCTGAAGTGTTCCTCCTCCCAACACTGTTGTGATGGGATTCAACGACAGCATGAATTTTGGAGGGAAGGTGGCACAGTGGCTGTAGACAATTCTCCGCACTTTGCCAGCCTTTTCTGCTTTGGCCTCATTTACAGAAAATGTCTTAGCGCCGTGGTCCTCCATGTTTTCCCCCCCAGTGAATGTTGCTCCTTTGTGGATGGAAGTGCAGATCATGAGACGGAGAGCCCCCAGAGCCCAGGGGCGGCCTCTCCAGGGCCCCTCTGAGGCCCTCCTAGAGCTGCAGGCAGTGACATGTCCTCTCTCCACTGAATCCCAGCTAGTGCCGGCTGCCCAAGGAAGCTGCCACACCTAACACTCCGTTCCTTTCCATGGCCCACCTGCATCAAGTGACTGGTCAGTGGGGAACCTGGGGAGAAGAGCTCAGCTGGAGCTCCCAGCTGCAGCGCTCCCCAAGGCTCTGCGTGCCTCGGTGTCCCTGGCACACATCCCCATGTCCTCCCCCCCCCACTTAGTGCTGACACCAGAAGCTCTCACCGGGAAACCTGCGAGGAGACCTCACGTCAATGACAGCCAGGCTGGAACACCACAAATGGTAGTGCAGCCTACCGCGAGTCTTCCCTGTCCATCTGTCCCTCTGAGCCTATGGTAGTCATCCGAGAAAGAGATGTGAAGAACTTTAGGGAATCAGTGCATAACAAGAGAAGACATTTAAGCATATAAAAATTGCCGCAACAAGTGAGAATGGCACCTTAGTATAGTCTTTTCTAACAAAAGCACTTAAAAATCAGACTTTTGAAAAATAACATCGCATCAAATGAAATCTTATTGTTGGGAATTCTGAGGAAAAGAGCAGCGTCCGTACCTTAATGCTTGTATTGCTTTTAACAACCCTAACTGCTAGGACAATAAGTTCCTAGTGACTCAGGCCCTGGTTGACCAGGCTGGGTTGGGAGCAGGCGAAGGATGAAGGGGCGCCAGTGAGGACACTCAGGTGCCACCAGAGGCTCGTCTTCACTGTTTGCTCCATGTAAGCACCTCACCAGGACTGTAATGTTTGAATTTTCTCCTCCATGCATTTACCTTATAACCACATTTGACGACTATGCTTGTCAATTTGTCCAAAGACTATACGTTCAGAATTATCATAATAAAAATTCACAATGCCTATTTCATTTGGCTTAGAGTTATGGCAACAATAATGACAACCGAGCTTTATTCAAGCAGGATTTATGAGTCAAAATAGGGAATACTGTTCTCTTCCTTAAAACTTTCATTAGAAGTATTTTTTTAAGTTGTTGTGTACAAAACACGGTCATCATAAACAAAAAAGATGAAGCAACACAAAGTCTAAACAGTAAACAGTTAAAATCTTCCCCACAAGTAACTGTGGTCCTGTTTTCTCTCCTTTTCATTGGATAGCATATTATTCTGGGCAAAATGCACAAATGCAAGATGTGGTTTTCAAAGGCTTCATGCAATACGTCCACTACCTATTCAACGGGGCAAATATTTTTAGACATCTCAAGCTGTGGCTAAGACCAAGGTTGATCTTTTTCCTTGATCAAGAATTGCTGATGCTCTATTTAGCAATTTTTTGGTTTTTTTTTTTTTTTCATTGTAGTCTGAGTTATATTTTGCCAGGTGTGCAACAGAAATACCACTACTGTGTGGAACTGTAAACATGACCTGCGTGCTCAGAACAACCAGAGCTTAGTTTTCCTCTCCCTTCTCAGGCAGGCCTGAAGCCTGACGTGTCCTTTGACTGTGTACTGCAGTCGCATGTTCTACCTGATTTTGTTTCCGAAAAGGTGAGGTTTGTTCATTTCTACATTTGCTCCTTGGGGTATTGTAATTGTGCATGTGTCGTTGTAACATATTTAAATAAAGGACTAACTTTAGAGAGAAGAAAAAAATGTCTTTTTACTAGAAATAAAGCCCAGGGCTTTTATACTGAGCTAAATCCCCAGCCAATTTTTCATTTTTAATTTATTTTAAGACAAAGTCTCATTAAGTTACTATGTTGCCCAGGTTGAGCTTGAACTTATGATCCTCCTGCCTCAGCTTTTCAGATTGCTGGAATTATAGGCATGTGCCATTGGGTCTCCTATGTCTGTCTGCCTTTTTTTTCTCTTAGATCAATGGGATCATAGTATACAGATTGTTTTGGTAGCTTATATTCTTAATGCTTTATTTATATTACTTTAAGCCCATTTAATTACAAATCATACTATGTTGTTCTCAACCACTGTAGTAGAATTGAACTTCAGTTTACATTGAACCTAGAGATGATAGCTTTTGGGGGAGGCTCAAACTGTTATCTAAGTGTTTCAGTTTCCTAACACAAATTTTTGTTTCTCTGAAAATGAAGACAATAACATTTTTACCTTTTTATTTTCAAATTGACTCCATTGAGCTTTTAAAATACTCTAGGAGAATTACATCTGGTTTTAATCCCGCTTTCCAAGTAACCTTAATATGACTTTGCTTTGGTAGCATCTTGCACAGATGTCTGTTAGGAGAAGGATAGGGAGAGGAGCTCCTTTCCGCCAATCAATTTTTGCCTATATTTGTTTCCAAATTGTATCAGTTTTTTTTCTTTTCTTTTCTTTTTTTTTTTTAGCAGCAATGGTCCTCTTTTTTGCCCCATTCCGGGCTCGTAAGGTAAATTGCAAAAAAAAATCTCCAAAAGTCTGGCTACATCCTCATAGCGACTGTTTGAACCCATTACTTTCTCTTTTAATCAAATCACTGTTGTGTCAAAATATACGGTTCTCCCCATGAATCTCCCCAGCTTGTCACAGGTCACTGGTTGCACCTTGAAAATGTTTGCTCTCATAAGCATCTCCACTCCAGCCTCCAGCTAAATTGCTCCACACCAAGCCTGGTCATTTTTCTACACACATAGAACTCTAATTAATATACACATAATGGCAAAGGGAACCTGCGCTCTACAAAGAGAGAAGGGGAAGGGACTGGTCGTAGGTGCGGGGTATGTCACTTGAGACAGGCCAGGCCAGGCCATGCCAGGCAGACAAGCGTCAAATTATGGGAAGAAGCAGCACCACCAACAAAAGCAATCCCAGAACTTTCCGACCCGCAAATTACCGAAAGACTTCCAGCTTTATTTGTTTCTGCTCTAAGAAATGTTTTATATAAAGCCGCCAGAGGGCCAGTAAGGGAAACAGTAATTATGCCTAAACAGCCAGCATTTCACTAACATAAAATATTTGCACAGGCTCTTAAACATGAAGTTAAGTGCTTGAGGCTATTTTCATTGTTTAATGTATTAAGTAAATAAAAATGTATCTAAGATTTGGACACACAATTAGTTTTGAGTTATTTATCCTGGAGTTTGTATGGTTTAGAAAAACTCCATCTTCCTGGCTGCTGCTGTCCTAATGCATTTAACTTCAGCCATCAGCTATGATTAAACACCTGCTGTTGTGGGGAAACAAAGCACACTAATCCAATATGTATTTCTGACATCTTAAATATCACCCAGTCCCCTGACATCAGGCACAGCTTTTCAGCGGGATGGAATTCCAGAGCATATTTTTCTAATTTATGGATGGACAATAAATCAAAATTAAGCCTTGGGCAATGAAATATACATCAGTGCAGAATGAACTGACTGCAAACCAGGACCCTGCCCCGCTGCGGGGGAAGGTGGATTAATGGAGTCCTAAGCTGCAGAGGCTGAGGTGAGATTAGAGAAGTTTATTCTACGTTTTATCCCATAAAAACAAAATGCATGGATAGGAAATGGGAAGTTTTCTATTTTCTGTGCACTGTACTGAATGTACACGTTTAGATTTGAGGAGGTGTGGGGGTGTCAGTGTGTTTAAACGCTGCCCAGTGGGTCATCTCCGATGCTCTTTTTCTTAAATATCTTATTGGTATTTAAGAAGGGTTTGAAGTGGTTAGTGTGGTGTGGCGCTTGCACTCCGAGAAGCATGAACAAAGGCCATTGCCCTTCAGTTTCCCGTTTCTCCGGAGAACCATCGGGAGGCAGGACCCAAGACCCTTCCAGAGATGGGAGCTGTCCAGTGCTGAATAGCCTTGGCTTGACCTCCCTCCGTCCTGGAAATAGAGGCAGGCAGGGCCATCAAGCCTGGCTGTCATCGCCCTCAGAAATGTCATGTTTAGGTCTGCTGCCCGGCCTCTGCCCACCTCTCCGCACTCATCCAGATTCCGGGCAGAGGTCACATGGAGTTGTCTGTGTGGCTGGCTCGCCTTCTTGCCCTTGCCACAGCCAGACTCCACACATCTTCCACAGAGCCTGCTAAGGCAATTGTCGTATTTGTCAGGGGTCATGTTGTACCCTTGTGAGCAAGTTAGGCTTTTAACAAATACATCTCTTAAATCTGCACAGCATCTCTGTAAATGGGACAAATGGCATTATTTATTAATTATTGTACTCGGGATTGAGTCAAGGGCCCTCCCACTGAGCTACATCTCCAGCCCATTTATACTTGGGATTTTGAGATGGGCTCTCACCAAGTTGCTAAGTTGCCCCGGCTGGGCCTGCACTTGCAATTCTCCTGCCTCAGCCTCCCACAGTGCTGAGAGTATGGGTCAGGCTATTAAATGTGAGGGACAAGGACACAGAGTCAAAGCAAGGCTACAAGCTTGGTCCTCACGGCAGTGGTGGTACTTGTGAAAGGAGACTAGCTTGCTTCTCTTGGCCTCAGTGACACAAGTGTCCTCAGGCCATTCTTTCTTAGGCATGTAGAGAACAATTGTTTCTTACTGATGTGTACAGTACTTATAAACAATTCTTAGCAATTGTTAAAATATTTCAAGTGATTGAAATTAATATTAAACTATGTAATTTAGACAACATTTTGTGTATCTCAAAAGAAACCAGTATGTTCCAACTTTATATTTGAAATTCTAAATGGAAGATAATCTGAGTGGTGTTTTCCAATGGGTGTCTTTTGGTGTCAGTGATACTAAAGCAAGCATGGCTGCTGTGTCAGTAAATATTCAAAGGCCTCAGGGATGCTGACAAGGGGCTGGAAATTTTAACCAGATGAATGAGAGGATTTAAAAACAAATTCTTTTGACCAGGCTAAATTAAATAAAGGTATATAGTTTAGTTTATAATAGTCTATACTCTCACCAGTCTAACAATAGCATCAGAAGTGCCTGTTGAAATTTAAAATAATGTATATTGAGAAACAATAACTAGCTGTTATAGTTGAAACATTTTGTTTGAGTAAAATGGGGGCAATAAATGCAGGACACATGCTTCACTGGGTTCCATCCTCAGAACTGCCAAAAAGCAAACAAACAAGCAAACCCTAAAAATAAGTTAAATCTTGCATCACTAATCTGTGAGGATAGCCCATGTTTTTCAAATTTCATGAATGTAACCAGTTTTTATCAAGGGTTTGCCATGTTCTGGGGATCATATTAGGCCCTTAGGATTCTGTGAAAAAAAGGTAAAGGGTTTTCCCTTATGGAATTTATTGAAGATCCTATTCTTAATCACTGGAAAAATACAAGTCACAAGAAAAAGTTGAAGGGCATGAAAACGAATGAGAAATGTTCCTGACTGAAACAACTGCCTTCTGTCAGCCTTCTAATCCATACAATGTTCCTTAGCAAAACAGTCTTCAGAAAGATCTGCGGTGTCCCCTTGGCTCATTGGCAGGTTACCGCTCTCTCGGTCTGCACACACCAGCTCCTAACCATCCCAGCTCCTTGCTAAGGCAGAATTTGGAGGAACCTGTCTATTATGGTAGGACTGGTTTCTCCACTCCGGTCTCTCGCTGAAACTTAGGTTCCATTCTTTTTTAAAAAATGGGACAATATTCACATAACATAAAATTAACCATTTAAAAGTGAAAAATTCAGTGCAATTAATACACTTACGATGCTATATAACTGCCTCTTATATCTAGTTCAAAATATTTTCATCATCCTGAAAGAAAATTCTGCAACTGCTCAATGGTAATGCTCATTTTGCCCTTCCATCAGCACAGGGTGACCATCGGCCTTCTGGAGTCTATATAGGTTGATCTCTTTCTCCCAAAGTTATTCTTTTTATTAGAAGGTGTTTACATTACAGGGTAGTTCATACAAGTGGAATCACATGGTTAGTGACTTTTTGTGCCTGGTTCCTTTCACTTGGCATCATGTTTCCTAGATTCATAATATTTCTGCAGGTATCATTCCTCTTAGGTTGAATAATATTCCATTGTATGGATATACCCAGAATGGGGCTATACTTAAGCAGTTGCTGGCTTCTTCGCCGTAATGGAAGTCATAAGGCGGCGAACAGTCCTTAAAGTGCTCGGACTAGACAGCTGCCAGCGAAAAGCTGTGGATCCTATGGCGCTATCAGGGAAGGAGAAAGAAAACTGTTTTCAGACAAACACTGAACATTTTCTACTAATCGACCCTCAGTGAAAGGTAAACTGAACCCAGAAAGAAAAAATGAGAAGAATGAAAATCAAGTAAATATATCAGTGAGTGTGAAACACAACCAACACAAAGCAACAATGGTAATTTACTGACAGTATAAAACCATGGTGAATTTGGGGCTGTGGTCCCAAATTCTGGGGGGAAGTGCCGGGCAACTTGGTGGTTAGAGCACTTGCCTAGTAAGCACAAGACCCTGGATTTGATTCCTTGGCACCACCCAAGCTGGGCATGGTGGTGTATGCCTGTAGTTCCAGCACTTGAAATGCTGAGGCAGGAGGATTGATGCGAGTTCAAGGTCAGCCTGGGCTGTATAGTGAGTTCAGGACAAGCCTGGGCTACAGAGCGAGACCTTGTTCACATCTCTCTCCCACCGATACATATAAACAAACAAACAAACAAACAAACAAACAAATAAATAAATAAAACCACAACAAATCTAAAATATTGAACAAGTCAATATCAGTCCCTGGTATCAGCTAGAGATTGTTCCAGAATTCCCAAAGTCTGTGAATGCTGACGCCACTTAGGTAAAGTGATGCAGCATTTGCATGTAACTGTACATCCTAAAGCCATTTCTAGATGACACCTAGTACCGTGTAACTGCGGTGGAAATAGTTATTTTGGGTCATTTAGGGAATAATAACAAGAAAAATGTCTGTGCAAGTTCAGAACAGTTGCAGTTTGTTTTTCCAAATATTTTCTTTGTGCCTAATTTCATCTGAAGTGTGGGACCCAGGGACATGCAGTGGCAATTGTCTGTGGAAAGCAGGAGGCATTATTCAGGGTCAAGTTCTTCAAAGTGCTTGACTTGTGGAGACAAAATAAGCATTGACGAACTTTAGATTTTGCTAATCATGTGTGTCAAATGTTGAAGAAGAACTAAAACTGGCTTAGATTTTTTAGATGTTCGTTTTATTCATTATTTTTTTAAAGAAGTGACCTACAGAGAATAACTTGTAGGTTGACAGCGACTGCCAAATTCAAGGTGAGGGGAGAAGAAGGGACAACAATGAGAAGAAAACAGAGAAAAGCTGGGAGTTGTAGGTGCACGAGCAGGGGGCTCACACCGCTGGGCTCAGTCTCCAGGCAGAAAGGAAGGAAGGAAGGAAGGAAGGAAGGAAGGAAGGAAGGAAGGAGGATAAAGGAAGATATCCAGTTAATCCAACAGAATGCAAGAAAGGGAAAAAATAGGAGAGATAATTAGTAATTATAATAAAATATAAAATTTTGGCCTAAACTTGCCAGTTTAGAAAGTTCAGACTGTATTGTAGGAGCCTAGGTCTATTTTGTTCATAAGCAATGCATCTAAATCATTAAGAAATGGTTAAGGTAAAAGAAAAATGAAAAAAGAAAGCAGCTTCATGACTACCAGACAGAACAGACATCGAGGGAAGAAGTATCACTGAGCTGAAGATGTATGAGCTCCATACCTGGAGCCCGGCACTAGAACAGCTGTCCTGTCAGGTGGAGGGGAAGTGCTGCACCTACAACACATTGGTCTGTTCCTGGGGCTGAAGAGGACAGAACCCGTGAGTGGGAATTATGGAAGCCAGCCACTGACTCCATGTGTGGGAGCACGCTCTCTGAATAGCGCTTGTCCTGAAGGTCCATAGGCTGAGGCTGCGGGGGCGTGGATGTATGGGCAAGGTGACATGGGAGGTGTCCAAAGTTGTTGAGGTACAGGTTCACCTGACACGACTTCTTTTTCTTTCTTTCTGTAGTTGCGTCATCCCCCCCCGCGCCCCCCCCCCCTCCCTTTCATAGCATTTCACTATGTACACCTGGCTGGCTTCAAATTTGTGTTTCTTTTGTCTCAGCCTCTCAAAATGCTGGGGTTGCAGGCCTGTGCCACTATGCCTGCTTGGGGTGCTTTTTAAAATACACATTCTAGAGCCTCTTTCCAGACTTACAGAGCAGATACTATACTCTGGAAATTTGTTTTTCAACTGCTCCCCGGTGAAATTGAAGTATCAGCTTGATGTAGTTGACTTTCCATGCCATTAAGTAGTACTTCAGAGCCTGTGACCAGGTGACCTTTAGAGCTCTCACTAACTGCGATAGTTGGTGGTCCAATAGCACCTCAGTAGATGTTTACCTGCGAACTAGAGAAGCAGGGTTACTTCAATTCTTTGATTTACTTGGAATATGTGTAGGTTTATGTAAGCATTGGGGGTCTAATTTTGAACGCCCATAGTTAAGTGGACTGTGAGAAAGGAATTCTGGATATAGTAGGGGTAAATAATTTGGAAGAAGGCAGAGCTAGTTAGAAATGGGGACCACTGGGAGCTTTGTTTGGACTGCGGGAATCAGAGAGAAGAGTTGAAGAACCTGGCTGGGAGCTGAGAGGACTTGCTTTGGAGTTCCACGGGGGACCCGGAGGCCCTGAGAGAAGACTGGAAGGGAAGAGGCCAAGCACATCTGCAGGTCTAGTGCAAGCTGGATGAACAGTCCAAGTGCTTTCCATGCTGCCCACAGCCTTTCCGTGCACGTTAGTAAAGATGAAAATCAGCATATCATCTGCTCAGAGACGAGGGCTTAAAATGGGCCCACCCTCATGTCTCACAGTGGTGGAGACTGTTATCTATCCAGTTGCCCAGAGTGGTGCGCCTCAGTCCTGCCACAGGAGCGCAGGTTGCCTGGGGGCCCGGGAAATGCAGATTCTAATTCCATGGGCAAGGCTGGGGCTCACAATAAGCTCATTTATTTATTTATTTATTTAGGTACTGGGGATTGAATCCAAGGCTTTCCGCTCTGAGCTATACTCCTTAGGCCCTTTTTTATTGCTTATTTGAGACAGGGTTTCACTAAATTGCCAAGTTTGGGCTTGAACTTGCGATTTTTTCCTGCCTCAGTCTTCATTAAGTAATAGGATTACTGGCCTGTGCCACCAAGCCAGGCTACAATAAGCATTTGTAACAAAACTCTTCTTAATTTACTCCTGGACACTGAGGAACCTTCTCTGTAGGTGAAGAGAAAAGCTCTCCTGGCTTTACGAAGACCTGTGTCCCCTCCAGGCTAGGCTGCCTTTCTGTCTTCATATCACCTCAATTTCATAAAAAGAAAAGGCTGAAGGTGGCTTTATGTGACAGAATGAGGCAAGGGCGTGAGGGTTGGCACAGAGGTCGGAACTGGAGAATATGACGCCCTCGAGTTTAAACCTCTATTTCTACCCCTAACCCGCTCTGGCAAAAGTCAGGAATCCTCAACTCACATGAATTTCTTATTTTGGTCAATTGTTCCTGTTTTTAAATAATTTGCCTTTTCATTGGTCACCTAATCTTTCTGAGACAACCTCACCCCTGTGACATACAAACTAGAATTTTGGGGATTTATAATTAATGTTGGTTTGAGGTAAAATTAATTTTACATAAAACAAGCCATTTTGAAGTGACTAATGTAGCAACATTCAGTACCTTCACATGGTGTACAAATACCACCTGGTCTTAGTCACTCATGCTGGGACACATTACCTGACACCCACAACTTCTCAGAGGAGAGGTTACTTTTAGCTCACATTTCAGAATCTCAGTTTGCTCACAGGCAGCCTGCAATGGCAGAAAGGCAGGATGGAGGGCCTAGAGGGGCTAGATGTCAGTAAACTGCTCACCTCACCAGAAACACCTTGCAGGCCACGCCCCCAGGAAGCCACCCAGCCAATCGGGTCCTACCTCCTAACAGCCCAAGGAGCCCTCACTGGAAGAGGCCACTCGAGCCAGTTAGTCCCCACAGTCCAACCGCCTTCCAAACACATGGGACTTCTGAGGAACATTCTAGAACCAAACCATAGTGCATTTCTATCTAGGTCCAAATATTTTTGTTACCTCAAAAAAAGAAGACCCTCTTTCCTTAGCAGCTGCTTCTTAGTCCCACCTGCTCCTGGCCCAGCGCGCACCAGCCTGCTTTCTGATCCATGGCTGGACCTACCCAGGATATTTCATATTGATATCATCATACATAGGTGACCTTGTGTCTGGCTTTTCCTCAGTGGCATGTAGTGGCGTGTTTCAGCACTCCATCCTTTTTGTGGTTCAATAATATTCCACGGTACAGGTAGAATACATTTTGTTTATCTGTTCACTGTGGATAGGCATTTAGTTGGTTCCACTTCTGGGACACTGTGGTTAGTGCTGCTATAAACATTTGAGTGTAAGTATTTAAGTAAATATTTTCCCCCACTATTTTTATTAATATACAAATGTAATACATAGTATTTACAATGAATTTGGGTGTTTTGTACATCTATGTATCACATCGACTTTACAATCCCTTCCCATCTTCTACCCTCCCACCCCCTCCCTGTCCCTTCCCCTGGCTCCGGCTATCACTTCATATGGTTTAAGTAAATATTTTTGTAATTTGTTATTTTTAAGTGTATCAGTTTGGTTTTCAAGTTGAACTGAGCAGAAAAAAGTATTTTACTGATAAGAATCAAATTCAGACTGACTTACACTAGGCTTCAAAGTCACCCAGAAAAAACCTCAAACTTCTAACAGGAAGTCCAGTGCCCTTTTAACATCTAGGATCTAACTTGAAAGTCAAAAAGAGGAGTGTGGGTCAAATTGATTAGCAGATGAAGCTGGGAGTAGTGTGCAGGCCCTGGCGAGCAGGCCTCTGCAGGGCAGTCTGGGGCAAGAGAATCACAGGTTTGAGCTTGGACTGGGAGCCAGTGAACCTGTCTCAAAAACAAAACAAAACTCAACTAAAAACTGGAAATGAGAACTCCCTGGGTTCAAACCCCAGTAAGTACTGAAAAAAAGAAAAAAAGAGAGAGAAAAAAAAGAAGGAAGGAAGGAAGGAAGGAAGGAAGGAAGGAAGGAAAGAAGGAAGGAAGAAAGAAAGGAAGGAAGGCAGGCCGGCAGGCGGGCAAGCAGGTTTGAAGCCCTGGGCACATAGGGTTGTGTGGGCAGCTAGCGTGTGATACGCCTAGCCCTGCTGCAGGCTCAGGTCCCATCCTGGAGGTCAGCGCACTGCCATCTCTATTACAGCCTGAAGAGAGATTTTAGAATTGCAAAAGGTGTAACAGAATGGTCGGACACCAGCAAAGAAATTTGACAAGGCTGTCACATCCGCTCAATATTTCTCCTGGAAGAGCCTCGGGGATTGTTCTTGATGGTTACCATAGTGGTATTAAAGTTGGCAGAAGGAGATGATGTCACCTCCAGGACGCTGATGACATCCGGCTGCTGAGCCTGTGTTTTCTGCACCACGAGAGCGGGCGCCTGGGATGAGGGGTGATTTAGTTGCCGACTATGGCTTATCTGAAGAGGAGTATTTTAGAAGCAAAGCAAACTGGACGTGAATAAGAAAAGGGAAGGGTTTGCTGCCAATAGTCTGTGATTGGCAGTGGATCTGTGGCATCCTGGCCTAGAAGAGGGACAGCAAACGCCTGGTCAGTCGTGGGGAAAATCCGCAGGAGGAGGGTGGCTGGAGAGGCAGTAGCAGCCGCACACCTCGGGCCCTGCGTGGCCCTAATTGGATCACCGTCTGATCCGTGAGACACAGCTAGTAGCGGAGTCTCCAGTCATAGACTTTGACCAGAAGAGGCGATGAAGATCAGTGCAGACAGGTGACTATTGTCAAGTAGAGTTAAACCCAGGCCCTGGGCAGAGCTATCTTAGGGGAGGAGGGGATGGCAGGCTGAAGGAAAGTGGGTCATCCTCAGGCTCCCGAGTGCTCCCTTCTGAAATAACTCCTTCCATGTGTCTTGACTGTCTGACAAGTGAATCTTGAAGAACAGAGCTGGCATTTACCAGGACAAACACGAGTGTGTGGGTCTCTGGCAGAATTTGTGACAGAATTTCTGGACACACTGCTTTGGAGAATTCAAGGCAATTTGAGCATTTTGGAATCTCTGGAAATTAAAAGATCTTTAAACATCATGTGTTCTTACGATTTGGAGAATAGCATATACTTTTTGTGGAGAGGAGAGCTTATAAAAATATGGAAGACATAAGAGAAAAATATGCATATTTTCCTAATTAAATAATTGGCTAATATTCCACTATTTTATCTATTTTTATATGTTCAAGATGTTACTTCATGTTCAACTGATATCTTGCTTTAAAAAATACTACAGTAGGCTGGGGGTGGATAGTCCAGGATAAGAATGCTTGTTTAGAAAGTGGGAGACCCTGGGTTTGATTCCCAGTACCATAAAATAACTGGGCATGGTGCTACACACCTGTAGTCTCAGCACTTGAGGAACTGAGGCAGGAGGATGGCTATGACTTCTGGGCCGGTCTAGGCTATATAATTATTTCAGGACCAGCCTGGAACTGAGAGAGACCCTTTCTAAAAACAAAATATGGAGAAAAAATACTACATCACATTATTATTAATATTTGTACCTGTATTTTGGTCTGCTTCTCTGATCCCAGGGGTCATTCTCAGGTTGTGCATGCTGGTGAGTGGCTATTACATTCCTACGTGGAACAGGGGAAAAACCAGACCTAGAATTGTCAGTGTGTGACTTAGGTTTGAGTAAACTCTCTTTGATACAGTTCAAGATGTTGAATTTTTCCCCAGAAACTTAATATAGTGATGACCTGTGGGAAATTTCAGTTTTCTTGGGAAGCTTTTAATTGGAAAGATGGATTATACTTTGTAAATTTATGTCCAAGATTATTATGGAAGAATTAAATTATGGGTATCCTTATCACTCAGTGGAAACCTAACGTCTGAGACTCTTTTGGGGGATAGGGTGGTAAATTTAAAAAAAAAAGCCAGGCTTAAGTGTAGTGGGTCTAGAAGTTGCTCTCTGCTTTCTCTTCTCAGCCCTTGTTCGTGCTTTGGGATCAACCTGAATCTCGGCTTCCCCTATGAACTAGCCCTCTGCAGGCTCTGTACTATGGCTGCCTCGAGGTCCTTCACAACCCTCGCTATGCACAGCTCCTAGGCTCTGTGGCAGATTGGAGGTGGCTGCCAGTGCTTCTCCCATTGACAACTGGGGTCGACATCCCCAACCTTTGAATTCAAGTACTCTCTGGGACTCCCTGCCCAAAGGTTCAGGGTAGAAGTGATACTGCACAGTTTTGAACTCAGGCTTTAAGAGATTAGCAGCTTCCACTTCCTGTTGTTTGGATTCCTTGATTTGGAAGAACTAGCCGCCATGTAAAATCTGACTCCCTGGAGTTTAGCTGGCATGGGAATAGAGTGATATTGAGCCACCCCAGCTGGCCCACCCAGCCCAGCTCCACAGCCACTGATGTGAATGGTGGTATCATATTGGGCATTCCTGCAATGGTAGATGCCATGTAGAAAAAGAATGAGGGTCCACATACATGCATGACCTTGAGCTAACCTACCCATCTCTGGGAGTGACAGCCAACCAGTAAGGCTCCAGATGTCATGGAACCCAACAGACCATTTGGGTGAGTTTTGATTCTACCCTGATATAAAATCAGGAAATGAAACCAAATCATTGCTTTTGTGTACTATTTATTATAATAAATCATAAGCAGTAGATGATAAGTTTTTGGGGGCAGGAACTAGGCTTCAATCAGTGCTTCCCAAACTTGGCTGTCATGTACTTCACCACAAAGGGTCTGCCATGCCGCAGGTTGTGATGCAGTCAGCCGAGAAAGAGGCTGAGACTCTGCATTTCTAATAAGCATTCTGGAGCTGTGGTTTCTGCTCACATACCTCACACCCTGAGGAGAGCAGAGCACACCAGCCAGCACGTACTAGAGAGGCCTGCGCATGACTTCTCAAAGGGCTTCCACTTCCAGGTCACTCATTCAAATAGCTTAGTACTTTGGAAAAAATGTGCCAGGAAATTTTTAAAGCAGAATTCTTCAAATATGGCCTTTGGATTCACTTAAGTTCACATTGCTGAAATTTGTTAAGAATGAATCTAAACCTCAGTCCAACAAAGCACAGCACAGGAGGGCAGGAATCCTGATATCAGACAAGATCCCCACTCTTACAGCTTGGGAGCTACTGGCTGAGCAGCAAGAGTGCTGGACCAGGCACAGTGCTGGAGTGTGCCTCCCTGCCCCCGCCCCTCTGCCATGCCTCCCACTAGTGGCAAGCATGCTGGCTCACCATCCTGGAGCTTGGTTTCCTTATCTATTGTGTGAAGGACTAGTTGCTCGGCCAAGTAACTCCTATCTCTGAGGCAGGTGAGACCTGCTATGCTCATGCCAGGCCAGCTCCATCTCTCCCTGTACCGGATGATAGGAGGACATGCTCATCCTGCCCTGGGGTGGACAGCTGCCCATGGACCCACTGTCTTTACAACTGTCTTCATCAGATCAATCAGAACTAGACAAAAGATTAGACTCACATATCGAAGAAAGTGTCATTCAGTTTGTTTGTTTTTTAAAGAAAGTATTCTCGGAATAACAGATACCTGGGTTGGAGATTGTAATTACACTTAAATCACTTCTGAGATTCTGTGTTTTAAATGGTAATTGTGCAGCCTTTAAGGTTTCCTCTTACCTTGAGCACCATTGGGTAAATGTGTTCATGATTGAATTAGCAGACCTTTGATTTTAAAAGGACTTCTCAGTGATCTTTTATGGTAGATTAAAAAGCAATTTACTAATTTACAGTTCACAGGAATCCCATGCCTTCCTTGAGTTTTGTAAATCAATTCT
This sequence comes from Ctenodactylus gundi, assembly GCA_004027205.1. Classification (NCBI taxonomy): domain Eukaryota; kingdom Metazoa; phylum Chordata; class Mammalia; order Rodentia; family Ctenodactylidae; genus Ctenodactylus; species Ctenodactylus gundi. The sequence goes on from PVKB01001166.1 coordinate 347,989, forward strand.
GTGCTAATAAATGTGACTATAGCTCCAAGTGTTTCATTTGGGGACAGCTGGTGTCATGCACAATCCTAAACTCACAATTGCATAATTAATACACTGTATTCTGTGAGCTCCTCCTTTGGTCCCAAATTAAGCCCATCTCACCAATCCCTTAATTTGTGGCTTTCAACTTAAAGTCTCCAACCTGGATGAGAGAAGTTTAACCAACAACCAACAAGGCCGCAAACTATCCCCTCAACTGTTGGCTCATCTTTCTCCAATCTGCTCTCTTAACTCAAGTAAGTGATTGCAGCACAAAGGGGATGGAAAGTAAAGGGCCCTATTCCTGGACGTGGCTCTCTCAGCAGTAGAGGAGGCTCGTTCCATGCTGAGGGATCTTTGTGCCAAAGAATACCCCATCATCATCAGCAGCAGCTACGGTCAGGATGTGTTCTCCAAGAGGCAGGGGCTAGAAATGTAATCCCCAGTGCAACAGAGCCGGGAGGGAAGATGAGAGGTGACCGGGCCATGCGGACTCCGCCTTCCTGAATGGTTTAGTCATCCAGGGAGCAGGCTCCTGCAGAAGGGTGAGTTGAGTCCCCTCTTTCTGTGTGTCTCTTTCTCATTCTAGCTCGCTCTCTCTTGTCCTGTTGCCTTTGCCTTTGAACAACACAGGAAGAACATCCTTGCTGCATGCCGGAAACGTAATCGTACACATCTCAGTCTGCAAAACTGTGAAAGAGGCATTTCTTTTCTTCATAAGTTACCAAGTCTCTGATGTTTTGTCAAAGTAGCACAAAATAAACTAATACAAAATAATAATGATATAGTAGTTAATAAAAGAATGCTCACTGGGTGCCAGGTAGCTTCTCCTTTATTGCATTCATCTCAGCCTCACAACTCCATAAAATGCATAATGTCATTAGCCTGTGTGAGGCACCGTTGAAAAAATCAAGGCACAGATTAAATCTCTCTCCTAGAGTCCCAAAAGTAATAAGTACCAAAGCCGAGATTTGAACTCGAGGCCTCTGGCTCGACAGCTAGCACCCAGTTAGCACGCTGTCACCATCCCTGTGACAAACAGGTTCTTTCCACACAAGCCTGCACAGTTTAAGTTGGTGCCTGGGGTTCCCAAAGGAGGGATCGACTGTTTCTATTGGGATAAAGCACAAAGCACAGACGTCAGCAGGGAAAGCTCAGTGCACGGGGAGGAAATGGCTGACAACTAGTTACACTCTTTTTTTTTTTCTTTTCCTTTCATGTTCAACTATAAGTGACATCTCAGCCTTTGACAAATCATCTAGAGTCTGCCACAAGTGAAACTGAAGGCCACAGATGGAGACCTGAGTGTTTTCCCTTGGTGGGTTCCTGGGAATGAGTCTGGCTCTTCTGGAGCTGGTGACAGGCAGCTTGTCCTCTTCCTCCCCACCCTTAACCCCAGGAGGGAGAGGGGGTGAACCTTGTCCTGGATTTGGCTTCCCTGGAGCCACTGTGGGACAGGAGCTGAACAGGGAGTTGGTCCTGGCTTTCTCAGAGCTGTGCCAAGAGCAGGGGATTTGGATCATGGTAAAGGAGCTGAGGAGGGCTGGGAAGCAAGTGCCTGGCCCATGATTGTGCAGAGAGGAGGCTTTGGGAGGATGGAGGGACACCATGTAAACTGCACACCACAGTTCACATGACGCAAGCGCTCACACAGCATCCAAAGTTGTTCTTTCAGAACCTTCTGCACGAATTACAGTTCTCCTATACTGGAGAAGAATACAGAGCCTGATGCGTTGCTTAAACATTAGCACTCTTTGGAGCTGGGGTTTTATGTCAGTGGTTAGGGTGCTTGGCTACGAAGCACAAGGCTCTGGGTTCGATTCCTCAGCATCACATAATAGCTGGGTGTGGTGGTACATGCTTGTAGCACTCAGGAGGCTGAGGCAAGATGATTGCCAAGAGTTTGAGGCCAACCCAGGCTACATAGTAAGCCCAGGAACAGAGACTACAGAGAGAGGCCCTGTCTTGGGGAAAAAAAATTAACACACCTCTGTTCTAGGTTGTCTTGGACCTGGAATGTTGAACCATTTATTCTAAAGGCAGCTTCCTCCGATCTCTAGGAAAACACTCACGGGAGATGTGGATGGCAGAGCCCACTGCCTTCCACTTAGCCAGGCCGCTTTCTCCTTCACTCTTCTGCTGAGGTAGGGCCGAAGGGGAGGCCAACCCCTTTCCGCCTTTCCTGTGGCGGTGGGGCTGCCCCAGGGTAGGAAGGCGACAGTCATTGAACAAGGAGGCCGGACCGCAGGAAGGAAGCCTCACTGTCTGATGGGTTCAGTACAGCGGAAGGGCCGGGCCTACAGCCCTGGCGGGTCAGCCTGCCACTGAGACCCCCATCGCTTCCTTCCCACAGCCATCCCTCTCTGGCCAGCCCAGGGTGGGTAAGAATTTGGCAGAAGGGAGCTGGACCTGGCTTCCTCTGAGCCCCCCAGAGATTCCAAGGCCCTGAGGATAACCTCACCGGGAGCAGGAGTGGGGGACGAGCGGGCGACGCCCACCTTAGAACTGAGCAGCTGTATGTACCTTTCACATTTTCCGGACGCTAGGTTGAAACACAGCACCATTTTCAGTTTTGAAATTACTCTATTTCTCCCAGCTTCACCCCCGCCCTCCTTCATTGCCCACGGTGAGCGCACTTCCTCGCATGTCTGCCCCCCACCCCCCGGCCTTTCTTCCCTTCGGCCCAGCCTGGCTGCCCTCTGCCCCTCTCCCCTCGGGGGTCTCCCTCTTCCTGGAGTTCCTCTCCTCCACCAGGCCCGGTCTCCCCTCCCTTGCTCTCCCAGCCCCTCTCTCCCAGTTCTTTCTTCAATTCCCCCCTTTTGCAAATTAACCTATTGTAAGCATTACCTGGGCGCCACCCCAAAATTGATGAGCAGCAGGGAGACCCAAGGAGCCCTTCCTGCCAGGTTTCCCCAGCCCTGCCACCAGCTCCAGCCCCGGGGCTGTGAAATCTCAAGGAACGGGACGGGGGCAGCCCTCCTATCCTCACCGTTCCTCTGCCTCTGCGCCACGGAATGAATGGTGCGCAGTGGCAGTGGTCGTGGCTGTCCTGCAGGCCTGGCCTCACACAGCCTTTGCAAAGACACTGTCGTTGCTCAGATGGAGGCGGGCTCTGTGGCGGGCCACCGGGAGGGCGGCTCCGAGATTCAGCAGGAACGGCGTAGTCATTTATTTTACTGAAACACATGAATCTATCAAGTAACCACGGAATAAGCTGGCTTCAAATGGCATGTTAAGACTTTTCTAATAATTAATCTGAACTATACATATATTTCTTCATACAACTATAGAAGTATTTGTTTAAGAAACTCCATTCTCTTAAGAGAAATAAAGAATTGTGAAAAAGAAATGGTTTCTTCCTGGATGAAAACACAGCCTGACTGGGAGGTTGAGGCAGGAAGATCATGAGTTCAAGCCCAGCATGGGCCATTTAGGGATTTAGCTAGATTCTATCTCAAAATCAAAAATTAAAAAACGGATTGGAGACGTAGGTCAGTGTGAAGGTCCTGGGCTTAGTGCCATGTACGCCACCCCCCCCCCCAAAAAAAAAAAAAAAGAAAAACACAACACCAATCAAACAACAAAACAAAGCCAAAAACCAGCCCAGAACATCACTACTTTCTGTCCTAGCACACAGCTTCTGTATCTCCCCTCAAAAACCCAGCAGAATTACTGCAGCAGGCACAGAAGGCCCTGATGCCTGAGGGAAAGGGCTGTGCCTGTCACATGTCTGCTAAGGCCCTGGGCCTGGGCCACACGCAGGTGCAGCTTGGACTGGGCTCTAGCCCTGTGCTGGGCACCTGCTAATGTTTGCACACATCGTCCTCCTGCCCCCTCGGGATAGTCCTAGGAAGAAAGTGGAATGATGGCCCCACCTTCGAAATGGGGACACAGAAGCCCAGAAAGTTTAAGTAAAATGACACAGTCACAGAGATGGACACATTTCCAGTGTCCCATAGTGCCTTTCTATTTTGAAATCTTTTTTGAAATCTTTATTTTTAATTAATTTATTCGTGGTACCAAGGATTGAATACAGAGCTTTTGCTCTGACCTCCATCCTCAGCCTCTTTTTATTGTTTATTTGAGATAGGGGACTCATTAAGTCACTAAGTTGCCCAGGTGGGCTTGAACTTGTGATTCTCCTGCCGCAGCCTCCCACTGTGCTGGGATTACAGGCCTGTACCACTGGGAATACTATAAAAATCTTTTAACACTAGAGCTATTCTGCACCCAATCCAGAAGTGATCCACCAGGGTCTGGTGAGGAGGCTGGGTTCTCTGGGGCCTGGGGGACAGGTGGCATTGCTGTGCTTGAAACTGTGGCCTCCATCTCCAGGTCCAAAGCAGACTTCCTTTTTCCAGCCCAGAGAAGGGGGGAAGAGGGATGTCTTATTTAACAGCCGGACCAGGAGTTGAAATTTGGTCCTACCTCCACTCATGTCTTACTTTCCCAAATGTGGCCGTGATGCCCATGCCACCATCATGGAGAGTTGGTTACACCATAAGAATATTAGCCAGAATATTGGTGGTTCATATTATTCTAAACAACAAGTAGGTTGTGGCTGTTGTTTTCAGTGGAAATGACATCACTGCCTGCGTTATGCCTGAGCCGTCGGCTTCACAGGCAGGGAAAACCTGCACGGTGTATCTACACTGCGCTAATTTGCCCTCTCTGATCCGCGTTCGTAATGACAGGCCCAGGATCTCGGGAAAGGGGGAGAATGGGATGCGGAGACTTTAGGGGCACCCTTTGTAAATCACCTGATTTTGTAATGGCAAAGCTAGAAGCACTGTCATTGACAGACAAAGAAGCCAGGACACAGTTTAACTAAAGTTAAGTGGCTGGAGCGGGGTCACCGTGGTGGAGTTAGGAGTCCAATTGAGGGTCCCAAATTCATTGCTTTGTTCAGGGAGCATATTGATTGTTTATTGATTGATTTTGGACAAGTTAGATCAATGAGCATAGATGAGTTCAAAAATAGCGACTATTAACCAATTGAGAGTCTTAAAAAGAAATTCAAATAAAAGACTTTGGATCCCCCTTTTGCACTGATCCTTGTTAACAACAATTAGACTGGGCCCTGCTGTGATATTCTGATTTTTAGCACAAAGAGAAAAATGAATTGATCTCAGGGTTGATGTCTCTTAACATTTAAAAGAAAATATTTCTATTGAAAATATGGGCACCTTAGCAATAGAATAAATGGCTTGACATTTGTGAGGGTGAAATAGTCAATAGAAAGAGAATTTTCACATTGAAAAATAAATCATTAGCCTAGCTATTTCTACGTTCGATTTTAAAAACCTGAATGTACCACTAATGTATTTTTCCTCCTACTTTCTCTTGATTAGGGCTGCCTCTTTCAGAAAGAGTTGACTGGCCGAATGCCCACGACCCCTGGCCATCCTAACTCTCAACTCTCTCTCTTTCTGCACTGCCTTAGCACCAGCACAGGAGCCTCCACACAGTGGCACATGGGGCTTAGAGAGAGGCTTTCTTGCATAAGCATGCAGTGTTGGAGGCCTCAAATACTTTTCAATGTCATAATAATGAGAATGAGACCAGGCCGGGAGTGCAAACATTTTGCCATGTCAAATTCTGTGATATTTCTCCTCTTGGCCTCTTAAATATGGGCTGGCCTCAGTGACTCATCTCGAAGGAGCTGAACATGACAGAAAGGTGTTGTGTGACTTCTGAAGCTAGTTTAGAAAAGGCAGTGCTGCTTCTTTCTGGCACACACACTCACTCTGGGAAGCCAGCGTTGTGGAGGAGGCTGGCCACTGGGTCTGGCATTTTTACTGAGGTCCCAGATAGCAGCCAATGTTCATAGCAGGCGCAGGGGCTCCGGAGGCCCTTGGTGTGACCCGTCCTTAGCCTCTCTGTCTGCACTCAGAGCAGTGACCTGAAGCAGGACCTGCCTCGCTGAGCCCAGTCAGCCACCGGGGTTGAGAGAGAGAACCAATGTGTCTGTGGTTGTTCTAGGCTGCTGCGTTTCTAGGGAACAGGAGAGTGGGGTCGGTTTTATTGGGTTGGTCATTATACAAACGAATTCACAATTAACTTTTCAAAATCGTGGTTCCTCCAGGTAGCTCTCCTTGTCTTTGCTTCAATTTCCCCAAAACTCAGCCACATCAAGGTCTTGAATGCTGATTTGAGGGCCATCAGGAGAAGTAGCATAGAAGGAAAAGTGCAGCAGTGAGGGAAGATAGCCAGGAATGTTTGCAGATAGGCTGGTTGCTGCAGGAGCAGCAGGGGCAAAGTCCCAGTGGGGATCCTCGGAGGCACTGTTTTGCGGGACCTTAGAACTGCGGAAGGTGAAGTGTGTGTCACTCCCCCACTTCCTCCTTCATTGGTCAGGGTTGCTGGAAGGTCATTCATGCCTCTGCGTTTCCAGGCTGTGCTTGCTCACAGATGTCCAGCCTCGGGGCTCAGGGAAAGACAGAGCGGGGAGACCTTGCTGTGCCTACTCCCAGCTGTCCCACGACCAGCTGTGCTGAAGTCTGGACATGTTGCATTCATTACGTGCACCAGTCAGGCAACTTTGACATTTCCACTCTGCTTTCATGAGACTCTCCTAAATCTGGGTCTTCAGTGGGTCCCCATTGCCTGCAAAAAAACCCCAAAACCCTTGCAGTGGCCATGCAGCCATTTTCACAATCTTCTCCACTCTTTGCACGCCAGCCATACTAGCATCATTGCATCCTCCTCCCCCGGGAATGCCCAGGGTCTTTGCACATGTGGTTGGTTTATTGTGCCTAGAATGCTCCAACCAAGCCAACCTCCAACCACTGGAAAACTCCTGTGCACTCCTCCTGTTTAAGTGTTACTTCTTTAAGGAGGGCTTTCCTTTTTCCCTCCGCAATTATTACTTTTATTAATAAATATTTGCAATACATAATAATTCTACTCACCCTGGGAAATAGGTGCATATACTTCTCACATCTCAATCATTTTTACTTCCCTCCCCCCTTCCCACCTCCCCTTCTCTCCCCTAACTCCCAGACTGGACCAAGTTCCTGACGCTAGTTCAGTTATCATGTCTCCCACCGCAGGCTGAAGCTCCAAGATGTGCAATCATGCTCCACAGCCAACAGCTGAGTGGTAGAAAGTGAAAAGGTGTGGGAGTGTGTGCAGGTGCGGCGTGTGCAAGTGAAAGTGTGTGCAGACGTGCACATTAGAAATAAGATGTGAAACTTTTTGAAAGTGCTGCTTCTCTGGGACCCAGAGATCTTTCCAAAGAGCTGAATTCGCCAATCTCCCCGCTGCCTGGACCTTTGAGTACCGACTGCTATCTCTCCTGCTCGTCAGCCTCCTCTTCGGCTGTAGATCCACCTTCTACTCTGACAGAGGTGCCAGGAAGGAGTGACAGACCCCAAGTAGAGCGAATCCAATGCTAGTCTCCCAAAGGAGACATGGAATGTTTTAATCCCTGGCCTTTCAATGGGGTTTGCTAGCTCCCGCTTTCTAGAATGAGCCTGACCAAAGCATGTCCAGACCTCTACGCCCCAGTGCCCAAATGAGCAAAACTCGTGTTTTGGTTGGATGGAAGGGGAGAAGCTGGGCCTGGTGGCATAGTCTGTCATTACAACCCTGTGGGAGGCTGAAGCAGGAAGATGGCAAGTTTGGGCCCAGCCTGGGCAACTTAATGACTTAGTGAGACTGTGCCCCAAAATCGAAAGTAAAAAATGGGCTGGGGATTTCGCTCCGTGTGGAGCCCTGGGCTCGATCCTTAGGACCAATAAAAGGGGAGGGAGAGGAAGAGGAGGAAACCCAACATTTCAAAATTTCAGAGCTTAGGAGCACTAAGACCGTAGGAGAGCATCCCCAAAGTAGTCCATAAGGGGGACAGACTATGGATCCTGGGAATTACTCCGGCTACTTGTAAGGATAGGAGAGGCAGCATTTGAAATGCTCTGCACTGTTCTGGTCACCTCATTATAATAGGATATGTCAGAAATGGAGGCGATACAACTGAGGCCACTGAGAGCCACCCGGGGATTTAAAGATCTTAGTTATTCAGAGTGAAAATCTTTGGCAAAGAAGAGATTAGTGGAGCACATTACAGTATAGACAATGCCGAAGGAAGTAGAGAGGATGATTGCTTCTTGGCTATTTGAGTTAGTGTCCAGTATGACAAGGGCTTAGTACCTTGAGCTAAGGAAGTGAATTTAGACAGGCATTTTCTGAACCAAGAGAAAATGACATGAAACAAAGATCTGAAGAGGATACAAGTAAGGGAGATAGGTTTCAACAAGGAGGAAGCACACAAGTAGTTCATTTGCCTAAATATGAAGGGTGATTTTTTCTTTTACTGTAAGCAAGTATTTTGTCAGTGTTAAATTCCAAAACTAAGGTTAGAATGACTATAATTTTAGAAAATCTAGAGCAGAAGTTTTTCAATCCAAGGACACATAATTAAGAATTTGTGTTTAGGACCCCGGAAGTTCGGACTGTCCGGGAGCTGTCACAGTGACGGCGGCAGCACAGTGCCGGTAGTGGAGCTACCAAGGAGGGTCACACAGTGCAATGCCAGCTCTGCCCCTCGGTCAACTCCAGATCACCCGCAAGGATCTGAACACAGGAAAGCAGAGGACTTCACTAGCGTTGTACCCTGAACAGAAGGCAGACCAGTATTTTGTGTTATACAAACCACCCCCTAAAGACAACATTCCCACCGTAGGGGAGGAGTACCCGGAACATGCCCCCTTCGTAGCCAATGACCTCGACTGGCTCCTGGCCTTGCCTCACAATATATTCTGGTGTCTCGTTATCTCCGATGAGACCCTGCAGAAGTGCCTGGACTCCACCTGCACCATGTTGCCCGAAAATTTGTTGAGTGGTCGGCCCCTACCCCTGAGGTTGCTGATATGCAGAAGCACCTGCATGCCCGCCCACAAGGAATCCAAAGATCACTTCATATTCCTCTCTGCATTTGGAGAAATCCTCTACAATAACTTGCTCCTTGACATTCCAAAGATTCTGGACCTCTGTGTGCTCCTAGGAAGAGGCAACTCACCGCTGCTTCAGATGATGATAGGCCTTCAGCAATCCTCTCCAGCACTGCGGTCTGCAAGGGGATGGGCCAGCAGCACGCCTCGGAAGCTTGAGGAGAAAGGCTGGCTGACTCCCAGCGACATGCCTCTCCTGGAATTAAAGGATGTCATTCTCTAGCTTGGTCATACCTGCGCTATGCTCTGGGCCTTTCTGGATGTCTTTCCTTTGGCTTGCCAGATCTTCCAGAAACATGACTTCTGTTACAGACTAGCTTCCTTTTCCGAAGTGGCAATTCCCGAAACGGAGTCTGCAATTAAGAAGAGGAGGCTTGAAGATAGCAAGCTGTTGTGACCTGTGGCAGAGGCTCTCCTATTCTAAGAAGAAGCTAATGGATATTTTTCGCATCATCCTGAACCAGATTTGCCTTCTTCCTATCCTAGAAAGCAGCTGTGACAACATCCAGGGCTTCATTGAAGAGTTCCTTCAGATCTTCAGCCCCCTGTCACAAGAGAAGAGGTGTTACCTGAGCATCTGGGCCTAAGTGACCCAGTTGGAAACCAAGGCCACACTCACAGACCTCACTGCAGGGGGTGCACGACAGGTGGAACCAGATCCCACACCCCTGCTGACATCTCGTCACAGCGTTTTCCAGAGTGATGAGTTTGATGTGTTCAGCAGGGACTCAGTGGACCTGAGCCAGGTGCACAGGGGCAGGAGGAAGGAGGGGAACACACGGAGATTGTTAAACTCAAAAGTGCAGTGGTGGTGCAGAGGCGACGCTCTGAACAGTGCGGTGTGGTGGTGGAGGAGGTGCTGCACAGCCAGACGACTACCCTGGGGACGACTACGAGGATGAGTATGGTGGCACGTATGATGGCAACCAGGTGGGCGCCAACCATGCGGACTCAGATGACGAGCTCATCAGCCGCAGGCCCTTCACCATCCCTCAGGTGCTGAGAAGCAGAGTGCCTGGAGAAAAGCCGAAGGAGGAGGAGGATGAAGAGGAGGAGGAATCTGGAAACGAGGCCCCCAAGCCTGACCGCTTTGTGCAGGACCCCGCAGTGCTGAGGGAGAAGGCAGAGCCAGGCGCAGGGCCTTCCTGGCTACCGGCGTGACAGCTCCACAGCAGCGGCCGGCAGCCCGTGGCCACGGGCAGTGTCGGGAGACAGCCCAGGAACGCCGGAAGAAGGAAGCCAGCCCGGTAACAAGAGCCAACCACAGACGCCCTCCTTAGCTGCGCTGGTGGGAAAGGGCAGGGAATGGAATCCCACAGTGGGTCCTTTACCCCTGGACAACAGGAGCCTGTACGTTCAGAAGCGACGGAAGGCCTACAAATGAAGTTTCTGACCCTTTCCAGCAATGAAAAAAAAAAAAAAAAGAATTTTTGTCTTTTTAAAGAATTTTGTCCTGGGGATGGAGCACAGGACCTTCACATTGACCTGCATCTCCAGCCCGAGTCTACTTGTGATCTAGACGTAGAGTCTCACAGTTCACTAAGTTGCTCAAGCTGGACTTGAACTTGTAATCTTACCGCCTCAGCTTCCCAGAGTGCTGGGATGAGAGGCCTGTGCTGCTGGGTCTGGCTTCTTATTTTTTAATTTGTCTCAGAATCTCATGGATTTCTGAACTGAGCCTACCAGAGTACTTCATTGTCAACGTGAATTTATACCATCCTCCGGTCCAAGCGACATGCCACTTCTCTTCAGGCCCTAACATATCCAGATGGTGATTTCCAAAGAGTTAGATGCTATTTTGCTTGATAAAAATTAAGGAGGGGGATGATTATATTATGCTATAAAGATTCTGACTGTAAGCAGGGGTTTGTTTCATCTCAATCTCAATAAACCTAATTGTCTTAGTTACTTTTTCATTTACTGGGACATAGCACCCAACATCTACAATGTAAGGGAGGACAGATTTATTTTAGCTCACAGTTGCATAAGGTCCATTCATGGACAACTGGTAAGGGTGGGAATGGTTTGGCAGAGAAGAGCTGCTCATGTTCTTGCAAGAGGACAGAATGAGAGACCTTCAGAAGAAGCTGGAGCAGAGAATTATATCCTTCTAGGCCACATGCCTGTAATTCACCACACACCTGTAATCCACCATGCAACTGCAATCTGCTAAAAGTCTGTGACCCACCACATACCTGTAATCCGCCATTCACCTGCAACCCACCACATGTCTGTGATCTATCACATGCCTGTGACCCACTGCATGCCTCTAATTCACCATGCACCTACAATCCACCACATGCCTGTGATCCACCACATGCCCTTAATTCGCCACGCACTTCCAATCCTCCACACTCCTGTAATCCATCACATGCCTCTAATCCACCATGCACCTGCAATTCATGACATGCTATGTTCCACCACATCCTGTAATCAATCATGCATCTGCAATCCACACCTGTGATCAACCACATGTTTGCAATCCACCACATGCCTGTAATCAACCATATACTTGCAATCCATCACATGTCTGTAATCCACTATGCACCTGCAATCTACCACATGCCTGTAACCTATCACACACCTGTAACCCACTCCTCCTAACCAGAGCCCTCCTCCCAATAGCACATGGAATCCGTAATATGCAAACATGAGGCTTCAGGGGACATTCCTGATCGGAACCATAACGGCAGTGATGTTCAGATGACACTTGTGAAGCACCAGCGGTGTGCTAGGCACTGTGGGAAATTCGCGGTCCACAAATGAGGTGCTTGACTGTTCGTTTGCTAACCCATCTCTACTCTTAATAAAATTAAATAACGTGATGATGTAAAGACCACAAAATGAAGAAACGACACTGTCGTACATGCAAAGGAGAGCCTTGAAGGGACGATCCAGGTTGGTAGTACTTACGAGGCTTTGAAGTTGGTTTGAAGCCCTCTTCCCTCTTTGGGTGGGCCACTGGGGGCAAGTTACTTACCAAAGCCGAGGTTTCTTTATATGGAAATGAGAGCAATCACACCTCCCCACCCCAGAGGGTGCGTCAGGAGTAAGGCGAACTGATGCTTACACCTTACACATTGCTAGTACACAGTGGGTACCCCAAAATGGCAGTTGTAGTTATGAGACAAAGAAACACCACTAGGGTAGGAAACAGACCTGCTGGCTGTGCTTTGTGGATTCCTGGCTAGAAGAGAGCTGCTTGTTCTTTGAGCTTGTGGTTCTTCATCTGTAAAATGGGAGGGATCACAGCCCCTATCTCCTAGTGCCACACACAGTAAAAGTACTTTGCACTCCTGTAATCCACCATACGCCTGTAATCCACCATGCAAAGTCAACCGCACTTAGCAGGTGCTCAGTAAAGACTAATTGTTACTATAATAATTCCAACTTGTTCTAGTGGGGAAAACCAAGCCTACACTATACTAGCTTAGTTCTTTGTCTTTGTTTTTACACAGTGATTGGAATATAGCCAACTTTGTTGTCCTCATTTGCTTGATTGCCCTTCTTCTTATGTCACTAAATGAACAAGAAAATGTAGGCAAGAATGTCCCTGTATCTCTCTGTGGGGCATATTCAAATGGAGTTGTTGCATGCTGGGATCTAGAACCAATGGGTGGGAAGGAAGCAAGTTGGGTTTTTGTTTTTTGCTTGTTTTTACTTGTTTTATTCTACAAGTTATAATCTTAGCGCAAATATTCTGGCAGGAACACATGATAGTTAAAACATTTGAGAAGAGATTTTTATTATGGAAAATTCCAAACATATACCCAAGTAGAGACACCAACATAGCAAATCTCTATGGACCAATTTCCCAGCTCCAACAATTACCAGCACCCAACCACCCTTGCTCATGGAAAAGCCTCTTCTTAACCAAAGTATAATTTTTTGGAACAAATTAAGAACACAATTTTTTTGGTCAGGATTCAATGTGTATCTCTAAAAGATAAAGGCTTTCTTCTTTATTCAATCACAAGAACATCATCACACCTATAAAATTGATAATTCCTTAATATCAAATATCCAACCGGTGTTAGATTTTTCTAATTATTTCATGACTTATTTCATTTTTAAAATTGACTTGTCCTCTTCAGAATCCGAGCAAGTTACATACCCTGCATCTTGTTGTTATAGCTCTAGAGCCTCTTTAAATTTCTAGAGCCCACCCTGTTTGATTTTCTTGTTACTTATCCATGGAAGGAAGCAGATTCTTCTCCCCACAGAATGCCGTGGAACATTCTGAGTCTTGCTTGCTGTATTCCCACAGCTGAAGGTGTCCTTCTGTTCCCCATACCCCCTGCAGTAGAATTTCAAGTCCTAGTCCTGATGTGTACTTCACGTTCCATCAGGAGGTATGTGTGTCCTGTTGCCTTTTCCCCAATTTTCCAACTGATCAGCAGGCTCAGTGCTGTTGACCTGCTCCATCCTATAACGTTCCCCACTCACCTTCCACCTCATGGTTTTAGCTGCCACCAGAGATCTACTAGCTCATGAAGAGGTTGTAAAACAGTGTTATCGTTCTATCTGTGCTCCTATATTTATTAGGTACAGTTCTTTCTATGAAGAAATTAGCCTTAATAACTATTTTGTTGCCTTGAGGTATTATTAGGAAAGAAAAGACATGGGAAATGTCTGATATTTTTTATTTGCCAATTTCTAGGCTAATCACTTCATTTCCGAGCACCTGGTGAAGTGATTGATTATTTTCCTTATCTTGATGCCCTTGAGAACTTCAGTAAGTTTTATGGATTTCAATGTATGATACTTGCTCATTGTTTTGATGCTCCGATTCTTCCATCTTGGGGCAGAGGAGAGGGGATCAGGTTGGCACAGGGTTTTGTTGACACGATCTTGGTTGCCTTTGACCCATTTCTTGCTTTCTGGTATAACAGGATATTCCAGGCTCACCTTTTTTAGTCCCAGGAGTAAACACATCTTTAAGAAGTGCTAATTCTTTTTAGTAAGAAATCTGTACCTGAGAACTAGTTTGCTCATTGTCGCTAGGCTGGCTGGTGTTTCTGGAACACTAAGTTTCAAAAACTTACCTGCGCAAGCAAAATCCAAGAACTGGAGACAGAATAACAAGTTACCCCAGGAACTAATTTGATTTGTGGTCTCAGTAAAAATAGTTTTTAAATATTATCAGAGGATCTGAAGATTAATTTTCCTAAAATGACAGCACGATTATAAAATTTTATATGGAATTAGGAGTTGCCTAAGAGAACTGAAGGCCAGACTAAATTGGAAGGCATAGGGTGAAGGTTACAGAGGGGTGGCTGAGGAAGTGGGAGTCAGGAAAAGGAGTGCTAGAGCACTTCTGATGGGGTCCTGTCAACCAGCATCCACCTCCCATGGATACATGTAGTGTTGGCAGGCAGGTACATGTGACCTAATGTGACCCCGATACTTCTCCTTTCTAACTTCACTGGACCTCAGTTCTCACTCCAGGCAGGACCGTTCTAAGTGACCTCCCAGAGTTCCCTGAGGATCAGTATGGTAGATGGCTGGCTTGATGGCACCCTTCATTGGTTGTCTTCTCTTTCTCTTTGTCTTTTGCCACTCTCCTTCTGGGATGTTCTCTGCTTCTTCCTTTTTATCTCAAGTTTATTTCTGGGAAAACTAAGATGACTCCCTGCAATGCTTGTCAGTCCTGACAAAGCCACCATGCATGCAGCTCTAACAGACACATTGCAGGGTCCACCTTACTGACTCTGGCTGAACTGCCCACTGGTGACCACCTTCTGCTGATGAAACGTTCTGTGCTGCCCTATCCTCTTAGTTGTCTTCATGTTTTGCCTATTCCTTTGCAATCAATGTTATGGACTTTTTTTTTTTTAGATCAGCTTTACTGAGATATAATTCACATAGTGTGCAATTTATCCACTGAAAATAAACTCAGTGACTTTTAACACATTTGCAGAATTTTCCAATCATGACACTCATGCGTCACCCCAAGCAGAAATGTGATACTCGTTACCAGCCACCCTTGATTTCCCTGTGAACGTTCAAGCACACCTTTGGTGTGGGAACGTATTTTTATTTCTCTTGGACATATATCTCAGAGTAGCACTGCTGGGTCAGAAAGTAACTCTGTGTTTATCATCTTGAAGAACTACCAGACCATTTTTTAGAGAACTGGACCATTTTACACTCCCACCATCCCCAGACATACATGGGTGTTCCAGTTTCCTTAAAATTTCGACAATAGTTGTTACTACCTGTCTTTAATACTCTCCAGTCTATCCAGATGATCACTGTGATTTGAGCTTACTTTTCCCTACTGGCTAATAATGAGCACATTTTTATGCATTTGTTTGTTATTTGTACATCTGGACTGGAGAAAAGTTTATTCAAATCCTTTCTCATGGGCTGGTCTTGTGAATGCGGATATTGCTCTGGTTGGTCTTGGATGTCTTTTCCTGCTCTCTGTACTCATACACACTCATGGCTGTTTCCCGCTCATTTATCCAATGACACTTTCACTCATAAATATCCACCAAGCTCCTAAAATGTTGCCAGAATGCGTACTGAAGACGAAATCCTTACTATAAAGAACCTTGCATTTTCTCTAAAATCAAATCCAGGGCTTTGTATGAGTCACACAAGAGCTCCACTACCGAGCCACACCCCAGCCTGTTATTAGATATAAAGGCAAGTAAGATAATTGTTGTGGTTTGGCTCTGGAATGTCTCATAAGTCTCATGTATTTTGGTGTTATTGAGTATCTCTGGAACCATGTGCAGTTAAGGGATGGGCCCTGGTCAGGAGGGGTGGGTCATGGGTGTGTTGTGGATTATACATATGTAGTGGAGGACAGGCGTGTGGTATAGATTACAGGTCTGTGGTGGATTCGGGAATGTTGTAGATTATGGTTGTGTGACACATTACTCGATGTGTGACCCAGGAAGGGCAGAACAGCAAGGCTGGGCCCGGAAGAGGTGGATCGCTGGGTCATGACCTGAAGAAGTGCATGCTAGTTCTGCCTGCCTCCCTCACTTGGCTTCCGTCTGCCATGCCATGAGGAGCCCTCCCCCTGCTCTTCCTCCTGCCTCTGCTTCTAGCCTTCGCAGCAGCCCATAAATGGACTGCGACTTTCTGACACTCTGAGCTAAAAGTCTTTCCTCCCTTAAGTTGTGGATGTTGGGTATTGACATCCACAGCAATGAAAAAGTAAGATGGTAATGTAAGACAGCAGGAGGGCTGTGACGTCAATGTGACCTAGTGATGCTTGAGTGAGGGGTGGCTGTCACATCAGACTGGTGGTTAAGGAAGGCCTCCTTTAGGAGGTGGTGTTTGAGCTCATGATAAGAAAAAGCAAACCACAAGAAGCCTAGGGAATAGCAACCCAGGTGGAGGGAGCCGTAGGTTCTGGCAGTGAGGAATCAGGGAGAGCCGAAGGGGCTCTGGTCAGACTAAGCAGGGTCTTCCTTTCCAAGGATGGTCAAAAAGAGGTGGCCTAGACCCAGGGTTCCTAGGATGGCACATGAGTTTGAAGGAGCACCTGGCAAACCACAGACATCTAGGCCTCCCGGCAACCGGAAACAAAAGCATCTCAGTGCCTCCTCTGTGCCTAATTGTAACTCTTCCCATATAGAAGCAAGAAGATGCTCCATCTGAGAGCAGCTAATAAATAAAAAAACGGGCATGAACCATTATTTTGCTTAAAATAGAAAAATAAAACCCAAACCAGCACTACAAGGTAGCAATTTATGGTGTTGGAAATGTCTTCAGAAGTCTTTTTAGAGTTCTGTGGTGAATGTTTATGGAAGGTGTAAAATGCTGATAATGCCAGCGTTTTATGAACAGCGCAGGTGGCGACTCCTTTCTGCCCGATCCCTGCTTTCAGAAAGTGTGGGTTTTCCCTCATTTATTCCTATTGTTTCCAGGCCATCAAGAATAGACAAGATGTATCAGCAACGTCCGTATGTACCATTCTTTTTCGGAAGTCATTGCCCGCAGCCTTTTAAGTCTGTCAAAGCCTCACTGACCAGACTCCCCCGTGCCAGCCCAGTTCTCTGTGCTCAGCACTCACCGCCTTTGCATTCCTTTCCCATCTCCTCCACCGGGAGGATAACGGGGTGGGGGGGTGGGGGGGGCGGGGCGCCTTGGAAATTCAGCGCCATGTAAAGGGCAAGAAGAGAGGTGAAAGTGCTGCACCCAGAAACCCCCAAACAAAGGAAAGCATGGACTCCCCCTGTTTAAGAATGAGCTTCGTGCAAGAGTTAGGAAACGCTGGGGTTAGCAGAGCCGCAGACATGCAGAGCCTCACGCATGCATTAATTAAGGCTCGAGAAGGAGGAGGAGGGGATTTGAGAAAATAACAAAGCTGCAGGGTATGCGTGCAATGATTTTTCATTCTGTTTCGCTTCAGCTCTGCCCCTGCAACAGAGGATCTAATCAATCTGCCGGCTATTAAGTTTGTTAATTGATAATGCATACTAATTAGGCTGTGCGCAGTTACTTAAGAGACTTTGCTAAGGTGATTGTAGGCACAAGTCCAAATGGAGTTTAAAGTATTCTGTGTGAGGTTAAAACCCATCAACCAGAATAGATGGATTTTATATTATAACAGAAGGCACAACGTACCCATAAGTATTTAATGTATTGCACAGTTATCCATTATTACATATTTTAACTCTACAAAATAATTAAAAATGTAAAAACAGCTACCAAAAACTATAACTAAATCACATTGGTGAGGGCGTGAGGAAGTGTCAATGGGAGGGCGCTATTTTCTCATCAAGGTAAACGTTTAATTTTCTCATTTATATTTGGGAACAGACAGGGTGGGCGGGGAGGAGGCCTGGGAGAAGCCAGGCTTACCGGGCTGTGTGGACACCAGAGGCACAGGAAGTCTCACCTGTCAGGCCGTGAGACCTGTGCAGCAGGGTCAGCCCTCCAGAGGCTGCCCAGGTGACCCATCGAAATACATTGTCTCAGAGATCAAGGTCAAAACATGCTTATCAACCATCAAATTAGCTGGTGGTGGTACGGCTTGTACCCTTCCTGTGGAGAGCTACTGCTTTGGGAGTGAACTGAGGAGGACACCCAAGCATCCTGCAAACAGTCCTTGAGAAAATCTTCCTCAGGGAAAACTTATTTTCCTCGGTATCTCTTGGAGGATGAATCAGTTCCATGTAACCTCTAAAGGTGTGTCTAGTTGAGTCCAGAGAGATTTTTGCCAGATTTGAATGATGTCTTGCTTTCCTCTGGTGACCTTCCTAGAAGGGTAGATGGATCAAGGAGCAGGTACTAGGTCACTTCACAGGGAAAAATTCCCTAAAAGGTCCTGATATCTCTTCCTTGTTGTTGAAGATTTGATGGGCTCTTTAATTACTTGGTCAGTAGACATTTCCTGAGTAGAATCTGTATTCCAGCCACTGGACTCCATACTGGGGATACCATGACAAACCAGGTAGGTGGATTTCGCTCCCCTGACCTAGTTTAGACTCCAGTGCATCAAGTAGATGCAGCCAGAGGAGCTTTCTAAAAATGAAAATTTGCCCATATATTTTCCTTACTGAAAAATGACTGATTCCTCCATGTGGAAGCCCAACATGACCTATGACATTTTCCATTCTGTCTCTTGGTGTGTTCTCTTTCAATAAAATATTTTTCAGAAGTCCCTGTATTCTAGGTATTGTACAGGTTACACAACAGAAGCCCCACTAGATACAGTCCCTGCTTTCCGGGCACTTACTATTGCACAGACTTAAACCATATCCAGGGAAAAATTTCCCTAGAAGTTTAATCCTAAAATCAGCTGGCTCTGGGGCTTCTGGGTAGAACTCTTAAATGACAGGTGGTTCTTCTCAACAATGGCACTTCAAATAGGTTACTTGTAAGTCTCTACTATGGCTTGAATATGACATATTCCCCTAAGTTCACTGTAGGGGTCTTAGTCCACAAAGCTGTAGTATTCAGAGATGGGGTGCTGGGGGAGTGACTGGATCATGAAGGGAAATGATTGTATCATTGAGGAAGGACTTCACTGTTCAATGAGCTCTCAGGTAGGTGAGACTTCATTGGATGAAGCAGGTCAGTGGGGGCGTGGCTTTGAAGTGTGTATGTTGTCCCTGGTCCCTTTGTTAGCTCTTTCCCTCTTTCTCTGTACCCAGCCTAACATGGGGCCAGCAGCTTTCCTGGGCTGCACACTTCTGCCATGATGTTCCTGTCTTTCAGCCATGCAGCCAGCTGACCACAGACTGAAACCTCTGAACTCATGACACAAAATCAGCCTTTCCTTTCTTAAACTGCTCCCATCAGGTATTTTGTCAAAGTGATGAAAAATTAACAATAGCCTCAATATTTTTGAAATAGATGAAAGACTGATATTTATTAAAAATTCTCTTAGATTTTATTTATTTATGTGAGTGTCACCCAGTGGTAGCAGTGGCACATTGTTCAAGGTGGCGGATCTTTACATTTTTGCACTTTACCTGAACAGGTGACCAGACAAAGGTGGAAAGGGGGAGGAGGGATAAAGGTAATGATGTTGTGATGAACTTGGCCCTGAGCCAATACTTTAGACCTTACTGGAAGATTGTGCATCCTGCCAATACGAAAAGGCAGGGGGAGGGACCTGAGACCTAGAGATTTAAGTCAGTACCTACCACGTTTTCCATGTGCCTCTCTCCACTTGCATGTGGAAAGGTCATTTTTTTTGCAAAAAGAAAATTAAAGCCTCATACTCTGTCATCCATGCCTCCCATGTCCATCCTTTGTTTGGGCAGGTAAATTTCCTATGAGACATTTCTAATATTTATTTATTTATTTATTTTTGAACCAGGGTCTTGCTCTGGAGCCCAGGCTGGTCCTGAGTTCAGGATGGAGCCCAGGCTGTCTCAGCCTTGCGAGTGCTGAGATTACAGGCATGCACCACCACATTGGGCTTATGCTGGTGAATTGAACCCTGGTACTTAGCACATGCAGGTGAGCACTTTAATGCTGAGCCATTCCTCTAGACCCAAACTGGTATTTTAAAAAGAGGAGTGGGAGAAGAGCTCCACAGGAAACTATTGAGCAGAGGGAGGTCTCTGTTTTATTACCACTCCTTAGGCAAACAGCTAGTTCTCACAACGGAGATTTGGATGCTAGCAGGAGGCAGGGATGTAGATAGTGTGCGTTTAATTACCAAATGAATTGTGTTCCTACAGTGTGACCATTGAACCTGGAGCTGATCCATACTGCTTTGTTTTAGCTATTTTGAGATGACTGAGTTCAATGAGTCTGGTTAGGGAAAACTAATCTCTGAATAGTCAATTAGAAGCTTTTGGAGAAAAAATAACTAGAGATTCATTACACTTTTGAGCTAACTTGCTCAAATAGCATAACACAGGAAAGAGATGAAGTTAGATAGTTTGACACAGAACAAGCCATTTCAAAGTACAATTTATACAAGCAAAAATTAATCTGATTTGACTGAGTACATGCATGGCCATGGTAGTATTTCATAAATACAATAACCAGTGTTAACTTCTTATAAGTGTATGCCAATGGTACAAGAGTTTTTTCTAATTGTAGCAAAAGGTGAGATCATATTAAAAATCCAAAAACAGTTTAAAAAACTGCATGTGCTATTATTTTTCTTCCTCATTAGAGATGATGCTAAATAAATAACATTTTGAGGGTGGGAAGGTGTGAAAGGGGAAGAGGAAGGGAATGTTAAGTTGATGCCATATATCTGCATATATCTGCATATGGAATTCTCAAGTTCAATGCAACCATTGTGTATTTCATACATCGACTAACAAAAGAACAGGAGGAAAGAATAAAACGTTTAAGAAAATAACTCTTTCTGGGCACAGCTATATCATATTTAGATTGATTGGTTTCTATGCAACCAATGTAGAATACCATACATAGGTGTGTCCAGCTTCTATCTCCAAACAAATTTGATAGGATTTCTGGTGTTACCAGCATAAAGCTTTGGTTAATTATAGAGACCAATGGAATCTCATTTCCATGCTTATCTACAGATTAAGATCTTAGAAAGTAATTTCAGTTACAAAATATTAAGAAGCACTTATTAAAATGCAAATAAAATTCTAATACAAACAGTAAAATCTTTCTGAAAAATGAAGTGTTTTTATAAACAGATTCCACATGAAGGAAACAGGAATAAAAGAAACA
This sequence comes from Ctenodactylus gundi, assembly GCA_004027205.1. NCBI lineage: Eukaryota > Metazoa > Chordata > Mammalia > Rodentia > Ctenodactylidae > Ctenodactylus > Ctenodactylus gundi. The sequence continues at coordinate 369,087 of PVKB01001166.1, forward strand.
ACTTCTAGCTGTATGATGTTTACCCATCAAAAAATGAAATCTTACTTATGAAGGCTAGCACTGTACACAAAGTCATTACAGAACAGGTATTTTTTGAACCTTTACTGGAATGAACAGTGCATCTCCTGAGTCTTTGTTTTATTTATATGTGTGAGTTCAGAAGATAATGGTGAGAATGTTCATTTCACCTAAAGATCTTCAGGTTTATTCATCAGATGGCTTACCTGCTGTGACAAATACGCCCAAAAGCCAGGTGTAGTGGTGCACTCCTTCAATCCTAACACTGTGAGAGGCTGAGGCAGAAGGTTTGCCAGTTCAAGCCCAGACTGGCAACTAAGCAACTTAGAGAGACCCTGTCAAAAATAAATAAATTAATTAATTAAAATTAAAATTAAAAAAAAATGGGCTGGGGTGTAGCTCAGTGTGAAGCTCAGGATCCTGGATTGGATCCTCAGGGGAAACAAACAAACAAACTTTGGTGATGTTATAAGTGAAAGAGTTTTGTTAGTTATTTTGCTGTTCATATCACAGCTGGGTGACTGTGGGTGGGGAGACTCTGTTCCCTGTTCCTTTCAGAGAAGGAGGCTCCTGGCAGCTCCCAGCTCTACATTCCCTTAAGGACTTAGCCTCTGCTGTTGGATCTTCTGCATTTGCATGATATACATACGATAGAGAAAGGGGACAGTAGCTATGGCCAGGCCTAGAATTGGCGTCCATCACTTCCCGCATTCAATTAGGCAGAAGTTATCACAGAAGTTAAGTTGGCACCTAACTCCAAGGGAAGCTAGGAAAGATCCTCTAGCCAGGGCCCGGGTATGAAAGGAGGAAATCTCATGCGTAGCTAGCCAGTCTCAACTACGTCAAGTTGGCCCAGCAGTGTCTCTAAACCAAGGAAACAAGATTTTTCCACACTTGGCTATGTTGAGACAGCAACCAAAGCTACAATCATGAAGGAGATAACTTCTCAGACATGTTTTTGGAGTTGATGCTTGATCTGTATAACAAGGTTTGCACAAAATCATACAGTTAGAATTCCAAGAGCCCTTTCCTGCTATTAATCTACTGGGTCAACTATGCTTCATTCATTCCTGAGCTGGAGAGCAGAGGGTGTGCACACTTGAACCGTCCACACCTCCCTCCAATGCCCCCGGCACACACAGATTCACCACTCTTAAGTGTTGCCACTTATCTGTCAATAGTCCACTTTTCAAAGCATCTAAACTTTCAGTTTAAAGGTCCACCCCATACTGGGAATTGAACCCAGAGCCTTTACACTGAACTTCACCCCAGGCCCTCACTTTGTCTTTTGAGTTACCCAGGCTGGGCTTAAACTTGTGATGCTTCTGCCTCAAGCTCCCAGAGTGCTGGGAGTACAGCCCGTGACCCCACACCTGTCTTGTCAGCTTGGATTTTGAAGGTGTGGTTAAATAGGCCCTGCTGACTGACAGACGGAAAACATCTCACAATTCTTTGATTAAAGGCTGACTAGTCAGAAAACACAAGTTCATTCATGCACAGTTGCCCTCATGAGAAGTTCAAAAAAAGTAGATTTTGGGAAACATTTGAATTAGAAGGCAATTATTATTATTATTTTTTACCAAAACCCACCAGCTGAATTCTTTGATTGGCTGAACTCCAATGTAGTTAAAATAGTGATATGAACAAATGTTAGGTGCTACTGAGAAGTTGTATGACTTTTCAGCAATATTTAATATACCCCAAGCCCTGGCTGTGGGCCAGTTAGTGTCCAGTACCTGTCTGTGGCCTTGGAAGGACAGAGTCACTGTGAGCAGGTGAGCAGCCCGCAAAGACCTGCCTCCTGTCAGCTCACTCCTATCAAGTTTCAATGCTGCTGATTGACAGGGGGCGGGTCTTCCCTCTGGGCTACTCCCTGCTGCTGCTGGCCATTGCAAAGCCATCCTCCAATGACTTGCTGCTGAACAAGTACCATGCCCCCCTGGGAGAATGGTCTTCAACTAAACTGGTTCCAGGTATCAAAAGGGGTGGGGACTCCTGCTACAATGCACCTCAATGTGCTAAGACCTGGAAGAATAAAAGTGTCAGTTAACCTGCTACACACTGTCTTTTTTTTTTCCAGCTATGTAAAAGCTGATTCATTTTTGTTTAGAGAGGTTTGGTTTTATCCTAACAGTAATTATGGTATCATTCTTAACATGTTTTTATAATCATTTTCCAGGTACAGTCTTCATTATACAAGTTGTTGTAGAAATAATTTTTTTGAAGAGTGAACATTTTAAATACAAGGGCTAGGCAAAGTCTATCAGTTGGGCACTTCATTCCTGAACTGAGCTATCTTAAATGAGGCAGAAAAAAATAAAGAAAAACTACAGGGTGTCAATTAATATGCACATAAAAGAAAAATTATTGATTTTCAGCTTGCTTCTGCTGTCAATTAAATTATGTTAATTTAAAATTTTTAAAATGAAGATGAATGAATCTCCCTTTTACAGAGTGTCAAATATTGACTCACATTATTCTAAAATGATATCTATTGAAAAGAACATTGAAAAGAACATTGAAAAGAACAAAAAATTACTTAACAATTCAATATATCAGGTCAGAGACTGGCAGAATACCTGAAGTAGGATTACTTTTGGCAGCATGTAACAGAAGCCTGACATTACACATCTAAAGTCTTTTTTGTTTTTAGTATATAATGGTGATTCTGGGCTGGCATTCCGTACTTGCTACAGAAATGGCTTCTCACTCTTCCTTATCAAGTTTTGCGTGTTCCACAATCAAAACATGATAGCTGTGCTTGTAGACATTGTGTCTGCATCCCAGGAAGGAAGAGGAGAAAATGTGGCACAGATGCTTTCTCAGAAGTCTCATTTGGCACCGTCACTCGCATCTTCTATTATCCTCTGCCTGTCTCTCCCGATGTGCTCCTGCCCTGTGTCCCCGGGAGGCTGAACCGTGTGGCTGTTTCAATGGGTCTGTGCCGTCTGACTTCCAGGGGAAGGTGCAGCACCGTTTGCCGTGTAGGGCCAGTGGAAGACCCTAGAAGGAAACAGGGAAATGGGAGAAGAGTGAAGTGAATAACATATTTCGCTAGCTCTTCTTGTGGGCTCCCTAAAGGGAGGCTCCATGGCTCACCAAAGGCCTCGTCCTTGCCAGTTGGCCAAGATTTGGTCAAGACTGATTGGCCTAGAACTGAGGGAGGTCTGGAAAAGATTCACTTCACATACGGATCTTCTCAGCTACCTTGCTCTTGAACCTGAGAGTTGAGGAGCAGTTGTTGCTTTGGAAAGGAAAGCATTGGGGCTAGAGGAATGGCACAGCGGTTAAAGCACTTGCCTTGCAGGTGCAAGGCCCTGAGGTCGGTTCTCCAGCACCACACAAGCTGGGCGTGGTGGTGCACTGCACACCTGTAATCCCAGCACTTGGAGACTGAGGAAGGAGGACTGCAGTGAGTCCAAGGCCAGCCTGGGCTACAGAGTGATACCCTGTCTCAAAAAAAGAAAAAGAAGGAAGAAAAGAAAAGAAAAAGAAAGAAAAGAAAGGGAAGCCTCAGAGTTAGCATCAACCAGCCTCAGGCTTCTACTTTGGGTGTCCTGAGGGGAGGAGATGTCTGCAAACCTGACCTAAGGATGCCTCACAATCCAACCTGGCAGCTGAAGCCTCCTCCTCCTGTCCCTTTATTACCCCTGGAAAGTTCTCAGCCTTCCTCCAGCTTTTATTTATTTACAAGTATTCAAATGGGATTTGTTATGTATGGTCTTCACTGTTCACTTGTGATGCTATTGTTTATTTATTTCTTCTTGTAGTGTCATGAACATCTATGAAATTACCACCCAACCCCAAAACTAAAACACTAACAAGAATTTACGTCAGTGTGCTCCTCTCCTCTCCAGCCCCTGCTCCCCTAAGATAGTCTCCATCCTGAAGTGTGTATTTATATATGTAATATGGTGGAAATTTATGTAAATATTATATATATGTTTAACAATTATTTTAGTTGTTTTTGAACTTCCTAAGCAAGTACCACAAGTAGGTGTAGAGCCTTATTTTAAAAATACATATATATCATTGTGTTACTAAGATCAGTCTATGTTGTAGCTCATCTATTGCCACCATTGTAAATTATTTCATTTGTTATTTACCCAATTCTTGAAAGACAAATGGGTCTTTTCTTGTGTTTGCTACTAGAAGTTGCACCATAATGAACTTTTTCTTAAACATCTCTTCTGCTTGATGTAGTGGGAGTGTCTCCCGGCCATAGCCCTAAGAACAAAGTTGATCAGTCATAGAATATAGATGCTCAGATTTTATAAAACAGTGTCACATCATCTCTAAAATCAGCTTTATTTATTCATTGTTATACTAAAAATTGAACCAAGGATGCTCTGCCACTGAGCTACATCCCTGGCCCCTTTTTATCATATTTTCTGGGGACAGGGTCTTGGGATGGCAGACCTGGGCCATCATACCCAGAGAGTTGTGGGATCAAAAGTTTATTTTCTTTTTTCCCCATTTTATTGATATGTATAAGTGCAAAAAAATTAAGGTTTACAATGAAGTTTAGCATTTTGTGCACCTATGTATCTAAAGTTTATTTTCACTAGTAATATGCAAAATATCTGTTGACCTATATCCTTCTGATACTTGGTATTGCTAAACGTATTTATTTTTGCAGATCAAATGCATGAAAAATGGTAGCCCATGAAGTATTAATTTATATTTGTCTCATTACTAGTCAGTTCAGCATCTTCCAGGATACTTATTGGCTATACATTTTTCTAATCTATATAGTGCCTGTTCAGGTCTTTTGTCCATTTAAAAAATGAGAGTTTTTTTTTTTTCTCTTCTTCCAGTTCTGGAAAGTCAGGCAGACAGAAAATCAGGGAAGGATTCAAATATTTGGACACCATTAATAGACTCCACCTAACGGATGTACATAGAAATCTCTAGCCAACAAATAGGGAGTAAACAATACTCTCGAACACAGAGGAACACTTCCAAAAATAGATGATGTGCTAGGTCATATGTTTTAATGCATGTTAAAGAACAACTTCCACAAAACAGTCAGAAGTCAGTAACAAAAGCAAAGTTGAAAGGAATTCCTCAGGGATTTGGAAATCTAAAAATACTTCTCAAATACTATTATAGTTTGGATCTGGACTGTCCCCCAATAGCCTCAGGTATTCGGATATAATGAAGTATCTATGGCTTCTCTGTACTGGTAAGATGAGGGGGCTGGCTGGAAGGGGCCAATACCTGGCGCTTGACCTGGGAGGGGTGAACACTTAGGGCTTGATCCAGAAGAAACAGATCACCGGGACAACACCTGGGAGAGTATACACTAGTCTTACCCTTCCTTGATCAGCCTACTTTCTGTCTGCCATGCTATGAATAGCTTTCTTTAATTAAGCCTCCACTATGTGCTTCCACCATGGCTGGCCACTCATGAATGGACTGACTCCTTCTAAAACTTTGGGCTAAGAAAACTTTTCTTCCCTTAAATTGTGGATGTTGAGTATTCTGTTTCAGCAATGAGAAAGTGACAAAGAAAGAAAATGAGTCCAGAGAAGTAGGGACCTTTCTGACTTTACCCAGTGATGTGTTTTAGAAGCATTTGGAACTGGTTCAAGGGAAGAGTTTAGAAAGGTTTGAAGATGCCAGCTAGAAAAACCTTAGAATGCTGTGAGCTGAGCTTGCTTTAAGACTCTGGCTAGAGCTCAGAAAGACCAGAATGCTGATTGGAAAGGCCAGGCTCAAGAGGTTTCAGGTGGGAAGGAAGACTCAATTGGCAATTGGTCTAGAGACCACGCATGATATGCTCTGGCAAAAACTACATAAGTATTTTTCCCATCTAGAAACTTTGCCTAAAACTGAGATTAAGAGTGGTGGACTATTTAATCTGGAGAAGTAAGTTTCAACGCAGCCCAATATTCAGGCTGTCACACAAGTACTGCTTTTGGCTCTACAATGAAAAGCAGGAAAAAATGACAGAAAAAAGATATATAAAAATTTAACAGTTTTGCCAGAAAGAAAAAGAATGCAAAGTTGGGGCAAATGAGCACATTGTTGTTGAAGAGATCAGCATTAAAAAGATATGTGCACAGGGGCTGGAGGAATAGCTCAGCAGTTAAAGCACTTGCCTAACAAGCACTAAAGCAAGCACTAAGTACGATTCTCCAGACCATAAAAGCCAGGTGTGGTGGCACATGCCTGCAATCACAGCACCCAGGAGGCTGAAAGAGGAGGATTGCCGTGAGTCCAAGACCAGCCTGGGCTCCATAGTGAGTTCAGGACCAGCCTGGGCCACAGAGCAAGACTTTGTCTCAAAATATATATATATGTGCACAAAATACTCAATTCAATGTAAACATTATGTGTAGCATATATATGGAAAAATGTCAAAAAACAGAAGTTAGTACTCTGAATCAGGGCTATATCAGAGCTATCTTGAGGGCAGCTCAGGAATCAGCAAGAACTCACCCCACCTTTTACCCATTCCTGGGTGCAAAGGCGAGAGAGTTTCCTTCAAAAAGAGAGCCCCAGGACATGCTACAAGGAAACCTAGAAAAGTGAGCTCCCATGAGACTTAGCCACTTCTGACCTCAGAGGCCATGGCTTCAGGGGGCTGCCAGACTCAAGCCACTGTCAGGCCTTGGCATCATCCATGTGGTGCTGGGTTCACAGGCATGCAGCCTACAAGAGTTGTGGGGTCGTGGAGGCTTCCACCTAGACTTCAGGAGCAAGCCTCGAAGGCCAGGCAGTGCGCCCCTTGGAGGGCAGTGCGTGAAATTGTAAAGGTGAAGCCAAAAGTACAATGGAGATTCCAAAAATCGGAAATGCCAGAAACTTGGATTGTCTGCTGAGGAAGGCTGTGGACTATGAGCAAGACCAACCTAAAAGAGAAGCCATGGAGGTTGGAGCCTGAAGCTACAGGACAGGGAGGAGCTACCAAGTCTTTAGGAATTCCCATCTTGCTACGCTTGCACTGGGTACTGGACACACAACTACAGGATTTAACAAAGCTACAGAATTTAACACTTGCCTGACTGGTTTCCATCTTGTTTTGGTCTGATTGCTACTCATCCTTCTATTCTTCCCTTTGCATGTTTCTGTGACATTGTATGCTGGAACTGCTTTAACTTTTCTTTTATTTTCACAGGTGCTCACAGCTACAACTTTGACTTGAGTCTCATGGGAGACTTTGTTCTTTAACTTTTCAGTAGTGCCAGAACTGTTAAGACTTTGGAAACTCATAGAGATGGACTGAATGCATATTGCATAAGAAAGTGAACATAAGTCTTTTAGTGGCTAATGGTGGAATGTTATGGTTTGGATCTGAAATGTTCCCCAAAAGCCTCATGTAACTGGACATTGTGGAATATTTAGGGATTCCAGTTATGTGCTGTTACGAGGTGGGGCTTAGGGACTGGAGGAATAACACAACTGTTAGAATGCTTACCTAGCAAGTGCAACAGCCTGAGTTCAATTCCCCAGCACCACATAAGCCACATGTGATGGTACATGCCTGTAATCTCAGCACTCAGCACAATGAGGGAAGAGGATTGCTGTGAATTTGAAGCTGGGTTAGGCTACATCATGAGTTCAGGACCAGGCTGAACTACAAAGTGAGATCCTGTCTCAAAATAAACAAACAAACAAACAAACAAACAAACAAACAAACAAACAAACAGAAACAAAGAAGAGGTGGGGCCTGACTAGAAGGGGCTGATATTTGGATCTTGACCTGGAAAGGCAGATCATTGGCACAAGATCTGGAAGGATGAATGTTAGCTCCACCCTTCCTTGCTCACGCCCCTTCCTGTCCATTAGGCTGAGAATAGCTATCTTCAGGTATGCTCCACGATGCTTCTACCATTGCCAGCTGTCCACAAATGAACTGAGATCTTCTAAAACTGTGAGCTAAAAATAAATCTTTCCTTCCTTAAATTATGGATGTTAGGTATTCTGTCCCAGCAATGAAAAAGTAACTAAGACAAACAATTTTCATAAAAAACAAGAAACAAGGTACCTCACCTTCTTCACCAGGATCCCAATGCCCACTCTGCTGGGAGCAGAGTCCATCCCACAGTGGACCAGATTGTACAGGGGAAAAATTTTCTTTCCTGCACTCAACACTTCTGTGACTAAATGTGTATGGGTTTCCCCAAGCCAAACAGTTCTCCAAATATTCACATACCATCAGGATGTCCAGAAAATTCAATTCTCACACTCATTACCTGGAGTTAATATAGATGCTAACAGTAAAAGACTCAGTGTCACTACACTGCCCCATCCCAAACATCAACCGTGGAAGGTTCCTGGGTTGCCCATGCTCCTACCCCATTGAGCTACCAGTGAGCAGTTTCCATGCCCTCCTCCACAGTTTTGTTAATTTGCTATAATGGCTCACAGAACTCAGGGGAACCCATTCACTCATTCACTGTAAAGGCTCTAAGAAAAGACAGAGAGAAGCAGCCAGGTGAGGAAATGCATAGGAAGAAGCTTACCAGGGTTCCAAGCACAGGCCCTCCCATCTCTGTAGAGTTGGGGGCACCATCTGCCTGGCGCTCCCCAACCTAGCCGCTCTATAAACTCCCTTTTAAGGTGTGACTGGTTGTTGTCTTCACCTGCAGCCCCAGAGGCTGCTGGGAGTGGAGCTCAAAGTACCCAGCTTCCAAACATGGCCTGTTTTTTCTGGTTGCCAGTCTGTCCTTTCCAGGAAACCACCAAGAAGAACCTCCTTAGGAAAAAGACACTTACCACCCAGACAACTGCAAGATATGTAGGCTGTCTGTGCCACGACCTGGAGTCAAAGACCACATATTAGAGCAAATGACACTCCTAGCATCCCTGTCACTTTGGAAAATAGAAGGCTTTGAGAGCTCTGCGCAGGGACCCAGAGGCCACGGCCACATAAATATTCTCTGTTATTTCACACTGGCCCACTCGGAACTGAGATTTTTTGCCAACTCTCCAAGCCATCAAGTCTCATAAAGCTAGGAAAAAAGTGAAGGATATAACGATGTTTCCATAATGTATTTTTTTTAGACCAAATGAAAACAAACCTTCAGGAACACCATCTCACCTGAGATTTCTGAGTGCGACTGTGGTAATGCCCATCCCAGGCACCTGAAGGGAGGGAAGGCATGCTCTCCACAGCAATCTGCCTGCTTCCTGCCAGGGTGTCCCAAAGAACATGGCAGTTTTTACTATGGAGCTGATCTGAAAAAGCTTTCCACATGTGAGTACCAGTTATCCCCACTTCTAAGATTAAAAAGCAAAACAAAGCAACAAACGAACAAACAACCCCCCCCCCAAAAAAAAAAAAAACAGCTGGGGCTTGGTGATGCAGGCCTGTAATCCTAGGACTCTGGGAAGCTAAGGCAGAAGAATTACCAACTTCGAGCCCATCCTGGGCATCTCAGTGTCTTAGGGAGGCCTTGTCTCAAAATATAAAATAAAATAAAAAGGCTGGGGATACAGCTCAGTGTGAAGGTCCTGGGTTTAATTCCCAATCAAAGAAAGGCAAGAAGCCAGCAAAAACCCTATGCTTTTCTCATGCATCCACAAAACTCACATTTCATGAAGAGTTTGTACAGGACTGGCTTGTATATCAGATCTCTTTCAAAGGGCAGAAAATCTATTTTTTTTCCAGCAGCATAAACTCGTAAACTTGGATTTGTCCTAACGAGCACTTCCCTTCAGGGAGAGCCAAGCAGCAGCAAAAAAGAGCATCCAGAAAGCTAAACAGGGTCACAACATCACCGAGTCTCTTAGACCACTGCCACCCAAGGACAGCCCTGTGAGAGCAGGGCTCTCCATGGACAGCTAGCTGACGCTTACCTTTTAAGGTCTCTCAATTGCAGGAGTCCCTTCTAATTCTTCATTGAGACCAGACCAATTTTGAGGTTACTCTTCTGTATTCTCTTTCTCAAAGAGAGACTTTCAAATTGTACAAGTTTAAAGAAACATCAGACCTGGATTTGCCTCTAAACACAAATGTTGTCAAAACATAGCCCGAGTCCTTCCTATACCAGCCAACTCCTGGCACTGGCCAAGCTCTGGAGGAAGTCCTCAGCAGCCCTCAACGTGGGGTTGGATTGACTGGGACTTCGAAAATCAAAATAAAGTGACTTCAGCTTGGAAAATGTCCCCTTCTACTAAATTCTTCCTTCACTCTTTGTCCCTGTCCAATCTATGCCGAACATTCAGGGTACAAAATATATAATGTAGGAGTACAACATCATTTTAAAAATCAACTCTGTTTCTTGCAATTTTTTTTTTTTTTGAAAAGTGCCAAAATTACCTTTCACGAAGGCTAAGCTCCAGGTTCAATCTGCAGAATGGGCTAGTGCCAGGCACAGTTTGCCGTTAGGTTTTGCCTTAGAAACAGAATGTGGAATGATGGGATGTCTAGGTTGCCTCCATTCCTGCTCCTCTCGGTTCTGAACTCTGAGCTAAAAAGCCCAAGAAGGATCATGGTCAGAGCGCACGTCAGCTTGGAGTAATGCTTTTAGCAATTTGGACATCTGGCCACTTAGAACTGGATAAAGGCCACCAACTCACTCGACAAAAGCCATTGAACATCTGTCAGTATGGAAATAAGTACTCCTAGCTGACCCCAAATCAGCTTTTACAATGAGAGGGTATCTCTTCTGCTCCTGTTATCCAGATAAGCTGGTGCCATCCAGAAATACCCAGCCATGTCTTAATGCCCTCAGAATGTATCCATTAGACACAAATGTGAATGAGACTAATCCTTTGTTTCTTTCACCAGTACTTCTCTGCCTGATTAGGGACATGTGCAAGCAGCACATGCCACTAGTCCTCTCACTCTGGGAGGTTGACATGGGAGGATCACAAGTTCAAGGCCAGACTGGGCAACTTAGTAAGTTGATGAGACCCTGATTCAAGATACAAAAAATGAAATAGAGGAGCCGCTCAGTGCAAAGGTCCTGCTTTCAGTCCTCAGTACCACAGGGGGGAATCTAAACAATTGATCCGTAAGGCTTTAGGACATAGACCGGTCTTAGGTCTTAGAGAGATTCTTTTTGGAGACTGGGGGGAGGGGAGGGGGCGGTCCCAGGAAAGGGGAAAGGGAGAAACAGAGGCAAGAGATGGATTCGAGCTCAGGGCAACCGCTGCTCACAAATGCTGTTGAGTCACAGTACCTTGGGGCATAAAACTGCCGAACCAGCTTGGTCAGAAATGCAAAATCCCAGCAATGGCGGCCACTCCCCCAACTCATACCACAAATGGATGGGAAAAGATTTGAGCTCAAATGATCTGGTTGGCACAGGGAAGCAGCGCCTATAAGGCACTATTATTAGTTAGTGTAAGGGAAGCATTTGTTAATCTCTGGCCGTATGCAGGCACCACAAGCGATGCTGTACTTAGAAACAGGAAAAATGTGGCCTTGTTATGGAGCCCGCACTGTAGAGGTACACACACACACACACACACACACACACACACACACTTACTATTCAGGACCACCTGGGACCTGGTGCTCTGTGCATAAGGCACACAAGCCCCTGAACATCACTTTCAAGTCCACAGAACCTTGGCTAGCCCTAGTCCTCACAAGCAAATGCTAAGAAAATGTGTACCTTGTGCCACTGCCAGCTTCAGAGGTGGACACTGCTTTCCAGGACAGGGGAGTTTAAGCAGCTGGAGGGCTTAGGAAAGGGAAAGCAAACTCATTAACTTGTCAGATCTTTCCTGTCAGCATGAATGCAAGAGTCTCATATTGCGAAGTATCTTTTCCCAGTAGCGCCAAGAATTATATGCCTTGCCCTTGTTCTTGTGGTGGTCCTGACAATTGAGCTCAGGGGATTCACACTGAGCTACAACCTCAGTTCATTTTTATTTTGGATTTTGAGACAGAATCTTGCTACACCGCTAATTTGCTAAGGCTGTTCTTGAATTTGGGATCCTCCTGTTTCAGCCTCCCAGAGTGCTGGGACACAGACCATTCTCATCAGGCCCCACTCGTGTTGGTATTCTGATTTTTTTCTTGTTCCTCTTGGGTTCCAATTCCTGGTTCACAGTAAGCACAGTTTTGCAACAGTTGTACTCGGTCGAGTTGTACTTGGAACACTTCACAGAAGTAAATAATTTATACTACTCTTAAGTTTATATACAAATTTATATATTTATGTAGACACATACATCTTTCTAAACATATATGTGAAAGTGTGATGCTAGTACTGACAATCAAATGGAGGTTGAATACTATAATTACAAGTTTCGTATTTAGAAAATATTTTAAAATTTAATTAAAATTTCAAAATAGTTTAAAATGTCAGCATTACTTAAATAAGTAGATTTAAATTTAATACTTATAATTTTAGGCAACCTTTGAATTTCATAAATAGTTGTGAATATTTTATAAAATTTGAAAAATATGTGATCAATATTATTTTTATGTTTATGTTATGAAACATTGGAATTCCTATACTGAATACAATTATATTCTCTTTGTTAGTCATTTAGGTCATTACTGTCAAATGAATACAAATTGCATTGAAATGTAGATTACAACACTATCTTTAGCAACTTCATTGAATAAAAGCAAGAAAATCAAATTTCAAGGCTGGTGGAATAGCTCAGCAGTTAAAGCACTTGCCTAGCAAGTCCAAGGCCATGGGCTTAATTCCCCAGCACCACATGAACTGGGCATGGTGGTGCACGCCTGTAATCCCAGCACTTGGGAGGCTGAGCCAGGAAGATTGGCATGAGTTCAGGATCAGCCTAGGCTCCATAATGAGTTTAGAATCAAACTGGACTACAGAGTAAGAACCTGTCTCAAAAAAGAAAGAAAGAAAGGAAGGAAGAAAGAAAGAAAGAGAAAAGAAAACCAAATTCTATGAACTGAATCTTTAATTTTTTATGAATTACGTATGTTTTCATTTTGTTACACATCCAAATATCACCAGCCCAACAAGAGAACACCCTAATGTGCTCATAATCATTAAATTCAGGGATCTTTATTATTTGTATTTTATATAAATTTAAGTTATAAAAACTAAGGTTTTGTTTGTTTATTGGTTGGTTGGTTTTTTGAAGTATTGAGAATTTTTTGAGGTACTTAAAACTAGGGTCTCTATACCAAGCTGTCTTCCCAACCCTTTTTTAATTTTTAATTTTGAGTGAGGGTCACACTAAGTTGCTGTTGCCCAGGCTGGGCTTGAAATTGTGATCCTCCTGCCTCAGCTTCCCCGAGTGCAAAACCAGAGTGTCTTTTGATTTTGTTTGTGTGACCCATTTTTCCATTTTGTCGTTACAGAACAGTTGGCAAGGGAGAGAAGATGACATTTTACACTTTGTTAGTTTCCTTTCTAACTTTCAAATAGGTGGGTCTCCAACTGCACAGTTCCCTCAGGCCTCTCCAAAGACCATTATGCCTCCAGGTTTTAGGGACTGTAGTAAGTTGCAAAAAAAAAAGAAAGAAAGAAAAAAGAAAGAAAGAAAGAAAGAAAGAAAGAAAGAAAGAGAGAGAGAGAGAGAAATTCTTCTGTGAGATCACGAGGTGCATCTCAATGACATTCGTTTTCTGCCTGCCCATATTTTTCCAGGCCTGGCTCCGGGGAACTCCTCACTTCCCCCTCCTGCCGCATCAGCACCACCCAGCTGGAACAGGGCCCAGTGTTAAGCAACCATTGGTCTGAGTGCCCTGAGCGGTAGTTGTAAGTACAGGCAAAGTTTTGCATTATTTGTCAAAAACGAATTATAACTTGGAGAATGAATATAAAATATATCATAACCAAGCTGTTTCTAAAGACTAATTTAATATTTTATGTAGTATCACATTTGTTTATGAAATCATAGTAAGGACACGTGGAATCATAGTATTCTTTCAGTGGCAAATGTCATATTACGTTTTTAGGGTATTACGTCAATTTAGTATTTCACGTATTATTAATAATGTCTCATTACATAAAATTATTACTAAACTGGCAATTAAATGGATGTGAAGGATCCATATGCTAAACTGCTCATAGCATTTCAATTACAAATTTCACATCAAATGTCTTCTGGTATACACCAGCAGCATCGGGAAGAGCCTCCACCAGAACCGCCCACGCCAACTCTGCTCCGTGGCATGTGATAATGGCAGAAAGTCATTTTGCACATTTTCCTGAAGTTAAGGAAATTAGAAATGCAAGCAGTGCCCACAACAGCTAGCCTTCTCTCCCAGTGGCAGTAAAGCCTTGGCCAGGGCTGGCATTAGACCTCTCTTAAATACAGAAAGCCTTAAGGGTACCATTCCTGCTTCTTGGTTGACTGAAGAGTTGTTTTCTTGTTCTTTGATTTACATTTTCCCCTCCAACAAGCAACAGACCAAACAACCAAAAAAAAAAAAAAAATCCCCAAACAACAGTGTTTTTTCAGTATTTCTTGTTGTACGTTCTGTGTTCACTTTTACCCCTAAGTGACTCTGTCCTTCAGTAGTCTATAGAAACAAATGACACAACAGAGCAACCTTCTGTCTGAGGCTGTCCTTGGACCCAAAAGCTAATGACACCTTAAAGAAAGGGTGACTGGGGGGCTGGAGGAATGGTTCAGCCATTAAAGCGCTTGCCTAGCAAGCACTAAGTACCCTAGTTCGATTCCCCAGCACCACATAAGCTGGGCGTGGTGGCGCACGCTGAGACAGGAGGATTGCTGGAGTCCAAGGCCAGCCTGGGCTCCAAAGTGAGTTCAGGACCAGCCTGGACCACAGAGTGAGACTCTGTCTCAAAGAAAGAAAGAAAGAAAGAAAAAAAGAAAGAAAGAAAGAAAGAAAGAAGGAAAGAAAGGGTGATTGGGTATTGCTCCAAAGTGGTAGGTAGTAGTGGTAGTGGCCTTTATCAGGGCCCCATAGTAAGGCCTCTTTAAGAACGGGGCTGGAGGAATGGCTCAGCAATGCTCACCTAGCAAGCTCAAAACCCTGCATTGGATTCCCCAGCACTACATAAGCTAGGCACCACATAAGCTGGGTGTGGCGGCACATATCTGCAACACCAGCACTCAGGAGGCTGAGGCAAGAGGATTGCTGTATGTTTGAATCCAGCCTGAGCTACATAATGAGTTCAGAACCAACCTGAACTGCTGAACAAGATCTTTTCTCAAAAATACCAAAACAAAACAAAACAAACAAAGAAACAAAAGGATTAGGGGTAGGTGACTTCCGCATAGGGGCCAGGAATGATTCCCTTAGCGTACATTTTTGGCTTCTCAGACACGCCTAGGCATCTGCCATCTTCCTGTGGCTCAGCACAGCAGCACAGTGGGTGTGGTCAGCTGGCTGGTAGGCCATTCCTTCATCTCAAAATGCAGCCACATGATTGGGGGGCGTGTCCTCTGAACCAGCTCATTGGAAAATTATCAGATTCTAATGTAGATAAAGATTTTTCCATAATATCAATGCATTAATTTATAGCGATAGCTTCACTTGCCTTGAAAATTAGACTATGTAGTCTCTTCTGTCAAAGCACACCTTCTTCCCAGTTTCCAGGAACTAAGGAGGTTTTATCGGCAGCAATAAGGTTATATTTCATTCAACAAATGTGTATTGTGCCTCAAGACAAAATTCATTTTCTGACCTCAAAGAATTCACAGTCTAGTGCTGGGTTTCTGTACTGTCTACTCTGTCAAAGAACAGTGCAGATAGAGGAAGTGTGGTCAGTCCAGCTGGGGTGAAGGTAGGAACTGAAAACTGACCCACCAGGGTCAAGGCTGGCTAAGGATCTCTGAGTTAAGGCCATGAGGACTACGAGGAAATGACATAGGTACCTACAAAGAGAGAAGAAACAGCAGGCCACATTCAGGGACATGTAGCTGGTTCAGAAGGCCCGATATGGAGAACAAAGGGTAAGGCGGCGGAGGGGAGGCACTCCCAGAGAGCCCCTGCTCCTTGCCAAGGCAAGGCCTCCAGACTCACAGACAAACACAAGCTTAGTGTGCACCTGAGAATCCTGTGGCTGTTTGCAACATGACATTTTCATGAACTTTGCTGACTGCTAATGGGTCTGTGAAAGGGCCACAAGCAGAGACTGGACATGCTCTAAGTTTCATCCCAGTGCACGTATCTTGTCTCAATATGATGGACAGACTGAAGATAAGCAAAGGTAGAGGTGGGGAGACTGTAACTGCCAGGAAAGTCCAAGGATACATTCCAAAAGTGGAACTAAGCCCTTTGACTATGGGCAAGGACATGAGGAAAGGAATGAAGACTTTTTTCTCTCCAAACTGTTATTGATAAAACACTTCAAACTATAAAAAAATCACAAAATAATATAACTATCACCCAAGTGGCCTACACCTAAATATTCAAGAAAAAGATGTGGACTTAACTCCAACTCCTCCTCCTGATAGATGATCTCCATGCTGAATCAGAGCACGTCGTTCTCTGTGTGCTCAGTGGGCTTTAGATGCGGTGTGTGTGTGTCCAACAATATGCATGACTGTTTTATGTGTTTAGAACTTTATATACCATCACATTCATCCTTTTATCACAGCTTTTGTTTTTTGTTTGTTTGTTTGTTTGTTTTATGATACTGGAGATCCAACCCAGGGCCTTCATAATGAACCATATCTGCAGCCCATTTTATATCTTTTATTTTGAGACATGGTCTCAGTAAGTTGCCCATGCTAGACAAGAACTTGTGATATTCCTGCCTCCCAGAGTACAAGAACTACAAACCCGCACCACCAGACCCAGCTAGGTTTTTTTTAATATGTTATATTTTTGAGATGCAATCCATGTTGATACTAGCAGGAGTAACTCATGAAAAAATTTAGAGATAATGAAAAAGTAAAAATTAACAATGCAAAATACAAGGAGGGGAACTCAGGTAGCCACCATAATGTCTGGCTAGAGTGTTCGTGTGGGTCACCAACAAGGGTGGGACTGGCACACAAGGAGCAGAGTTACAACAAGGAGGGCCAGAAGATCCTGAGATGGGGGTTGGGCAACACTGGGAGCCACACTGAGGGGATATCCAATTGTCTGGGGGCAGTCGGATTTGGGGATTTCTCAGCAGTCTGATGTGCTCTAGAGATAGCCTTACCCTCTCACCAAAATGACAGCCACTGGGCCTAGCTCCTCTATCACTTTTGAAGCCACCCCAAAAAAGATCATGCAGCCTTCTTCATGAGGGAAAACACATGCTACATTTCAATTATTCTGATAACAACATTTTTTCCTGTCTTACAGAGACAGCCACATTAAAACACAGTTAGAAATACTGAAGAGTTTAATTCAATAACTTCTTGTGCCATATGAGGTGGAGATTATAATCTCTATTTGATCGACCTCTTTCCCCTACACCATCTTTTACCCATTTGAACCAGTAGCCTGTCCTTAGTTTCTACAATAATTTTGCTCTTTTGAGAATACCATATGGAAGGAATCAGGCAATATTTGTACAGTATATTTATACAGTAAAAGCTGATTTGCAGGTTGACTTTTTTCACTCAAGATAAAACCCTTGAGATCCATCTGATTTGTGACATGAATCAATAGTTGACTGCTTCCGTTGCTGCATGGTGCTCCAAGGTACTCATGTGCCAGGGTTTGTTCATTCATTTGCTCATTACAGGACAGTTGGAATTTTCCTAAGTTACCAAAAAAGCTGCTGCGAACAGCTGTGTGCAATTTTTTTGTGTGGATATAATTTTTTATTTCTTTGTGATTAAGTGCTCATGTGTGTAATATGTTGAGGAATTTTTAAGGAACCTTCCAAATGTGCATCCCACCAGTAACATTGAAAAGTACCCCAAGAAACTCATTTGAAATTGGGTTACCCAGCTCAGGGACTTGATGTATGAAGGGACAGTCAGCCATTCTCCTCCGTGCTTTGCCACTCCAAGTTTACAGCTGTTAAAACGCTGCAATGAGCACAGATAAATCTGAACAAAGCAACATTTTCCTCTTAAGTAGTGATTTTATAAGCAAATTAAGTTCTTATCTGCAGAGTAGATTCTCTATGTTGCCTGTTATCAAATCTACATTTTTTTTTCCTGAGAAAAAGCAAAGAGAATTGCTCTACCTACTTGAAATACTGGTGGCTTTTCTTTAAACCTAACACTGATCAAAGCACTTAATGTCCCATTTGTCCTGTTCTCAATGTTAATTAAATTCTCTAAATCCAATCTCTTCAGTATATTAGTCATGAGCACGTTAATACCACTTTCTCTTTCTTCTAAACAGCTTAATGCTTAGCATCTTCAAAGATAAGTGTAATAGAAGAAATTTTTTGTTTCTTTTCATCAAATTTATTTACATAGCTGAAATTCTGGAAATTACACTTACCACTCTTCATGTAAGAGAAACTTCAAGGGACAAGGGTATATTGCAATTAAAATAAGAGGCCATAGACTCTCATGCTCTCAAATTTGATTGAAGTGGAAAGTCTCAGGGTGTTTCTTTTTTTCCAAAAGTGAGATGTATGCAGATTTCTTTTAGGTACCAAACCAGAGTTTCTGACTCATAGACATGAGACACAAATGACTGAACAGAGATTGTCACCAAAAAGGACTGCTGCTCTGAATGGAAAAGGACGCTGGGAGCCCAGCCCACCTTCAATGCCAGAGCGAACATACTGCAGGGAGGGATGTGTGTGGGCAGACACTGCCTGGAGCAGGGGCCTGGCATCACCAGGGATCTTCTAACACTCAGGGTAGAAAAATTGAGGGCTGGGCCAGGCCTCACTTCCTTCTTTGACTTGTGACTGAGAAGATCAGTGGTCCATAGGATCCAGAAGCCTATGTGTTTTGACCCTAATCAGTGAGAGGAGGCCAGCCTACATATCATACCCAAACATATCACCACTCAGGTAATGCACACATAGCCATTGCTCACCTAACAGGAAAGGTGGAAAAGTGTCCAGGTACCAGGATACAGCTCATTCTGATTCACCATCTGTCAAGGTAAGAAGAGACAATATGGAACCAACACACGCAAAATCTCTCCCCTCTGCTCCAGAACTCTACTGTGGCATCATTCCAGGACCCAAGCTGATGCTGACACCATTTTTAAACTTTGGCTTCTAGAAAAATACTGAAGGTGGAATGCGTTTTGGTTCAGTCCACCAGAAAGGGGGAAAGCATATGGAGGAGTATCCAAGAGGATTTTCTGGGCCAAAGCCAAAGATGGTGCATGGCACCTGAGCCCAGGTTCTACAAAAGAGAGCCTGGTCTTTACTCCCCTCAAGGACAGGGAGATCTATGTGACAGAATCTACCAGTGTGCTCAAAGAAAACGGTAGGGAGACTTCTGGTAGTCAGAAACCCATCAGTGGCCAGTGGTCCATCTAGCAGCCTCCACCCCAGAGCCCTCTGAGCTGGTACCCAGAGTGGACTCCTGATAAAGTAGAAGTGAAGGCTGTGAGCCGGGCAAATCCACAACACGAGTGTTCCCCAAAAACTTCATGTATTTAGACATACTGGGATAACTGTAGAATTGTGTGTTGTTGGGAAGCGGGGCCTGGCTAGAAGGAGTGGAAGCTTGGGACTTGATTTGGGGAGATTATGTCAGCTTATTGAGATTGGGGGCCATCCAGGGCAGAGCTATCAGGTGCATGTTTTTGTTTTGTGGCCGGGAAGTGAGGGAGGGGTGCTTACTCTGGGTGTGGGGAGCCCATTTGGCAGCTTGAAGTAAAGGAAGGAAAAAGAAACATCGGTACAGCTTCTTCCTGGGAAATCTCGGCCCTTGCCTGAGGCTCCTGCTTCATTTGGCTTCTGTCTACAATGCTATGAGCAGCTCTCCAGCCCCTGCCATGTGCCTGCACCATTGCAGGCTATCACAAATGACTATGTGAGACTTTCTGAAACTAAATAAATCTTTCTTCCCTTAGGTTGTGAATGTTGAGTAGTGTGTCACAGCAATGAATAAGTAATTAAGACAGTTGGGGACGAGCTTGGAGAGAGGAAAAACTGCCATCATTCTCTTCCCACAAGAGTTCGGCAGACACCTGTCCATTAGACTGGCACTGTCTTTGGCATGAATAGCTGCTTCCTAGAGGGAAGTCTCCACACTCTGGGTCTAGGGGACTCTTCTACCAGAACAGACTACCAACTGGCCAAAGGAGCCTCAGGGGAAATGGACAGTGTTCATTCCTAGAGGCCCAGGGACAGGTGACAGAAATCAAATTCAGCAGTACAAACAAAGGAGAATGAAACAGTCTTGTCTGTCTTCAAAGATCTAACTCTGCAAAAGTGTAGGGTGTCCTTGAAGAAGTTCTTGCTGGTAGATTGTAGAAGGCATGTGGGGGAGGGCTCTGAAAGCCACAGTGTCCCCATCAGGACGGGAGCACTTGCATAGGTGCGCTCCTTTATTAGAGACCCACCCCTCTAAAGGTAAGAGCTGATGCGGAACCAGCATGTGCAAATTCTCTTCCCCTCTGCCCTTGGCCCAAGGGCAGTGCACAAAATGGGATTAATTGGGATTATGGGGGCTTTGGCCGCTTGGCTGCTACCCAAGGATGAATGCTTAATTTATGTCTCAGTGGTCTTGACTCCCGCCTGATTAAACTGGCTCATTCAGGCCATTGTGTGCCAAGGACTTTCATTTCAAAGAGCAGCTACAGGTGGTGCTTTTATGTGACAGACTTTAGCTTTTATACAGCATGTGGCCTTAATGGATCGCTGCAATCCCACCTTTCCCTTAGAGGTAACTAAAAGCACAAGTCAATTCAATGGCTTCTCCTGCCTCTTTCAGGGTTTTTCTTGTGCTATCAAAGTGTCAACCAACAGGTGTGATTATTCAAGAATATTCAGAATGGATGTGGACAAGAGAAAAGAGCACTTGTTGGGAAAACAGTAAGCAGAGATGTTAGGATTCAGAAATGCCCCACCCTCTCTTAGCCACAGGCCCCTCAGGGTAGAAGGTATTCCTGGGCAAGCCTGGGAGCAGCCCTGGACCTGGGAACCGTCTGCTGTGCCAGGAAGAACATGAGATCCTTGCCTGGCTTTGAGAAGTTGTGTCTCTAAGGTTCGGTGCTGCTGGACCACGCTCGGCTGCTGTTTGCAATGATGGAGAAGGGAGTTTTCTACCAGGATTCCAACAAAGATCCTTCACAAACCTAAACAAGTTAGAGAGGTTTAGCCCATTTGACTGATTAACTTTATTTCAAGTGTGCTGAGCAATTTTTTTTGACTGACTTGGTATTTTCTTATTGACCTGACCCTTGAAGTCATTCAAAAGATTCAAATTGATTTCACAGATCTGCACTATTTCCACAGGCCAATAAGCTCTTAGACTGCATGGACTCTGGGAAGTTTTTCCGACAAGAGAAATATGTATAGAAAAATGCTATTTATCTCCTTTGTGCCTAATTAAAAAATAAAGGCTGTGATTTTATAGTTAGCTAATGTGACAGAGACCTGTACATTAACCATATGATACATAATTAATATATAATGCTAATATAACTGTGGGAATTGGTTTCCCCATATCACACATCAAGTATGAATTACTATAGAGCATCTTCATACACTTGAAAAATGTTAAAATGTTTCAATATTATTTTTCTGAGCTTTATATAGAGAAAGCAGCTACAAAACACATTCATGAACATGAGAAGTCTACCATATAATATTTTGAAAAAAGTACAATTAAGTTCCAGTTTTGATAAGAATTCTATAAGTTTAAAGAACTTTATGGGAAATGCAATTTTGAGCATATTATGGTGTTAATTAGCCATTGCTTTAACTTTTATAACATATTATCTTTTGAAGATACTTTGATGATAAAATTTGGGATTTAATCAAGTGGACAGTGGATAATAGTAAAATTGATTAACTCAATCTGGATATGAGAGAGACAGAGATTCTAGGGAAATAGATAACAATATAAAGGAGATCATGTGCATTTAGAAAAAAGTTAGGCGATTCAGTCTTACAACTTAAAAGGAGGAAGGTAAATATGTTGCTACGTTTCAAAGTCAACAAAAGCGGGTACTGCCATCTGTCCTGAAGTTTGTTGAAGCCTCTCAGAATCAAGGCTCCCAAATAAGGCAAGGATTTCCAGAGTATTGCACCAAAATACTTGAGGAACTTTGACTTGGAAATATTCACCCCTAGGGAGTTGGCATGTAAGTACATTTTAAAGTTTAAAAAACTAGATTTTCTTGGGTGAGGTGTTTTTCTTAATTCATTTTGCTCTATTTTATAAAATTATATTGGAAAATTGAATCTGAAGTTCATATTTTATATTCAGGTCTAACCTTGTGCTAAAGATGTGAATTTGGATTAAAAAAAATACAACCTCTCAGGACTGTACATCCAGCAGAACATCCTCAGCTGTACCTCCTGATGTCCCTCAGCCCCTCACACCATCTAAGTATTTGCTAAATGAAGTAAAAAGGTGCTCACGCCTGGCTTAAGCACCTGTGGTCAGGGCTGAGCTGAAGGGTTTGGTCATGTAAAAATACTTAAAAGCCCTTACTATAGTTTACACCTGGGATAACCCCCCAAAAGCCTCATGTATTTTGATGTTATGAAATGCCTATGGAGCCATGTGCTATTAAGAGGTGGAGCCTGGTCAAGAGGAGTGGATTGGGGCATGTGATCTGGAGGGGTGGATCACTGGGGTTTAATGGGGAAGGGTGGAACACTGGGGCTTGACCCAGAAGGGTTGGATCAGTGGGACATGACCTGGAAGGATATGTGCTGGCTCTGCCCCTCCTTGCTAACCTCTTGTCTGCTATGCTATGAACAATTTCCTCCAGCTCACCTCCACCATGTGCTTCTCCTATTGCCAGCCACTCCCATGAATGGACTGAGAGTTTCTAAAACTCTGAGCTAAAATTGGTCATAGCAATGAAAAAATGACTAATACAGCCCCCAAAAAACACACTAGGGACATGTAGAGAGAGGTCACATGTCTTATTTCTAGATAAAGAGGGACCTGCCATGAAGATAGGCAATACCAAGAAGAACTGGACTCCATCTACAAATCTAGCCTCATATCTATTCCAAATACCAACCTCTTCGGTCATGTAATTGGTTGCATAATTTCAATTTTCTCCATGGACCACCAGTGGTTTCTCAAGCTGTTTCTCCACAATGACACCAATGTACCATGAAGATAGTGCTGTGTGTCCATTGAGTTGAGCCAAGAATAATTTTGCATAACTGGCTTATCTCTCTGGGCCTCAGTGTCCTAACCAAACTATAGGGAAGACTGGTATTTACTACCTTATGGAATTGTCCTGAGGATAAAACAGATGTATACATCAAAGACTTCAGGACAGTGTCTGGAACAGTAAATTTTTAACAAGTATTAGGAGAATAAACACCATATTTTGACTCTTGAGAATTGTGGTACAGATCGTCGGATATATTGACTCCAGTCACTGGAAACATGGAAGCAAAAAAAAAAAAAAAAAAAAAGGATTTGATTTCTCTTATGTTAGCATTGAAACATTAATTTGGCAAGCTGAAAAACAAAATGGACTTTGAACATTAACCTAATAAACCAAGAAATAAAAGTACTAGTCAAAGTTGCAGGGATATCATAAACCATAGATAATATCTTTTTGTAATTTAAAAACATGGTTACAACAAAATTGCTTCTTTTCATTACGCATTTATGTAACTGAGCTGATTTTATGTAACTATCCTGGTTTTAATGTCTTTTTAGTATTTGGAGAATGTACAACCATCTTCAACATGAGCTGCGGTTTCTGAGTTTATATCTTTGTTCAACATGGAGAAAAGCACGTCCCTCTCTCTCTCTCTCTCTCTCTCTCTCTCTCTCTCTCTCTCTCTTGCCAGGTTCTGATGAAGCACTTGGCTCCAGGCAAGTAGAAAAGATTCTGGCTGGTGACACAACTCAAAAACCTAACGAGTTGCCAAAGACAGAGGTTAAGTCTTTACATCACGAGAGTCTATTGACTTCTCCCTCAGCCTTGCCCTTTCTCCTTGCCTGTATTTCAGTTTGTAAGAGGCCTTCAAAAGGCAGTCTCCTCATTAGCCAGTCCACAGCAGACTGTTATGTTCAGCTGTTATTTCATTCTGTGCAACTATTGTCTGGTTTATATTATGCAATGTGACAAGTGCTGTAGGCAAGGCTTCGCCATGAGAAAGGTGTGCTGCAAAGACAGAGAGAGGGCTTTGAAATGGCCTTTGGAGACAGCAAAATGAATAGGCATGTGTAGTCAGAACTGGAGGGAGAACTGGGCTCAGACAAGCAGCCCAGGCCCTTCAGGAGTGCTGGGAAGAGGAGGGAGGTGGCCTGCAGCAGCATGAGCCTAGAAATGGCATCTTGTCAACAGTTTAAAAGGCAGTATGCCAAATAATGGCTTTAAAGACTAACAGATATGCCAGGAGGCATGGCAAAGGTGGGCTGTAAAACTTTCAGACAAGGAAGCCAAGGGGCAGCCTCTGCTTTTGAAGTTCCAACCAGTGACTTCAAAGATGCTGCCTCGCTCCATGACCTCTGCAAGTCGGAAAGACATTGGACTTAAATCCCCAAAGAAGTCGGATTCTTTTCTCACCTACAAGTAAATTGAGGAAAGTTGAGGAAAATAGATTTTAAAAAGAAGCACATTGGGTGTGCACATGGGACTCCAGGAGGCTGTAGCAAGAGCCCAGCCTGCACAACTCGGCGGCTTAGTGAGACCCTGTCTCAAAGTGAAAACTAAGAGAAGGAATGGGGAGGTATCTCAGTGCAAAGGTCTGGAGCTCAATCCCAAGTACTCTACTTGGTGATAGTTGTTGTTTTTAATATTCTTTGTAGAACAATGAACTAAGAATGGCATTCATAACAATTAGTAGTAATTAACCTAATAGTAACAACAACAGTAATAAAGACATTCCAGGAATCCACAAGTAGAAGATTAATCAAATGTTGAGGTGGGAGATGGCAGAGTCCCTGCTGGAATCTGGGCCACTATTGAAAAATACTAGCTGGATGTTTTATAAAGCAGGCAGGGGCTTCAGCGAGCTGCAGTATTTACACCCAGAAGCATGGCATTTTGGGTGGCATTTCTCTGTTCTTATTTCTTGTATTTCAAGAAAAGCTTTATTGCTGCTAAGGAGGCAGCCACAGTAAGTGGCATGAAGTCAGCCCGTGGTACTCCCTACCTCTAGGGTCAAAGAACCTAACACTGGAGAGGAATTTAAAACAGGGCGAGATAACTCTGTGGCGGATACTAATATTTGCTGCCATGCCTGTTAAAAGACTGCTAATCAAATCTCATGCCTTAGAGAGGAGAGTAGGAAGCCCACCAGGGCAAGCCTTCTGTCCTCGTCTCTTCCCCAGCAGGGCGTAAGCCTTTCAAGCAGGAAACAGGGCCTGGCAAAAATCCCTCAATCCTCTATGGCTCAGGGCCTAGGCAAGGAATTTAGAGGTTCCAAGAGTGGAGAGTCAGGTTCCTCAGCTCTGGGAGAGTAGGTGCTGCCCCAGAATTTTCTCCAACTGGTAATTCTCCGAGTTCTGCAGGGAAGACAAGATTCAATGATGCCCTCGTGGGCTGCAGAAGTCTTAGACTGGGTAGTGGGAGCTGGCTCCTGACAAGCCATTGTATACCCACATGGCCTAGGGCTTAGCTTCACCATTGTCTCAGCCACCTGCAGAGAAGAGGGACTGGCTAGCCCACGTCCTGTGCTCTTTTGTTTCTTCTTCTTCTCATCCATTGTCACCTCTCCCCTTGCCTCTTTCTCCCTCCAAAAGGAGGTGCAGCCTGAGATTCATAGCTGCCAG
Organism: Ctenodactylus gundi; assembly: GCA_004027205.1. Classification (NCBI taxonomy): domain Eukaryota; kingdom Metazoa; phylum Chordata; class Mammalia; order Rodentia; family Ctenodactylidae; genus Ctenodactylus; species Ctenodactylus gundi. The sequence goes on from PVKB01001166.1 coordinate 394,761, forward strand.
GTAGCTCCCATAGATGCCCCACAACACCCCAGCACGTGGAGTCGCTGGAGCAATCATTTCTTGTGCCTGGAAGAGACAAGTGTGGCACCGGGCGGCCTCCAGGTCCTGTTCTCCTCCCTCCCGAACCTTCTGTCCTCAACCCCCCAGCACAGAGATGGGCCTAGACAGTTCTTGACACAAACCATGACCAGTCACACGTCCTCCTCAAGTGGTTTCTCCTGCTCCCCGCTTTCCAGCCATCTCTGTGTCCTGTGATACCTCATTCTCCATGATTCCTGTCCAGCTCCCCCTGGTCACAAGCAGGCCTGGGCTGAGCCCTGGGACTTTCTTCCCTCCTTTCCCCCACACTCTCTCCAATGAAAGGTCCCTCAATGAGTGGGTCCTCATCCCATTGCTCTAATACCTCCCACGTATCACCTTGTCCAGCACATCAACCTAAGCTCCGAGCTCCCATACCCAGCAGCTTCCTCTCCTTGGGCACCTCCAAGGCCTGTCCCGTGCATAATGGTCAGCCCGAACTCCGCCCCTTGTTGCTCTGCTCCCTGTACAGATTCCAGCCAATCCACACAAGCAGAAACGTGAGAGTCCTCTTTCTCTCTCTTCCACTGTATATAGCATTTATCACTACGTGCCCCCAATTCTATCCTGAGATATTTCACAATTTCCATCACATCACTGTTTCTTAGTCACTTCCACTTTCCACTTTAGTCAATTTCACTCACACTGCTGTCTTAGTCACTTTCTCCTCACTGGGACACAATACCCAACACCCGCGGCTTAAAGGAGGAAAGCTTCATTTTACCTCACAGTTTCAGAAGATGGATGTTTGGCCAGCAACGGAAGAAGGCCGAGCGTGAAGAAAAACAGCTCCTGGCATGATGGAAAGGAGGCCGACAGGGCAAAAGGGTGGCACCGTGGGCAAGAGTACACCATTCCAGGAGACCGTGACCCAGTCCTCCAGCCAGGCGCACCTCCTGCCAGCACAGGAAACTGTCAATGGGCTAATCCAAGGGGTCGAATTAATCCAATCACAAGGGGCCAGGGGGACATTCTAGATCCAAACCGTAAGGACTGCTGTCAGCCGAGCCCTCCCTTGGATGGCTGCCTCCCAAGGGGTCTCCTTACTTCTATTCTTGTTCCCTTTCTGTTAAGCCCATTTTTAAGTGGAACCTGTTCATCTAGACATCCTTCTTAGGGATCAAAGTTCAGGCCCTGATTTCTCTCTCTCTCTCTCTATTTTTTTTTTTTTTTTTTTAGCTTTGCTGCCCAGGCTGGTCCTGAACTTACTGTGGAGCCCAGGCCGACCTTGGACTCATGGCAGTCCTCCTGCTCCAGCCTCCCAAGTGCTGGGATTACAGGCTTGCACCATTATGCCCAGTTTATGTGGTGCTGGGGAGTCGAACTCGGGCACTTAGTACTTGACTTAGTGCGCAAGCCCTTTAACTGCTGAGCCATTCCTCCAGCCCCCAGGCCCTGATTTCTCTGCTTCACTTTCTTCAACTGCACTGTGCTAGTCTACAAGTGTTTGGTCCCGGCCCACTGCTGTCCCCTACGGGTGTCTCTCCGGTTCCCTGCACTGTGATCTCCCGGCACTTTTGTTCAGTCATTCGCCTTGAGCACTCTTTTTCCTGCCTTTTGCTGACTGGTTCCTTTCACTCTCTCTGTCTCAATGTGCATATAATTTTCTCAGGGAAGCTAGGCTTCGCTTCCTAACCTAAAGTAGACACCGACTTACACTCACGCTTCATTCCTCATCTTGCTCTTCTTTTTGTTTACCACATTTTTTTGTTAACCCCCAGGGTCTTCACACTGAGAACATCTCCAGCCCATTTTTAATTTTTATTTTGAGACAAGATTTCTCTAAGTTGCTGAATTGCCCAGGCTGAGATTGAACTTTTGATCATCCTGCCTCAGCAGCCCCGAGTGCTAGGATTACAGGCCTCAGCACCAGGTCTGGCCATAATTTGAGATGACAAATACTTTATGAATTTATTTTTTGACAGCCTTATCCCATAAGCTTGATGAAGTCAGGGATCATGGCTTGTCTCGTGGTTCTAATCAAGAACCTTGATGTGTGGCCCCCACCAGGAAGTGCTCAGTGGCTCTCTGTTAGAGAATATTCGTTGCTCAAGACACAACAGACAGCTGAGTGCTGCATGGGCATGGGGAACAAGTTCCTAACATCAGGACACTTAATCATCTTAGCATCTTAGATGATGCTATTATTTCCTTCCCATGTCCTAAATGAATTGTTATGCCCTTTGTAATCGTCAGATCCAGATGACAAAGTTCCTAAAAACCAAGGTCCTAATGATTAAATGTAATATTGTGTCCAACTTGGCTGAGCAGATTTGCAAAAAAAAAAAAAAAAAATTGAGATTTGGCTAGTGGATACACACTTTCAGAGCACCTTCCATTGTCACAGAGACAGGCTCCATGGGTGGACAGACACTCACAGAACACCCACCACTGGCCGCAGAAACAGGCACTGTGGGTGGACACACAGTCACAGAGCACCCACCACTGGCCACAGAGACAGAGACAGGCCCTGTGGGTGGACACACACTTGCAGAGTACCCACCACTAGCCGCAGAGACCAGCCCTTTGGGTGGACATGCACTCAGGCCCAGTGGATGGATACCACTTTCAAAAACATCTAATACATACAATGGGAAGCACCTGTTTGTGAGGTACATTCACAAGTAGGCTGTGAGCTGCTGTCAAAAGCGATTAAAACTAAACAGCCTTTTCCAAAGTGAGTTAATAAAGTACATTATGTGACATGGGATCCTTGACATAGCCATCACGTCTATGTGGACTGTCTCACTACATCTAACTCGCCTCCCTACTGTGAGCACAATTGAGTCCCTTTCCGCAGTGCCCTACGTCTCTTCCCCCAGCTGCTGGCTCTGCTCCCAAGTACAATCCAGCCTTTGTTTTGGTGCAAAATCAGAGAGGGATCATCTATCCCAAACCCTTATTTGGGCTCGGTAAGATTAAGAGATGGGACAAGTTGTAGGTCTTATCAAGTGGCAGAGCTAGTAGAACCAGTACTAGGACAAGGGCTATGTGACTCTCAGCCCATTGCTCCTTCTTTCTTATGACTAAGAAGGTAGGTTAGATAGGACTGGAGGTCTCTCCGACTTCTGATCTCCTCCCAGGCATGGGGCAGGATCCACTTGAAGCTGGGCATAGCCATGTGACTTGCTTTGACCAATGAAAGGTGAGTAGTCTGTGTCATCTCTGGACAACAGCACTTATGAACCATGCTGTATTAGTCCATGTTGAGGTGACTCCTGTTGATTGTAATGAGCTGATGACTTTAAGGATCTAATAGGAAAATTGGCAGACACTTCACCTGAGTTTCTGAGTGACTGTGGTGGACAGAGCCTCTCAGCCTTCTGCTTTGCTGCATGAGTTAAGACTTTGCTCCATAGCACAACTAATCTTTTCTATTACAAGTATAACGGTGACAGATGGCCCATGATGCAGGGTGGAGTTGGTAACCAGGGCCACGTGCAGAGAGACAAATGTCTCACAAATAACTCCCAAATGTGAGACAAACATCTCACAGACAACTAGGGCCTCTCTTCTGTCCTGTGAAGGCAGCTGATGGAGCATACTTGAGGTTAGAGAAACCTGGGTTCTCTCAGAGCCTCCTGAGCCGGCAGCGCATCCCTGAGGACAGCATCAAATTCTTCTGAACTTAGCATCTGTGTCTGGGCAATAAGGATAATAAGTTCTGCCTGACTGATGGTTGTGGGCATCAGTCTTCTGAGGCAGATTATAGGAGAGCTCCAAAATGGTTATTGATGGGGGGATTTTTGTTGGCTAACCCCGCTAACAAAAACAAGGCAAATCTACAATTCCTGCCTATCCTTTGTTGGTCCCTCAGGCCTTCCTGGAAGGAACTATGTTGTGATGGATTTCATAGGGCTTAGGAGCTTGCCCATGTGAGGTGTCCTAAAAGCCAGGATCTCTTCATACATGTGAGACACAAACACAGATCTACTTCATAGACTTTCTCAATTCCCACTGGGCATGAATAAAGTTAGAGTAAAAAGAGTACAATGTGGTGAAGGTGGGAACAAGAGCTAGTACCCCAGTTTTTCTCCCTCTGGCTATTGTACAGAGGCATTGACTTAATAAGATCTAACTAGGATGACAGAGTCTCTATGAGCCTGGTCTCTGACTGACCAAGTGAATGCACCAATGAAATAACTGGAAGATTCTCTAAATGAACCAGCCGTTGAAAAGGTGCATTGTTCATACTCTTAAAAGCAAAGTTTGGAGTAGACTTCTGTGGATCAGAGCCTCTACTGGAGCTAGGAGTGGGGCTCAGGGGCAGAGCCCTTGTCCAGCACCTATGGAGCTCTGAGTTCGATTCCCAGCACTGGCCAAAAAAAAAAAAAAAAGAAAGAAAAAAAGAAGAAGAAGAAGAAGGAAAAAAAAAAGCAGGAAAATTCACCGTCCAACAAGGCTGACTTAACCAGAAAAGAGTCCCTATTTAGTCTTTTACATATGGAGACTCTGAAACACATTCAGAGTTTAGGGAAAAACCAATTTTCTGTCATTTTAGGATGATTTGTCAACTCCAGCAGCAAGGCAGAAGAGAGTGCCCTTATGCCTTGTGCCTTGTATGTGCTGCATGTTAGGATGGTGTGGACTTGCTTTTAGTTAGTTCTTAATCCTACAGACTATGTAATTATAGAATTAAAGCTAACGGAGGCCATTTAAACATTTCAGCTAATTTAATGGCTTAGAAGTAGAGCCCTCAAATGTGAACACTAGGAATTAACTTGAACTCCATATGAAAATATAAATGTTATATATTTTATATATTTAGATTATAATTATGCTTTAAAAATAGGCAAGATTAGTGGAAAAAGTCTGGATTTTGAAATTATCCTCTTTTTTGTTTTTTTATTTCTTTCTTTAAATTTGATTTTGAGGGGCTGGAGAAATGGCTCAGCAGGTAAGATGTTTACCTAGCAAGCGCTAAATCAAGTGCTAAGTACCTGAGTTCGATTCCCCAGCACCACACAAATCAGGCATGGTGGCACATCCCTGTAATCCCAGTACTCAGGAGGCTGAGACAGAAAGATTGCAGTAAGTCCAAGGCCAGCCTGGGCTCCATAGTGAGTTCAGGACCAGCCTGGACTGCATAGCAAGATCCTGTCACCCCCACCCCCACCCCACACAAATAAATAAATAAATTTAATTTTGAGACTGAGTCTCACTAAGTTACTGAGTTACTCAGGCTAGGCTCAAACTTATAATCTTCCTGTCTTAGCTTCCCAGAGTGCTAGGATTATGGACTGCACCCACAGGTCCAGCTTTAAGATTGTTGTTTGTAGTTTAAGCAGAGAAAACTCTCTCAAATTTCACTCTCAACCTAAGACTCTGTGCAGATGGGATTTAGGGGGAAAAAATTAAATGTAAAAAAAAAAATCATACTGTGTTTCCTGAAAAAAAAAAGGCTTCCCAAGTCATTGTGTGGCTTTGTTGCACTTGTCTCTTGACTTTGTACACTACTTTTCTCATCTAACTCTGTATATTAAGTCACAGGTGGCATTAGGATAATTTTCAGGGAAAATGTATCATTTCTAGAATCTCAGGACCCAGGATAGAGGTTCCTGAATTGTTCTTTTGAGTGTTTGGTTACTTGAGTTTTTGTATCTGGCATAGGTGAATGTTTATAAAATTCTGTAGCAAGATCTCAGAAATACCTTGATCAATGGGCTTCAGCCTTTTTCCTCATAACTTCTCAAAGCCTTTGTTCTGGTCCTCCAATAATGGAAGCTATCTCTTACACAAGAGAAAAAATGAATTCGTATTAGGAAGTATTTTAAGTGGGCTCTTCATTTGGAAAACCAGTGGCTTTGACACATTTAAAAGTACTTTGAGGAGGAGGAGACAGGGATCTATCTACCAGTCATCCTGAGCCTTCTTAGCCCCTGTTGGACTTGACTCTTGATAGGAGGAGGTCCCTGGTGCGCTGCTAGCACAACATACAACAGGATGTGGATGGAATTCTTCACCATTTTGCCCAAGAGAAGAACACACACAGCCAACACTGCAGAGGTCCCCGCTCCTGATGGCAGCGTGCTAACCCCACTCCCAGGAAGAGTATAAAGTACAGGTCATGGGGTGATTTCTTTGAAAAGCAGCTCTGACAGAAACTGCCATGAGACCCTATATAATGGAGGTGTGTGGCTCTTAAATGACAGAATGGGTATTAACACTGAACTCCTGTAAATGAAAGCTGGTTTCATGCATTCACAGAAGGCCTTGATCTGAACACCCAACCTGATCCTTTATCGTGTGGAATACTGACACATACACTGCAAATTTCAGTCAAATAAAACTGAGTTGTCTTATTTACTATTACAGAGGGAAAAATCCCAAGACTGGTCAAAATTGGGATTATCCCTGTGCTCCTCCCAACTGGAAGCAAAACCAAGTAGACTGTCTTTGTCAGAATGGTTGGGGAATATTTCCACTTTCGAAGGCTGCCCACTAAATCCTTTCACAGAGAATACACAGTAGGACTTGGTCAGTCAAGCAAAATTGCTGATCTACCCTCAGTACTCAATTAGCCAGGGGTCATGGCTCCAAGAACACGCAGACATATGGATCAGACATGGGAACTTACACCTGAACTGGGAGCCCAACAAGATTTAAAATCAACTGTAACTCTCCCACAAATGTCTGAAGAAGGACACTGGCCGAAAAGGACAGTCACTGGAAATATCAGGTGTTTGGCCAGACCCTTTTGGGAGGCAGTGACTCACTTCTCTGGAGACGGATGAAAAAGAGGCCTAATGACCGTTGTGAGGGAGGACACTCAAGTCACGAACCACAGGCTGTCTCTCAGCGTGTGAGCCTGGCCTCCCGGCGCAGGTCTTCCCTCATAAGTTGGACTTGGTTGCGGCTGCTCCTCCTCCTACAGGACTAAACAGTGGTAATGACCTCTAGTGTTTCCAACTCTTTAGTGGCATTTAGACTTTATTTCATGTTTAGTGTTTTGTTGGTTTGCCTGTTTGTTGGAATTGCTGGGGAGCAAATGCCTCACACGCTAGATAAGCACTTACCACTGAGCTATGCCTTAACCTAATTGTGCCTCTTGATCCTCACTTCTGCTCTTCAGGGAAGATAACTCCGGTGAAACCCCATGGATAAAGAGGTATGTGTCCCAGCTGGGCCCCGGGACTCTGGAGCTGGTGCTTCCCGTCAGGTTGGTTTGACCCTCCCACGCCTTCATCAAGCAAGGCCCACACTCAAGATTTCTAACCCAGAGAGACTGTGATGAAAGCATTTCTCCATATCTTATTGTTTTCCTTCATTGATAAATACTTGTTGCCAATTTTTCTGCCATGATTTTCTCATTGATATATTTCAACATAGAGAGCTGACACAAAGTCTTCTTTAGAATAAAATGAATAGTGGTATTGATCACGGGATTTTAGTATTTATTTTGGGCAAAAAAAATGCATTGGCTGCTGGAGCATTCTGCTATTTAGCTGTTGCATGCAGCAACTCTCCTCCCAGTGAACGCACCTGGGTTTTACCAGGTGGCGGGTGTTGGCCACAGCAGAGGCTACATGATATCAGAAGGTAACTAATTGGTTGACCTGCATGATAGAAGGTAAAGTAATTCGATGTGGATTTAGGGTCTTTCCCATCCACCCATCTTCACAGAGCTCAAAGCATCATTTGGTGCATGCCCCCCAGGCATCGTGCCCCCACTATAAACTTTGGAAGAAGCGAGGGTCCTTGGAAGTCATTGTACCTGTCGTGCCCTCTCCTACCAAATGAGTTTCTCCTGTTTACTCTCTCTGGAGTTGTCCATGAAACAGGGAGGAGGAAAGAAGTGTCCATGGGGGTCCTGCCTGCCCTCCATAAGTGGTCATAGCATGTCCCCCGTGAGCCAGCTTGGCATGTGATGGGCAGAGACCTTGTGCCCACTGAGGCAGACTGTGTAGAGGGAGCATCATTGTTGCCTTACAGATTCTGACACCACGAGAGAGCACCGTTTCTCTGAAATTTCCTGTGCTCATTCCCTCACTGCCCCCAGCAGCAGCAGGAGCAGAAGCAGCGGCAACAGAAAGCCCCTCCCCTGTGCAGTTTGTCATCATCTTGTTACCATAAAAATCACATCTCAGTTTGGGCTGCAGGGCTCAGAAGACGCACAAGCACCATGTTAAATGTTACGACGTGAAACATGGTTTATTTCTCTGGCAACTCATAGCAGAGCCAGAGCAGTGGCTTGGCAAAACGTATTCTTAAGCTTCCTTCTCCCTGGCTCGTTTCTTCTCAAAACCCTATCTCTTGCTCTCTTTCTCCTATTGACCACTTGTTAAATCTTTTTGTTTGTTTCCCCCTTTCTCCTGGGACCCTCCGACAGGCAGGCTTGCCAGATTCATTTTCTGATCAAAGCTGTTTGATTTGGTCAATTTTGCCACGTTGGAGACGTTCTCTATTACAGAGATAAATAGCTTTGGGCTAACTGTCAACGAAAACTTGTAAGCTAATAAATTATTCCAATTTCTTCCCGCGGATTTCTCTGGAGACAGCCCTAGGAAATACACTTTTTGATTAGTAAATTTCTCTGTGTGTGTGTCTGGACATTCAAATGTGTCGGCTTTGATTAGCACCATTGCTTTTCAAGTCGACGTTGGCTGAGGGGCTGTCAGCTGCAGGCAGCCCTGATGCATAATGCATCAACTGGGCCCGGAAACAGGAGCCTCTTCCAAGGCTGGAAAGGCGGGAAAATTGCCCTACCAACCCCTCTGGCTTACCCTGCACTGAAGGGAGCCGCCCTTGAAAGTCTTGACCAAGGCTTGCCTCATGGAGCTTCAAGAAAGCCACCCACTCAGGGCCCAAGGCCTCGCAGAGACCACGACCATGGCCGGCTAAGACCCATAGCCTGCCCCATCTGCCTCGGCCACAGCCTCCTCCCCCTACAGGCCGCCTTTCCATCCTCCCTGCACCCTCCGCTCCTCACCCCAGGTCTCTGGGCCGAGGCCAGCCCCTTCTGGGCAGGCTTACATTTCCCTCTGCCTCCCTTTAGATTCCGGTTTGCAGTTTGTCTAGTTAAGGGCCCTTGGGTTGTTATAGAAACAATATTTTGGCTATAACAAATCAATCGGTGCGTGTGAACACAAACATACAGATCATTTATCAACTGCAAAATACCCTAAATTATGACCTTTCTAAAACCTATCAGAAGGGCGAGCAAATGCATAACGTAAATTAAAGTTTGAAGGGTCAGCGGTTTTTACTTTCACTATTCATCTTTCCTTCACCTCGTAGGTTTAAGAACAAGAGGCCTGTGTAATTACATTTCAATGGGTGCAGCGGTTCATTATCCCCGGCTATAGACCGGCCTGCTGCAGCATCTCCAAGGCAGCCACGTACCTTTTGCCGTGTCAGTTGGTGTGAGACCACACTTGCTGTGTGGGACAACTAACATCTTCTACTGCGTGACAGTGCCATCGTCTCACTCAGAAAAGGCAAAAGGGGTGAGGTTTTTCCTCTGATTAATATAGTTGTTCATATTTTATAAAGGTGGTAGTGCTGGCTGGTAATTCTTCCCCAGATTTGCCCTTTGCCTCCAAGGGGTTCCCTTTCTCCAACTGCTGTGTCCCCATGTCCCCACTACTCCATGTGGCAGTGGGCAGCACCTTGTACCAGAGCCACTGCACTGATGGAAATGGGTCACTTCCAGCACAAAGCCCTCCTGCTGCCAGTTCTCCAGCTCTGATGGTGATACTGCCATGCGGCTGAGAGTGAGAGCTCCCAAGTTCCAGCTCAGCCAGGAGAGTCCTGCGGCAGCAGCTCCGGGGGCCCTTCACCTGTGGAGCTCCTCAGCACCTCCAAAGTTCCCCAGGCGCTTTGCTCCAGGAAGCCCAGTCATGGTGGGGACAGCAGAGTGAGGCCAGTGGTCCTCTTGTATCTTAAGGAAAAAAGAAGAACAATACACAAAAGTCTTCTTCAAGAAAAAAAAATTAGCCATAGAACTCTCAGTAAATTTCAAGCCCACTTAAATATATTAACATAATAATTATATAAGAATATTTGTGTATATACATGCCCATATGGACATGAATAGGATGTATGTACTTGTAAATCTACAGATAAAGGCTGGGAAAAGCCACAACAGATGGCAAAGTGGTCATTCTTGGGAGAGGGATGAAGGAGGGTTATAACTCACGTGTTGCTGGAGACTTTCTCTCACAAAATGGTGTTCATATTTTATGTGTGCACTAAGAAGGAAAGAGAGGAAGAAGAGAATGGAGGAAGAGGGTAGGGAGAGACAGAGAAAGAGTGGGAAGGAGAGAGAAGAAGCAAAGGAGGGAGGAAGGAAAGAAAAGGAAGGCAGGAAGGAAGGAAGGAAGGACGGAAGGTAGAGAGGGAAGGAGGGAACAAAGAAGAGAAGGGAGGGAAGGAGGAGAGAGAAAAGGAAGGAGGGAAGGAAGGAAGGTGAGGAAGGAGGAGGGGATTTATTTTATTGTGGCAAAAAACACAAACACAAATTCCACCATCTTAACCACCCCCCTGTTTTGGTGCCACTGGAGACTGAATCCGAGACCCCACGCGTTGGGCAAGAGCCCTATCATGGAGCTGTACCTCCGGTCCTGAACATTTTCAAGCCTGCAGTTCCATCATGTTGAGGATGCTCTCATTGTTGTACAATCAATCCCCACGATGCTTTCATTTGGCAGAACTGAAACTCTGCTCTTATTAAACAACTCTGCATTGCGTTCTCTTTGAGGGCCATGGAAACCCCATTTTATTCTCTGCTTCCAAGTTTGTCACATGAGGAAGGTCAGGCAGATTTGTCTCTCTGTTACCAGCTTACATGATGCTCCCAAGATTCATTTGTGCTCGGCATATGTGAGAATGCCCTTCCTTCCTGAGGCTGAATTCTATCCTGTTGCATGTGTTTATCATGATTTGCTTGTCCACCTGTCCACCTGTCCACCTTTTGCCTATTGTGAGCAATGCTGCTACAAAGGTGTGTACCAAGTTGTAAGATCCTGAATCCTTTGGATTCTTTTAGACGTATACACAAACATGGACATTCTTGGTTAGATGTGAATTATATTTTTAATTTCTTGAGGAAAGGATGCAATTTAGAAATATATTTTTAAAATATTATCTTTGTATTAGACTCACAAATTATCTACTTTCTGCAGCTTCATACAAAACATAGCTAATATAGAGAGATTAGGAGAAGGCCTGGAGCCTACGGGAGGCACCAAGGGGCCAACTGGGCCAGCCCTTGGTGCTACCGCCTTATGTTAAGATAATACCTCTCAGTGTCTTTATTGCTTGCATTTCCTGCATTTCTGTAAGGCGGATCAGTGGCCAGGACTTGGGAAACTTGATGCCAGAGCTCCAGCATGGGAACTGACTCAGGGCATGCACCAATAGATCACACTGGCCCGCCTATGAGAGGCAATGGCCACACAGCTGCCGTCTAAGTGAGGGGTGTTTGTGCAGTCTAGGCCTGTGGCCCTCGACCCTTTAGAACCTTGCAAGTAGGCAGAGGTAAGGAGACCCTTTCTAGTGTTAATGTGGATTTTATCTTCAAAAACGAGTCAGGCCTGTGTCTGCTTGTAGAGGCTGTTTTCCAGAATAATGTCTTCTTCTGGAATAATCCCAGGTGGGGCCTGGGCGGGCTCTTCTGTCCACTTTCACAAGAAGCTGCCGAAGAAAGACTACAAAATATTTTGAAAGTTGGCAACATTTGAGTACCGGGAGTTTATTTTTTTCCCAAATCAATTCTAGATGTTCTCATCGTGCAACTTACAGGTTTAGTTGGTCCTAACTCTTTGCGTCTTTCCTCTACCAGGCTCATATGAAATTTTTTACTTCCTGAGTGGTATTTTCTTGATGTGTAAATACTAGGCTGGGTATTACAGCACTTGCCCAACAAGAGCAAGAGCAAGGCCTTGGGTTCGATTCCCCAGCACCACATAAGTGGAGCATGGTGACACACACCTGTAATCCCAGCACTCAAAGAGGCTGAGGCAGGAGGATTACACTGAGTTCAGGACCAGCCTGAACTATAGAGAGAACCTGCTCCAAACAAACGAACAAAACAAACATACAACGACTTGCATCAGAATTGCAGAATCGGTGTTTTAAGATGAAAATGTTGGCAAGTGTGTTGGCAAACACTGAATTAAAATACATGAGGGAAGGACTAAGGAACTGGTATTTTTAATGTAATTTCTTGAGGTTCACATAATATATAAAATTAGGCAGGGCGTTTAGTGTATAGCCATATTGTGTACCACTATGGTTCAACCTCTTGCGTAGTGAGAGGAAGCTGCCATCTTTCCAAACTGAGAGGTGAATAAAATTTGACGTTGCATCACCCAGGTTAGCTAAAACTTTGACTGAAGCTTGTTAATAATGACAGTGTCTTAAATAACATTCTGGGGCTTGTATCACATTTCACATCATTAAAAGACTTAACCTTCACAGTACACTTGAGAAGTAGGCCCTAGCTCATCCATTTCACAGATTTTGGGAAGTGCAATTTATCATAGCTTCCTTTCAGAGTCCTATCCAGCCAGAAAGAGGCGAGTAGCTCAGGATCCTCTCCTGCTCTGCACCTACAGTGACAAGCCCTCGCCTGCTGGGGAGGGCTGGAGGAGAGAGGAGTTGGCCAGAGAACCAGTCCTGAGCACCACAGGGGCTACTTTCACTTTAGAAGTTCTTCTTAATGCCTCCTCTGTTTTTCCGAGTCTCGTTTGGCCCCTCAAAGAAGCTTGAGATATATGACAGCCCAGGAAAGAAGGCAGAAAAGTTACAACGTCTGAGCAAAACAGTTTGAAATATTGATATCTTTAAAAGAGCTCTCTCTCCCCGAGTGGAGAAGCACTGCCCTTTCTTACTTAACGTATTAACTCCTGGGCTGACAGCTTTAAACAAAGCTCCCTGCTAATCCAGGCCAGCCTGCTAGGTACTGTTCCTTACCTAATCTAACGGGCGCGTGTTGCCCGTGGGTAACTGGGGCTGGGATAGCGCAACATGGTTGATCACAGATCTGAACTGGCGTTCGGTTTACCCTGACGATAAGCTGAAAATATCTCTATAGATACCCAGGCAAACGTGGCAGGCAGTGACTTTCCTTACCCGACTGTGCGTCCCCTCCCACTCCGCAGTGCGGGTGTCCATTGGGTAGGAAGGCGGTGGCTGGGAGAGAGGACAAGGCGGTGGGCGAGACCATCCCAGCCTCCTGCTGTCCGGCTCATGGAGGCGACGGTCACCAAAAAGGGCTGTATGTGTGGATGTTAACAAAAGCCAAACTGGGGCTATGCGAGGCGCCCGCGCCCCTCCCCCACCGGGGGCTCCCAGGAAGCAATCCCTCCCCCAAGAACCGCTCGGGGAGGGCAGAGCAAGCAGCTGGGTTGTAGGAGTAATAAAGAAGGAGAATCAATAGGGCATGCAGTGGAGCCAAGGTGCCGCCATTTATCACGCCGCTTCTCTGACTCCGACCATTCATCATGCTCAATGAGGCAGCAAATAGGAAAATGACTATTTGTATCAAACACATCTGCACTCATCCACTGAGGTATTTTATTCCCATTAACTCTGAGAGTAAAATACGCAGAGTTTTCTGCTGCTTTCAGCTCAGCTTGGCAGAAGAAATTCACAGCCCCTGAGCTCAAACGTGGCATGAGTTTGCATAGCATTTCTGGGAAGAATGTGGGGGGCTGCGTGGCCTCGCCCCGCCTGGGCACGTGGCTCCCGCCCAGCCTGCCGTCTCCCCAGCGGTGTCCGTCAAGGATACTGTAAATACTCATTACGTCCTCTCTCGATGGTTCCCTTTTTATCTCATAAATTACCCCTGCTAGGTGGCACGGAAGCTAATTTCACTAAGTCTGTGGAAGATCAGACGTAAATGGGAGGATTATCATCATTATGGTGTAATACCCCATGAAATGGTAGCATCATTACTGGTTCTTTTTATGAGGTGCGCAAGTTTATTTCAGCCTGCAAACGCGCTTCTGTGGCCTTCAGCGGACAGAGGACCGGCGTTGCCGCACAGGGAGCCCGGGACCTCCAGGCCGGACTCTCTCCACGCCCAGAAGGGAGAACCTCCTCTGCGCAGATGGAGGTGAGTGCAGCCAGGTTTGTAGGGAGGTCCCCGGCCTCTTCCTGGGCAGAAATTCTGAAGCAAGCTGAACTGCACTGCCTCCCCCCAAATCCCTACCCGGCCCCTGAACTTCTGGAAACCTTTAAGCTGACCTGGTTTCTTTTATAATTAAACTGATTTTCCTGCTCAGTCTCTGTGAATTCCTCCCTGTGTGTGGTAGAACTTGTCCTAAATGAAGAAACAAAGGAAGGAGTGTTGGGTGTCCTGTTCTTCCCAGGCTGCAGACCTTGAGGAAGCCCCTGGGACGAGCCAGGACTCTGGGGAAGGCCCAGCTGGGTGCCAAGCTGCCTAACCCAGTGGAATTGTTCTTTTAACCCAGGCAGGGGGGCAGTTCTCCAAGGGCCTGGAATTCTAATCCCACTTCTGATCTGTCTTCTGCTCATTAAGTTTGGCATGTATAACTGATTATTTCGGGAGCAATCTGGTGGCATCTGCTGGTGGCTACGGGCACAGAATGCTTCAGTCACACTGGGCATAGACCCACGCGCACACGCGCGCTCACAGCCAGGCGCGCACACCTACAGTGGACTGTCGCGCATGTCGCCCTAGGTGTTTCTCTTTCAGTGTATGTTGGTCAGGCGTTTTTGCCATGTGTCTGCCCTGGGCGGGGTTGTGTACCTCCCATGTCACACAACAGTAGCCTTGACAGCACACTACCAAAAGAGGACATGTAGAGCCACCAGGCCACGGTCCCCTTTACAGTCTGTTAGAGAAAGGAAGTACTGGAAAAAGCCTCAAAGATGAGAATGTAATCCAAATACTTCCTCATAAAACAAAGAACTACCGTGTCTGCAGACTATGAGATATAAATACCTGTTCGTATACTAAATAGATTGCTCACTGTGTTATGGGCCAACTAATTTTTCTAACTTCAAGACAGATTCTGGGGCCTCTCTTTCAAGAGCTGGTAGATCTCTAGGAGGTAACACTGGGGGCTCATTTCCTCTGTATTACCTTGTGCCTTTGCCACAGGTAGTCCCTTGATAGGAAAGCAAACGTTGTAGCATTATTTAACAAAGTGAAATTTGGGCCTAGAATATTAATTTTTGTTATTGGAAAGCCTCTGTTGCCCAAATATCCTTAAAAAGTATATTTCATGTGGATACCATTTTTGTTTTCTTGTATGATCTTTGTGAAAGGCATTAAAAGCAAACCATAAACAAAGAAGCATTGATGTGGGAGCCGTATGGATGTACTGTGCACAGCCCTTTTCATATAGGAAAAACAGTTTTGAATTTGTTTTTTAGGCATCTATTCCCCCTACTGGTGATTCTTATTCTTATTTGGCTACCAAAAAGAAAAAATTCTGTTGAGGCAACGGGAAGAGACGATGAGCCTTCTGGCATTGTTGTAGTATCTCAGGGATGCGATCGCTCTTGTAACAAACTCTTAAATTGTAGCCTTTCAAATCCTTGATGCTAAAAGAGATGCAATAGCTTGGAAAGTTGTCTTTCTCCTTGAACTCTAAGAGCATATATTGTGTTGTTGCCTCAGAGTCTGCAGTTGAGTGTGTCCACTGATGGTAAGCTGGTCCCCTTTGTTTGCCTGATTACTGGAGGTAATCTAAAGAACCCTCAGTGCTTTTTGTCCTCAGATACTGCCAATGCAGATTTGGCTAGTCTCCCAGGCACTCAGATCCAGAAGCAACGTGTCCAGAAAAGGACAGACACACGTTGTAGGGTGGTTTCCTGTGACCACTGCCCTCTGTCCCCACTTAGCCATCCTTGCAGCTAGGGATCCTCTGCCCACCCTGCTCCCACAGGGTTGTGTCACTGCCCCTCCTTTGTGCTCCACGGCCCTTGTCCTTCTGCAGTCACATCCTGCATTCTAATGCCGGATCCTTGACTCCCTCCTCAGCTTGCCACACATCTCTTGGAGAGAACTGGGCTTGCCTGGCCCAGATAGCTGATCCCCACAGCACCTTTCTCCTTGGTACCTTTGCTGTTTATGTAGTGCCCGATAGTCATAGAGGATAAGAGGGCAGAAGGCAGAGGGCAGAGAGCAGGGTCCTCTCTCTCAGAACTCCAGGGATGCTTGCTGTTGTCCCTATGAATGGTTTTGCTCAGGGTGCAGCACACACTGCAGAGCCACACGCAGCCCTCCAGGCTGAGTGGGAGATGGGAGCAGGAAGGGACTGGTGCTCAGCCAGTGTCTACTGCATCTGCACCTGGACACACACCTATAGACAGTACCACATTCCTTGTCTGACCCCCAGCCCACGCATGTCCTGCCCTGCCTCCTTCCCTCCCACATACTCTGTGACCCCCACGGGGGGAGCATAGAGGGTACCTCTGAGGAGCCTGGGGTTCCGGTAACAGGGCACAGTCACACAGCTCCCTGCGCAGTGCTCTCAGCTGCCCTCTCCCCAGCTCCCAGACCCTCCTACTGCCCTCTCACAGCTCTGGAGAGGAATTACGAATTCTGTATATAATTCGATTCAAAGTGTCATTATTCTTTATCTTAAAATACTAGTGAAACATCATTTGTAGCCAAGTTTGTTGGGGGACCTTTCCTCTGCCAAGCCTCATAACCCACCTTCACCACAATTAACAGATGAACAAAGGAACAGAATGGAAGAGGCATTTGGAAAGGCACTTGTTACATCCAGGCACCAGTCAACCCTCAACAGGGAGGTGACTGTACACTTGCCTCCTGAAGGCCTCTGAGAAACAACAGGTTACTGAAGAGCAACTGCCATCCATAAGGAGAAAGAGAAGGAAACCCTGTGGGAGGTTTGTGTGTGCTTGGAGAGGCGGGGGGGGGGGGGGGGGGGGGGGGGGGGGGGGGGGGGGGGGGGGGGGGGGGGGGGGGGGGGGGTGCAGTTCTTGATCCACCCAGGCCTTAGTTATTCAAGTACAAGGGACAAGAGGACTGGTGTTTGATCTGAATGCACTAGAGTCTCAAAGCGGTGCTGCCTGACCAGCTCTTAAGGCAAAGAGCCTTGCCCGTGACACTTGTCCTTTTAGTGTGCTGAAGGCCCCAGAGAGCCTGGGAAGGAACCCATGTGGCTGAGCCCTCAAGGAGCAATACTTACCTCAACTTCCTCCAGGCGTTCAGGGACTTGTTCCAGCCATGGCCCCTGGCCTCTGTCTGGCCATCAGCCAGTCATGCTGTCAGTGCTCACAACCAAGGACTGCTCCCACTGCTGCATCGGAGCCTGTGCTGTCTGCTGCATGTTGGGAGAATGATGGCAAGTGCCCCTGCAAGAGGTTGATGACAGGACATTCCAGGTGCTGAGTAGCCACAGGCAGTGAATGAGTGGCAGGGGAGTGGGTGCCCAGGGGGAAGGTCCACTTTGTCCTTAAGGCTCCAAACCTTTGTGTAACCAGTACAATTGCTCCTCCTCGGTGGGAGGCGCCCCCAGCCCAGAGCCTCTGCACATGTAGCTGGCCTCAGCAGGGAGCACAGCCTACAACCCGGAGGGGACAGAGAGATTGAAAGACCAGCAAGCAGATCTTGGGTGGCATGGAGTGGGTGTGGGATGGATGGTCAAAGAACGGTTGAAAGAGCATTAGGATCATGTGACTGGATTTTTGTTCTGCGTTTATTGTGTGTCTTTGGAAAACCTATGAGCTTGAGTTGTTGGTTCTCAAACTGTGAAATTTGACAAGGTGATGTCTAAGATTTCCCCTGGTAGCATTCTGGAGTCCTGAGAAAGCCGAAAGTACGTTACACTGTCCTCTCAAGCATTAGCAACTCCCAGAAATTCTGCCACGATGAAGAGCTCTCTTCTAACAAGATTTCTGGAATAATGGGCTCCTTTAACAAGACTAATGTAACGAGCAAAGTGTTCATGAATCTGAAATAATGTATTAAATTTCATATGGCCTTTTAAAATTAAGAGAGAGGGGGAGTTGAACAAAATGTACAGTGGACATTATGAACTTAAGAGCCTTGAGGAATTGCTTCATTAAGATTAGTAAATATTTGTCAAACCTTGACTCCAAGTCAAGCACAGAGCTGGGCACTGGGGGTGCCAGGATGGAGAGAACAGTCCTTACCCTCGGACAAAATCAAGGTACATTACGGGCAGACCAGCATGTCAGAAGCATCATTTGAAAATATTGTGGTAAGGGCAGAGACAGATGTGTTCTCAGGATGCTGTGGGGCTCATCTTAGTGTGAGGAAAGGTTTGGAAAGGTTTCTTACAAAAAGCGGTATCTGAACTGACATGGCAAGAGGTACTTCAGGCCTTTTGCTGAACCCAAAACTCCACAAGGCTTTCAGATTTCAGCATAGACTCTACCTCTGATGCTGGGTTTAGTCAAGGCTGTTGGGTCTTTTCTCCCCATTCCATGCCTAAGCCAAGAGAGAGAGAAGGCCATTCGTGGGTCAGCCATGCTCAGGGGCTGTGGGTCAAGGGAAGAAGGTCGGATTTCTTGGAAATTCCTTTCTAATCGTTCTATACACTGGTGTATGTTTTGGCTACAATAGGATATTCAGGCTTAGATTTTAAATAACCTGAAATATATTCCACAGGTGGAAAAACTAGCTTAAGATCACTGACTAGGGTTGTTTAATAGTTTTCTGACCTGTGTCCTATTCTCTAAAAGACACCAGCATTGTCACCAAAGTACTCAGCAACTTCCTCAAATCTCTTAATTACGGCAGGTAGGCATGCAAGAAAGAAGAAAAATGCCCAAGCAGCGCCAGGCATGGCTACAGATCCTGAGATCTTCGCGACACATAATGTCTGTGCCAGCCCTCCATGGGCTCCCCAGGAGATGGCTCAAGTTTATGGAGTTTCCAGCTGAAATTAGGATTTCTTTTTAGAAACAAAATGAAAGCTTTAGAAAAATGTCAGTGTGGAGCTACTACATATAGACAATCATCAGATCCATATTTGGAAACAAGTAATGTGTAAATGTCATGGAGTTGTAAAAAAAAAAAATAGTCCTTACATTTCCAAAGAAGATTCTAGAATAAAGCACTAAAAAAGGATGGACTGTGATCTCCTAGAAGAAGAAATTGGCTTCTATGTATCTAAGACAAAGAACCACAAACAAAATTTACCAAAATAGGGCTAATAAGTCTGGAATTTAGGGAGGGCCTGTGTCTTAGGGTGTCCTGTAAATGTAGGTACAATGGGTGCAATGTCAAGACCATTGGGTGGATCCTTAGCCAGTTGAATAATTATGTTGAGAGAGGCTAATTTGGATGCCTGTCATCATGGAAGGAGTTTTGTAGTAGTATGTTCAAATATTTGATGGATTAGGCAGTCTTGCAACTCTTTGAAATAAGACAGGGAAGAAGAAAAAGAAAATTAGAAGGGAGGAATGGAGAAAAGTCTCTGAACTTAACTCAATCTTGTTTGCATGGATAAAAATTTTCAAGAATTTTCAAATTTCCAAACTAAGATAGCACCAATCAGGCCGAAATGATGCAACAAGTCCTTGCCGAAGAGGAGGAAACCAGCCAAACCTAACAAAAGTGAAGCGTGACAAGGGTGACTGGGAGCTTCTACCCAGTAGTCCAGAAAAATCAGTCGAGCAGGTTAACATGAAAGAAGCGTGAGTTAGCTGCAGCACTCACGAAATAGACAAAAACTCCCTGAGACCAAGCATTCAAATTGACCATAAGATCAATGGCAGTGGGGCCAAATAATTTGATGAGATCTCAAGCTAAAATGAGGGAGCTGATGGATCTCCCACAGTCTGAACTATTCAAATCATGTCTGGAACATTGTATCCAGCTCTGGGCTCCCTGTTCTAAGAATATTGGGAACAAACTAGAATGTGTTCAGAAGAAGGATTGAGATCAGAAAAGCCCAAGTGTCCTACATAAAAGCAAAAACAGGAAGGATGTACATGTTGACTTCAGGAGCTCAAAAGGGATTTGACTTAGGAGAGAGTTACATCTGCATCTGCTGTAAGAAATAATGCCCTAAGGCAGGGGGTGTAGAGTGGACCACCTAGGGAGTAAATGGATGTCCATCTTTGGAAGTAGTGCCAGCGCAGTAGAATGAAGGCAAAGGGGCCCTTTCTGTATACGTTTTCTTTCTCTTGGAGCAACCTCTCAGTGTCCAGCTCCTGCGAGGCACTGGAAAAATAAATACTGTCCATAAATGACACAGATCATGATCATAGCCCAGAAAGCCATACACAGACCTGGATATGTGAAAAAATAGTTCAACAACAAAGAAAATGAGTTACTAACTCTGTTTTGAAATTAGATTCTGAGAGGGGCAAAGCCGAAGAAAGAGGGGTGCCATAGCTTCTGGGCGGGTGGGGGATGGGAAGGAGTCTTGGGGAGAGGAGGCTGCAGAGGCAGGCTGGGACTGGAGTTGGTGTTCAAGATCCTGGGCATTGTGAGAAGAAGCTCACACTTTTTTCAGAAGGGAAAGGGAAGAAATAGAGACTACATAAAATTTAGGATAGGGATTACAGGGACAGAGAAGAGGGACCGGACTCAGCAGAAATTAGTGAGAGATTGGTTACTCATTCCCAGCTCCAGGGACCTTGAGTTCAGAGAGTGATATTAAATGTGAACATTTTTGGATAAAAAAAATGCTTTTAAGGGATGGACAGTAAGAAGGCAGTTCTGTGTTTGTGCAGAAAGGAAATAAGTGTTTGTTTCCATCCATGAAAACAAGCTGAAGAGGTCTGGGGAGGTTTAGCTATAAGGCTCCAGGTCACGAAGACCTGGTCCAGGAGAGGACCAGGACCAATGGAGGATGCTTTTCAAGGAGAATGGCAATATAAAGCTTTTAAACACAGTCCATCAGCACTGGACAAGTAAATCCTGCTTGAATCAAATATTAATTCAAGTACAATTAGAGAGGAATTGAGAGGTTTTATAAACTCTGAAGCCCTCAAACACACTAACACTTGCAAAAGGCAAACAGGGCACCTGTGGTGGGAGCAGGCCTGGAGCTCCTGCTAGGAGCTGGGGTGCTCTTCCTAGGCAAAGGGGTACTCTTGCTAGGCACTGGGGTGCTCCTGCTAGGTACTGGATCTCCCACTGGACACTGCAGTGCTCTTGCTAAGCACTAGGGTGCTCTTGTTAGGTACTGGATGCTCCCACTAGGCACTGGGGTGCTCCTGATAAGCACTGAGGTGTTCTTGCACATTGTTGCTGGGCACTGGGATACTCTCAATAGGCACTGATGTACTCCTGCTAGGCTCTGGGGTGCTCCCTCTAGGCACTGAGGTGCTCCTCCTAGGCACTTGGGCACTGTTGCTAGGTGCTTAGACTCTCCTGCTAGGCACTGGGGTGCTCCCACTAGGCACTGAGGTGTTCCTGTTAGTCACTGCAGCGCCCCTGCTAGGCTCTAGGCTGCTCTTCCTAGGAACTGGGGTCTCCAGCTTGGCACTGATATACTCTTGCTAGGCACTGATGTGCTCCCACTAGCTACTGGGATGCTCCTGGTAGGCACTGGTGTCTCCCAGTAGGCACCGATGTGCTCCTACTGTACACTGGGCATTCTTGCTAGGCTGATATGCTCCCATGAGGCACTGAGGTGCTTCTGCTAGACAATGTGTATTCCCACTGGGCACTGACTGGTATGCACTGGGGCACTCCTGGGCCACTCACTGGGACACTCTTCCTAGGCACTGGGGTCTCCAGCTAGGCACTAATATGCTCCTGCGAGGCTCTGATATGCTCCCACTAGTCACTTGGGTGTTTCTACAAAGCTCTGGAATCTTTGGCTAGGCAACGATGTGCTTCTGTTACCCACTGGAGCACTCCTGCTAGGCACTGGGGTCTCGCAGTAGGCACCAATGTGCTCCTACCATACACTGGGGCACTCCTGCTAGACACTGGGACACTGTTGCTAGGCACTAGGACACTGTTGGTAAACACTGGGGCAACATGCTAGGCACTGGGCCCCTGCTGAACTTAAACACTTCTACAGAGCACCACTGGCACACGACAGGCCACTCTGGAAACACGACAGAGGGCTGTTGTACTCATCTTGGTGTCCTCTTGTGCACTACAACGGCATATGGAGATCAAATGAATGAAAGAATGATCACATGAAGGAATGAAATGCTAGGTTTGGGAGGGACCTAAAGGGTCATCTAGCTTAGTGTTCTCAAACTTGAACATCTAGAGAAGGATCTGGGGAAGGATGGGTGGGTACCCGGCACCTGGCAGTGCACTGCTGCATCAGTGCCAGGAGGTTTGACCAGGAAAGAGTGTGAGTTCGATGTTGCCACATCTTCTGAATTTTAAAGAATAACTAGACAGACTCAAAAGTAAGTCTTAAGTGCCCCAGTTAATCCAATTTACACACCTGTAATCCCTCTCTCCAGACTAGGCCTCAATCTCCCAACAGCACATGGTTCCATAGACAATCCATAACATTTAAGTACATGAGACTTTTGGGGGAACATTCCAGAGCCAAACCACAATACACATCTTATCTAGGCATGGGCCATAGACAATCAGGCTTATTCCTATTTTACTTATGAGGTAGTGTGGTAAAGGTTAAATCAGGCTGGCCTTTGCATTAAGACAGAGCCCCGGGCCATTATTATTTTATTTTTTTTAAGACAGGATCTCACTAAATTGTCCAGGTGGGGCTCAAACTTGTGGTCCTCCTGCCTGAGCCTCCCAGAGTGCTGGAACTACAGGCATGTGTCACTGTACCCAGCTCCAAGTATTCTTATTGCTGTTTCTACAGCCACAAAGGTGTCCTTTGGGTCCTCTTGTTTAGTATTATTTGTATGTATTTGTATTATCTGTCATGTGTCTACTCGAATGTTGAGTAGTATCTTAAAATTTCTCATCATTTTCATAATTTTATAAAAAGGTTTGTATTCAGCAATTTGAATATTTTAAAGCTAGTCTAGTTAGTATTCTTTTATTTCTGTGCCTATCCATGATTGACTTATAGCATATTAGTATATGCAAGCGAGCAACTGCCCCTGTGTACAGAACTCCTCAAAGTCAATGGCTAGCATCACCTGTAATAGAAGGGGGAGGGTACAGGCCACCGAATTTGGCCCATGACATGGAACCTATTCCTGACGACTACTGCCACGGCACTGGGGACAGTGGTTGTTGGTGGAGACAGGGAGAACGTGGTCGAGGTGACACCACAAACACAGAATTAACTAAGATGTTTTAAAAAATTATTTATTTGTACCTTACCATAGGTTCCTAAAATAAAATAACTAAAAATAAGAATTAATTAAATTCTCTCTTGTTATTATTTGGCTCTTTATTAAACAGCTTACAATATTGGGGATGAGGCACCATAAACAATCTATGCCCACAATTCTGGGTGCCACTTGTGGCCTCTCCATACCTGTGCAGGTTATTTCATTGTCATATGTTAGGAAAATCAGATTAGACATCTAACAAAAGCTACTGCTATTTTTCACAGTGGCCCCTCCACTCTACATAAAAACCAAATTTCACACTTGTGACTGAAGTGGCAATTATAGGACTGCAGCTATGTCCACTTGTCAGTCAACTAATGTCTGTGTTCCAAAGCACACTAGTGGGAGTTCAAAAGGGCAGAAAATCAAAACAAAAACAAAAACAAAGGAGACTGTCCTTCTCAAAAAACCTCCTGACGGTACAAGGCATTCTATGGAGAGCTTTCAGCGGGAGTGATGGGTTTAGAAGGGCAAGAATTTTGAATGTGGAGCAATGACTGGCTTGAGATTTTAACTTGGTTGAGCTTTGTATCTCAGCCGTAGGGTTTACTACACGGCAGGATTGTCTGCCCACTACCTGGTGTCTTCTCCGTTGACAGCACAGGACCTGTTCTACTCATCTTGGTCTCCCTAGCAATTTTCATAGCATCTGGTATATTTTTACAATGTTTATTGGATCAAGAATAAGTGAATGAGCAAATTCATGTGAGGGTTGGGATTTGAATGCCTAGATCCCAAATAATATGCAGATGCCATGTTGGCATCTGGAACAAAGCAGGAGGTGTTCCTGGTACAGAAAATTGTGGTTGAAGTATTCAAGAATTGTTCTGACATGGACCTTGTTGGAACCCAAGACTCAATGAGCCAGCAGCAAGTGTCAGGTTTGGACATGGAGGCTGGAGGCAAATTGTGGAAAGACTTGAAAACAGGTCTGCAGAGTTTAGAATCTAACTTTTGGAAAGGAGGGGTTGTTGGCATATTTGGTGTAGAAGAGGGACTTGGTGAGAGTAGGGCATAGGAAGATGGAGGGGTTTAGCCCATGCAGAATGACCTGGTGGGGGGAGAGACAAGAGCCAGAGATGACGATTAGGAGACCACCGCAATACTCCAAGCGAAAAATGCGTATGGCCTAAATGGAGTGGTTGGTGGTGAGACAGGAGAGGAAGAAATAGATAAAATAAAATATATGTGAACACAGTAGTTCATTATTAAAATCCTAAAAAAAATCTGTGATTAAACCAGATTAGGAGATTTTGTTATGTCACCACTGTCCGCAGTCTTTATCCTGTGAATACTTGTTCTGTGCACACGTGTCACTGCAAATGAGAAACAGCTGTGAAAAGCAGCTAGCAGGTGGGAGTCCTGACCCAAAAGGTTCCGGACAAGGGACCAAGGTAAGGAACCCACAGTCATATTGCTGCTGTTTGCTCCCTGCAGCCTCTTGTCCTCCACCTGAGAGCAAGGAGCAAACCACAAGGAACTTGATTTTCTTCAGGGAATCAAGGACTTGGCTTGACCTGGGGGTGGACACCATTTTTTTCAGTCTCATAAATCAATGGGATCCTTTTTGTATGGATTTGATCAGATCAAATACTTGGAAAATGATTGTCACGTTCAGCCCTAAAACTTACAGTTTGATCCTGAACCACGGAAGGAGATAGCAGCAAGTATTTCCTGGGGTGGTAAAAAATGAAGACAATGTTTTTGATGTGAAAGAATATGTGTGGTATTTCTTTTCTTTCTTTTTTTTAATCCTGATTTTCATAACCTTTTTTGAGTATGTTATTGGAGATTGAACTCATGCCCTCGCACTGAACTCAGTCCTACCCCCCTTTTTGAGACAGGCTTTCACTGTTTAAACTGCTAAATCGCCTGGGCTGGGCTGGAACTTGTGATACTCCAGCCTCAGCCTGCCACAGTGCTGGGATTACAGGTGTTCCACCATGCTCGGCTGCTTAGCTTTAGGTCATGTGGGTAATCAAACAGTTAACATTCAAGATCATAACCATCCTTGGAAAGCTTTTGCAGGGATAATTTTGCTCACCATAAGCACAAACCAAAACCCACAGGCATGTTTGTATAAAAGAAAATACATCATAGGTTTAGGACAGCAATAAAATCTTTATACTTCAAAAAATTTTTGGATTGATCTAAAAAAAATGAACCCGCAAAAAGTGCCAACTTTAATACTGTATCTTGGTCCTAAGCTTGAAGCAGATCCTGCCTTTCTAATGTTCTCGTGTGTTCCTTATCCACACCTATGACTGGAGGCAGCCTGAAGTTAAGGTGTGTAAGTGGTGCTGTGTGACTTTCTGATCAGGTTTAGTTCCCAAAGTTAGCACACTGTGTAGTTAAACGAGGAAGAGAATAAGCTGCTGCCTTTTGTGTCTGAAGATGATTTGACTCGCAGTGATCACCACTCGTGTGTGTGTGTGTGTGTGTGTGTAAGCTACGGGGACATGGACAGCCTGCTTTTCCCATGCGGTAATTAGAGAAGTCCAGGTTAAT
>PVKB01001166.1:425551-478052 GCA_004027205.1 Ctenodactylus gundi
TTCCTTTTTGCAGCCCTCTGCGTGGCCTTGGCCAAGGTCCTGGACTTAGAGACCCTTTGCCACAGAGAAGGGCAAACACCTCCAGGACCAGCCAGGTGGAAAATGCAATAAACAGGGGATCGTGCAGTTCACCTGAATGTGCACTTGTTTTTTTTAAAAAAATGAAATTAACTTGGCAATTATCTTTTGCAAACGTTCTAAAAATGTTTTAATGTAAACAATAGTATGAAATGCATAACTTTTTAAAATCAAAGACCCTGTTTTATGAACATATTGTTCTACCTCAGGGTTGGGGAAGCCTCAGGAGTTCAGATTTCTTATTTTATCCCCTGAAGTCTTAGCCCTAAGAAAATTCTCAGAAGCAAATCACAAACCTTCCAGGCTTATTTAGGTCTAAGAAGAGCGGGCTCTGCAAGCCGAGACCCCCAAGAGAACAGTAAGAAAATCTGAGTGCTGTCCCTGGAGTCCCCGCCCAGGAAAACCCACGGAGCTCCATGCAAAATCCTGTGGATTTTCTTATACTAGACAGATTACATTTCCCCCTATGTTTTCCTTATTAACTAAAGCTGTGTCCGTTATGGAGTACAAAATGCAGTGATGACATAATTAGAACTTGTGCGTAATAAATAATACATCTGTAGTATTTTAACCTCCACTACCAGTTATGAGATCAGCGTGTGGGCCAATTAACTACAGAGACTTTTTTTAGAACTAAGGCACTATAAACACACTGGTTTTAAATGTCCTAATTAGTAACTTGCTCATTAATTAACTTTCTGATTAATTGTGTAGCAATCTAATTTGTAGATGAGCCACTTAAAGAGTAATACCTTGTAATTCTTTATTCTGTCTTCAAAATTCCCCCGTAAAATGTGATTTTATATCTGGCTGGCCTCTTAGTTGTGGAAGTTCTCTGTCAGAAAGACGCTGTGCCATTGGCCTAAACAACTCAAAGTTCCTTTAGTTCCCCATCCCTATCTGGACGGGACGGGTTGGCTGGAGGTAGGAAGCAGAGGACGAGCGGCAGGGGTGGTGGGAGTTCTGCAAATCATGGGAGAAGGTGAATATAGACCAAGGTGAGCCCACACACTCTCATATCTGCCCCTTTGTCGTCCAGAAGAGAGGAACTACCTCTGTAACTTTCACCACAACCAATTCTCAAATCTAAAACCATCTTAGGGGCAAAGAAATCATTTTTCAAGAAAACTTGTTATGGCCTCACACCCCTATCATGGACCAGACCAGGGGATAATTTAACGTAGTGGACAAAGGGCTAATGGCCGATTTCAATACAGGCCGCCTGGCGCTGGTTTGTCCCGGGGCTGCGCTATTAGCATCAGAAAGGGCGCTGGTCGGGCTCCCACCAGAGCTGTTGTTGCAGGAGTGTCACCAGTCCCACCCTGCCGAAAGCCTCAGCCCTGATGGCAGATGATTCTCTAAGTGAATAGAGATGAAGGCAGGGATATTAAGTGACTCTATAAAACATCCCGGACACAATTGTGTGATTGATGGAGGACAAAGTGGGAACAGCAGGACACGGGATCCTGGGAGAAGCAGCCTTGTCAATGCGAGAAACCCATCTCTGGAAACAGCCTCTCCTGGAGGAGTTTGCAGTCTATTTGTATGAGTAATCAGCTGGGCCCCCTCTCTGTCAGCCCTGTTTACTCACTGATTTTCTCAACAAGACAACCATTGACACTGGATGGATGGGGCTAATCTGGCGCAGAACTGGCGGCTTCGCAGAGGCTACAGGTCGAAAATAGAGCGCGGTGCCAGCTTCACCTCGCCTAATCTAGCGGCTAATATTTATTAGAGCCAATTTATACCGCTGCTCTCTCGAAGAGCAAGGAAGGCCTGGGTGCAATTAATAACATGGGCAATAACCACAGACAAACAAATAAACAAGGGTTTGTGAACTGTTTGGTTGGTTTTAAGGGAGAGTGGGAGTGGGACGGGGCTGAGCTTGTCACCTGGAGCCAGAGGAGAGGGAGGGAAGGTAGTGGAGAGGCCCCTGAAGAGGGACCTCTCCCCGGGCTCGTCATCCAATCTCAGAGCAACGCTCGGCTGCCAAGTGGCTCTGGAACCTGCACAAATGCATGCAATTCCACACCGCATCTGACAGGATCTGCACACGGAAACCTGCCCTCACCGGCAGAGGTGCGTGCGCACACTCCGCAGTAAAGAGCCAGTTTGCGCGCATCCGCGCGGGCGGAGGGAAACGCAGATCGCCCGCTTGCGTGGCACTCGGAAGCCATGCCCTGCAGCCGCCGAGGAGGGCGACTGGTGGCTATGGAAGCTGGGCAGGTCGGGGAGAAAAGACCCTGAGGATGGGGCGCTAGGCAAGGGACACCCCACCCCGTCCTTGTACTTCAGGTCTGTTGGTAGAGGTGCCAGTCTCTGAGTTTGCTGCGTTCTGATGTTTGCGCCTGATTTTGCCGGGAGCAAGCTGGCGAGAGAGCGCGAGCATGTCCGCAGGCGCGGCGTGGGGCTGGAGCCCGGGTGGGTGCCCCGTCGCCGCCGACCTGCTTCCAAAGGCGGCATTGTTCCCGCCTTGGCGCGGCGGGGGCGGGGGGAGGGGGGCGGCTCAAGCTCCGGGCTCGCCGCCGCTGGGCCGCGGACCGCAGGCTGCCGGGAAGGAAGCCCTTTGCCCTTGCGCCCCGTCCCGCCGTTCACCCTCCCGGCGCCCCCCGGGCCAGCGGGCGCCCGAGCCTTGCTAATTGCTCGGCTGCCTTCATGCGCACACTTCCACTAATTTTACATTTCTCATTCTGCGGGTAGCTAGAAAGCGGCTCGGGGAATACGGTTCCTTCTCTTAGCTACCGCATGAATGCAGTGAGCGGTGGCCGGCCAGGCCTCCCTGGCCGGGGGGTTTGGTAAATTAGCAGCTTGGCTGTCTAATCAGGCATTCGCCATTGAGGCCACAGTGCTGTACCCGTTAACCAGGTGAGATTTCATCATCTAACGGGCTGGGACGTGTGACCGAGCTGCTAAGTTAATAATTAAACTTCACAAATATCACTCGATTGCTTCTTTAAACAAAAAATTGATAATAAAACAAAAAAAGGACACGGCAACGTTACCCTCGCTATCAAAGGAAGGAGGAGCCCTTTCCCATACGGACACCTAGGGAAAATGCTTTTGTGAAGCACACGAAACGCCGTAAAGGGAGCTGGGATCCAAACCCAGGATTTGAATTCCATTGTCCTATAAAATCCAGAGCCCAGAGTTCCAGCTGTAGAGCCGCAGTTCAGGAAGGGAGTGCCAGCCGGCCCCTTCAAAGGCTCCAAGGACTGTGCTCGACGTAGGCTAGGTAATATCTAATCCGGGGTGGGAAGTGCTGGGGAATAGTGGAGGCTTGTTACTTTGGGCCTGTTGTTTAGATTTATTGTTGTACTGAGAATTGGAATCAAAGAGGAAAGGGCAAACGTTCAGGTGAAAAGGTTATTCCAGGCCGCCCGGCCTGCGCTGCCTGGAGCCCCTGCACTCAGCGCCCTGTCCTTCCAGGTTTAGACCCTCAGCTGAGGCTGGTCGCTGAAATACTTGGATGGCGGGTGACTAGGAAATCCTGGTTAATTTTCCTACCGAAAGGAAGTCAGCCTCCCCCTTCGTGGTGAGAATTTCGAGGTCTAGAGGGATGCGGGGTGAATGCGGGGTGCCACACCACGCAGAAGCACGGTGAGCAACCTAGGAGAGCCTCGGAGTGTTAAACGCCTAAATGGGAACCTACCAGCAAATATTATTAGCTTTATCTGCTGACGCCAGGGACGCGGGTTAAAGTGTTTTTCATTTAATCTGATAGTGAATAAAGCACTTAAGGCACTTGATGATTTATTGATCAAATAGAAATCAGGCAGCAGACAACAGCTCCGATTTAACCCTGCTCGCACGATCCAGAGGCCAAGCGAGCTGCTTCCCTCTTGCCTTTCCCTCTCCTTCCTTTTCCCACAACTTTCCAGCGGAGCCGTGCTGGACCGGTCGGCTGTCCTTGGGCCATTATGGATGACTGCGGAGCACGTGAGTCCGCACCGAACGGTAAACACGGTTTTAATGGACAGTAATAGCCCTATGATTTTTAGCTATTGTTCCAAAATGACGACCCTGTTTATTGCCGTCATTAAAAATGAATTAAAGAGTTATGAAACTCCTCCACAATGAGAACTCCGGCCGCTTCTACGCGGCGATCGTCGTCGCGCTCGATCACCGGCGAGGGCGTCCCCGCCCGGGTGCGCGCCCTGCGGGACACCCCCGGGGCCGCGGCGAGGGGCACGCGAGGACAGCAGCTTCGTCCCGGGTCGGCGGCGGGGTGGCCGGGCCGGGACGAGGCGGGGCCCGCGTCCTCCCCGCGCCGCTCGGCGCGACACGCCGGCCACCCGCCCCGCGCCGCCGGGGCCGCGCAGGGAAAAGGCGCCGCGGCGTCGCGCGGGTCGCGCGGGTCTCCGGGGCCCGCTGGCGCCCGCTCGCTTCCCTTTGCATTAGCGAAGCCCAAAGTCATCCAGTTTGCGCTAATCACCACAATTAGTCCTGAATTATCACCGGACTCTGACAGACGTTCCTTGTAACTCTCTTTTATTTCCAACAGCCCTAATCAGCCGCTCTCATTACAAACGCTGATTAAACTGCAAATTATCCAGCAGCGGCCCTGTTCCCGTCCACCAGCAGCTCGCTCAATATCAATTAGGGCCGCGCGGCGGGCCGCCGCCGCCCAGCGCTTCCAACTGCCTGATCGTGCCACTTATTAGTTTGGAAAACTAGGAAAATACTAATAATCAACAACCGAGGGGAAAGAGGAGGCGACCGAACAAAAGGACGGCGGGAGCGCGGCCCGGCGCGATGGGCGCAGCGCCGCCCTGGGGACCGGCCCGCGGCGCGCGTGTCCGCGGAGGCGACGCGGGGCGGCGAAGGAAGGAGACGCCCCACTTCCAAGACCGCCGCGGGTCCTCCCGACACGCGTTCCCAAGGAGAGGATGCCTAGTTTGATGTTCAAAGTAAATAAATAAATAAATACATTGACCCAGTCTCGTAAATAAAATGGGAGCTGATGACAGTTGATTTTATTTACCTATTCTCTCAAATTAGATTTCCACGGAAAAGGCTCCCGCTCGCGGGACCGCGCGAGGGCAACCCCGCCCTCCCCCACGCTCGGGCGGAGGTGGGGGGCAGAACCGGGCCTCCCGGCAGTGCCGCACCCCACCGCGGGCCCCACCCCTCCGGGGAAACGTGGGTATCCCGGAGGCTTCGCTGGGGGAGACAGAAGCAGGTGCCAAGGCCCGCTCCCCCCCCCCCACCCCAGGGTTTTAGGGGCTGAGACCTCGCAGACCAGGGGGGCCACTAAGTCCCCATTTCTCCTAGCCAGGGACAAGAGCCCTAACAACTGTTCCCATTTCCAAGATGGCTTCCTCCTCCCAAACGTACAGAAAGGCGCACCGTACATAATACGGCTCGTTTATACCTGGGTTTCCATGGGGCATGTGCCGGTGTGTTGCTATGTCACTAAAAACGTGTGTGCATTTCTTTGACCAAAAGCTGACCATTCTGGGATGGACTGACTCCTTTTTTGAGAACTCAGCGATGGATTCCTTACCAGAGCCTGCTCGCTGGGCCTGAGCCCACCAGACTCCCGCCCTCCAGGAGGCTCACAGTCTCTGTCCTTTATTTCTACACCCATAGTAATGATACCTTGGAATTGAAAGACGCGAAAAGAGCTGTTGCTTCTTGCTTTCCACATGGCTGGTCTATTTTCCTTTTTGCATTGATGGCCAGGGAGCTCAGATCTGAATCTCACGCTTAGGACAATATCTATCTTTGTGATAATTACCTTCTCTCATTCCTTAACCCTCGGGTTCTCCTGCCTTTTGTTGAGAATAACAAATGCAATCTGAGAACTTACTACTTTATTACTAGTTATAAATGGGGAATAACACCACTTCTGTCACTGAAAAAATTTGAGGCTCCTAGGGAATAGCATCTTTACAGGTTTACCAGATGTATCTCTCTCCATTTCTGGCAATGCCTTATCTTTCCAATGACGGGAGAAACTCCTTTGATTTAAAGGCTATTTTTGCACTTTTTCCAAAAATCGTCATTGGCGACGCCATCTCCTTTTCCCATCTGTTCGCCACTTGCCTCGGTTCAGAGTTCATGGTGACTTGCCTGACTTTCTGAAGCAGGACCTAGGCAAGTCCTCCCAACAACCCTGTGCCCATGTGCCCAGCCGCTCTGGCTTCCTACCACAGTGGCTCAAACAGTACTTTCTTCTCTGGGTCACTCTGTGTGTTTTATTTACACCTTGAAACTTCTGGATTCCCATATGAAGCTAATTTTTATTTGCTCCTAGATGGGTTTGCATGGTCTCAGATGTATCCTACTCAAGTCTGTGTTACCGAGGGTTTGTTCTGTGCTGACTCTTCCCACACTCTGCCTCACTTATTTAATTTGATCCCTACACAGCCCTAGGATACAGACACGGATAAGCCTAAAATTCCCGCATGAGAACCACCGGGAACCAGGCATTGGATATTTGACATCCCCATTCTCAGAGGAAGGAACTCTGCTTTCTGCTCCAATAGTGGAAAAGTAGGAAAAAATGTACACGATGATCTGGCTTTTAAATACATTTCTTCTATATATGTTTGTAATACAAATAATACAAATTTATTTACATAGATTACATACTGCTTGGGGTATACCTGATCTTAAGAAATCTGTCACGACAGGGATGCCTCACAAGCACAAGGCCCTGAGTTCCTCCAGATCCCCAGCACCACATAAACTGGGCATGATGGTGCCTGCCTGTAATTCCAGCAATCAAAAGGCTGAGGCAAGAGGATTACTGAGAGCTCAAGGCCACCCTGGGCTACATAGTGAGCTCAGGACCAGCCTGGACTACAGAGTGAGCCCCTGTCTCAAAAAAAGATCTATAACAACATCCCCACTAGGATCAGATCTTAAACATCCCCTAAAAGATAATACATTGAAGTTGTACCTCCCATCTGATGGTGTTTCTGGGAGGTGGCACAGACTACGGTGGGCCTCCTTAGGGAAAGTTAGGTTACTGGGGTGTAGGCTTGAAGGCAATACTGATGCCCCAGCTCTTTCCTGTCTCTGCCTCTCAGCTGTCATGAGGTGATCACCTTGATCACATGCTGCCCCCTGTGATATTTTGTCTTGACACAGGCCTGAAGCAATGAGGCCAAGTGACCATGGACTGAACCTCTGAAACTGTGAGCCAAAATAAATCCTTTCTCCTTTTACATTGTTTAGCTCAGGTATTTTATCACAGGGACACAAAACTAACACAATTTTCTCCCTACACACACACACACAAACACACACTCATGCTCTTGAAGAATATGACTAAGGATGAGATTTTCTATTCCAACAGCCCACTGAAGGTAATAATTCCTGAGTTTCCATTTTCTCACTGAAGAACACAAACATTTCTTTTCCTTTCCTTTATTGCTAAATCCACCCTGATTTAATTGCTTCTACTGGCTGTCAGCACACGCCTAAGGACAGAAGCGCAGCCCTTGAAAATTTCCTTTTGTAGCTGCTGGACAAAACATCTTCCAGGAGGCTTGGACAAAAACATGTGCACCCCTACTCCTGCAGCACTGTGGAATCCAGCACTGCTAACCCTGTAACTTCTCCTGTGACAGCTCCTCAGAAGATAAAACTAGGGAAGCCAACTAATGGCAGCTTTGAAACAAAGGTATATTTTCACAAATTCGTGCCTTTTCTGTGAACACCGAAAATACCTCCTCAGCCAACATGGCAATATTGGTAGGAGAGTCCTGCCTGCATGTCCTAGCACACAGATTGAAGTCCCAGTCTTGATGAGCAAGAAAGAAGAAAAGAAAGAAAAGACAGACTCGCACTGCAAAAAGAAAACGTTTTTTTTTTTTTTTTTTTTTTTTTTTTTTTTTTTTTTTTTTTTTTTTTTTTTTGAGACAGGGTCTTACTCTGTAGTCCAGACTTGGCTCTGGCTTTATTTTGGATATTTTTAATCTAATTTAATGTCCTGTCATGAAAACCTTGAAAAATTACTTTCCATCATGACATTTTAAAATTGCCTTTTATCTGCGAAACTTGAGAATAAAGATGCTTTTAGCAATAAAATATAGTATAGGTTAGGGCCTGTGTTTAAAAATACTGCTGACAAAGACACATTTTTTTTAAAAAAATGAGTGCTACTACCCGTGGGAGAGTCGATCCTCCCTGTGTGAACCTTTGCTGTGCTGATGCCTGAGAGGCCATTTCTACCTCCATGGTACAGTTGGAGGTTATTGTGACCATCTCCGCAGTAGACGGGAGCTCAGCTGGAACTGATATGTGTGATCACTGATTGATTACCTGTCTGCTTGATCGTGTGTAGTTGAGTGAACTCGTTTCCTTTACAGGACAGAGAGATTCACAAAGTATAAAGTGCAGGTCCTTAAAGTGCAGAAAAATTAATGCTGAGGATGTAGCAGTAAGTCTGTATGCAGATAGATGCACATGTTATGGACCTGGACATACCCCTATTTATGATTTTTTAAAATCACAGCTATGACAGTCTATATTTACAACATAGATCAAGGATGTCATCATTAGCATTATAAAAAGGAATAATTTTCTTTTGCAGAAGAATTAGCCTCAAGTTTCCTTAAAACCCTCACCCCACTATTGCATTTGACACATAATTTGATCTATGACTGCTCTTTTTCAGCATGGCTTTCTGAGGACTTGCAGGCTTCTAAAGCAAGGTGCACCAGCATTGGCCGTTTTCTCAGAATCTTGTTCCCTGAATTCTTATTCAAGAGCAAAGATGTCTTCATCTTCCTATACCAAGATCTGGGAAGGGTATCTTTAATAATAACTGTTCCATAAGCATCTGACGATATTAAAAGTGAGAATTCACAGTAATTTCATATTGGGTAGCTCGTGTTGTTGTAAAGGGGGCTCTGGTCCTCTTATCCTCCTTTGTGGAGTGCACACAGAAAGGACTGTCCTGATGTCAGGAGAATGTTACAGGGCTGGGGATGTGGCTTGGTGATTCAAGCACTTGCTTAGCAAGCATGAGGCCCTGGGTTTGATTCCCCAGGACCATATAAGTGTGGCATGTGGCATGGTGTGACATGGTGCATGCCTGTGATCCCAGAACTCAGGAGGCTGAGGCAGGAGGACTACTGTGAGTTGTAGGCCAGCCTGGGCTACATATTGAGTTCTGGACCAAGCCTGGACTACAGAGTAATGCCCTGTCTCAAAAAAAAAAAAAAAAAAAAGTTTCATTTTTGTAGTGTGAGTCTGTCTTTTCCTTCTTTCTTTTTGTTGTGCTGAGGATTGAGCCCAGGGCCTTTACACTGAGCTACATTCCCCAGCCCATTTTATTGATTTGAGACAGGGCCCAGACTGGGTTGGAACTTGTGATTCTCCTGCCTCAGCCTCCCAGAGTGCTGGAATTATAGATGTGAACCCCCCAGGCGAGGGTACGGCTTGTTTGTAGTTGTTAGTATGCTTCCCGAGGGCAAGAGGAGGCTAGACTCGGGCTACCTGTCCACCTGCCCACCTGCCCTGCCTGCATCTTTGTACTCTAAGATCACCTGAGTCTCTGCTTCTGCTAACCTTCCTAGCATCTGCCTGGTCCTCTTCCATCTCTGCTTGTCAAAATTCACTGCTGGCAGTTTTTCCACACACAGAAAGCCACCCAGCCACCCAAGCAGGCTCCCTGGCAGTGACTTTGGATGACAGTAGGCGCCCTAATCCCTGTCATCCTGCGTCCTGTCACTATGATAGATTGGTGCTCCCCAGGGAGTGGATAAGGCTTAGTCTGCACAAACCATGGATTCCTTTGTGAGTGTAATGAACATCACAGACCAGCTCCTCAGATACGCACACGTATTCATCCTGGGAATTTGGAGTACAATTTTAGAAAGTCTGCAGACCTCCCAAAAGACATGTGAAATCCAGGTTAACAATCCCTACCTCTAAGACAAGTCTCTTCTGTCCTGGTGGGCTCTGAGATGCTGCCAGAGGTCACGTTCCCTCAGCACTAAACACAAGAAGTAGCTGAGGAAAGAAGTCACATTCTCTCTAATCCCTCCACAAGGCTGCAGGAAGCCCCATTTGTAACCAATGAGACCAACTTCCCTCGTCACCATCTACTCCTCCTGGCGGCGTCACCACGCCATAACCACATGCCTACAAAGGTCAAGGACAGCTGGAAAAATGGCAAAGTTTTACCAACATTTCTGATGTTAAATCAAAATGAAAATTTAAGTTTTATCACCTTTCTTTTACTTCTCCTTTTACATCTGTAGAAAATTGGCCACAAGCACTGAAATGCCCAAGAAGAAAAGACATAAAACCAAAGCTAATTTATTCAATCAACTCAAGCAAATTTCAAATGAAGACTCCAATCATACAAATGTCTACATAGGAATCTGAAAACATTTAGGAGACCCGTGTCAAGGAAAAAAAATTAATTTCCTTCACGAGCTCTAAACAGAACTCTAACTAGTCCTTCTATAAAACACCTGACCAGATGTGTTTTTAGACATTCTGTTAAGTAGATAGTCCAATCAGGCTCTCAGGTAGGAGCAGAAGAGAGCATATCAATTGTCATTAGAGCTAGAGAAATATTTGTACCTTTATGGGGATTCATTTCAGGGTTTTCCATTGTTTCTTCGGGTTCAGTCCTCATCGGTATCCCAAATGCCTTTTTGATCAGCGCAGGCAAAGTTTGTGCCCTTCCAAGAACAGTAGCAATTGGCTCTACGTACAGCACCAGGATGCACGTGACCAGAGGGTTGCTGCTGCTAGCCACATATCTATCCCAACATGCTCTTCAGCTAACAGTGTCCAGGAAGGGCGATTAAGTCACAAACTCTTGCTCTGTTCTCACCTCTCCCAGACCCAACCTCAAGCCATAGGATTTGATTTAGTGCCTTTGGTCAGGTTGTTATCTTTGCTGGGTCTTGGGTGACCTATGAACAAAATAATGCTTTATAACGACTCTGAAAACCTTAATTAAGCAAATAATCAGCATCTTTGCTTATTAGACAAACATGAATTGAATCAACATTGAGGCACCATCTGACCCCAGTAAGAATGGCTACCGTCAAGTCTTCAAAAAACAAAGGCTTGCAAGGTTGCCAGAAGAAAGGAAACTTTCTACAATGCTTACGAAACTATAAACTGGTACAGCCATTGCAGAAATCAGCATAGAGGTTCCTCAAAAACCTGAAAATAGAAATCCCCTTTGACCCAGCTATTCCACTTCTGAGTGTGCTTCTGAAAGAATTCAAGACATCATATTCCAGTGATGTACGCACACCCACGTTGATAGCAGCGCAATTCACAACAGCTAAGTGGATAAAGAAAATGTGATATATATATATGCAAAATGGAGTACTACTGTGCCATAAATAAAGATAAATTTGAATCATTCACATAAAAAATGGACATGCCTTGAGACCATTATAATATGCAAAACAAATCAGACACAGAAGGTTAAACAGTGCATGGTTTGTCGTATATGGCAAAGCAAAATATAAACATATAAAAAAGGAAAATAAAACAGAATCAGGGAGGTAGATGGAGAGGAATGTGAGAAAGGAGGGCCTAGAGGGAGCAGGGAGTAAGGATGAGTGCAGTTATTCTGTGTCACAAACACACACTGATACAAAATAATACTTTGGGAGGGAACAGAATCACAAGACACAAATATAGCGCTAATTATGGAGGGATCCTGGAAGACTAGGGACTGAGGATAGTAAACAGCCATCTGGTAAAGGCAGAAAGAAACAGAGAAGGAAATCCAGATGGCAACTACCAGAAATGAATAAATTGTGCTTAGAGATCCATTTTCTTATAATGTATCGTTATGACTATATGTTTAAATATATACTCTTGCTGGGCCCAACAACACAAGTCTTCCGGCACTCTGGAAGGCTGAGGCAGAAAGATCACAAGTGTGAGCCCAGCTTGAACAGGTTAGCTACTTAGTGAAACCCTGTCTCAAAATCAAAAACAAAAATGGGCTGGGATGTAGCTCAGCACTGATCTTCACCAGCTAACCCTGGTGAGCGATCAAGTAATGGCTGAAATGTCACCTGGTCTTTCAGCCCTTTCTTGACAGCTCACAATCTGTTAAATCAATCTATTTAATTTTCTTTTTAGCCCTCAGCAATATCTGAAATTACCCTTTCTGTTTGTTTATTTTAAATTTATTTTATGCTACCAAATCTGAGCCTTATGGAGTCAATATTAGCTTTACTTTTCTGGTTCATTGTCATGGTCCCAGCACTAGAACAGTGCCTGTACACACTAGGTTCTCAATAAAATTTCTGGAACAAACAATGGAATTCCAGCCATAAGGGTAGAATTTGCTCCCTGGAAACTTCACTAACAATAAGAAG
The DNA here is from genome assembly GCA_004027205.1 of Ctenodactylus gundi. Lineage (NCBI taxonomy): Eukaryota > Metazoa > Chordata > Mammalia > Rodentia > Ctenodactylidae > Ctenodactylus > Ctenodactylus gundi. Next base: position 437,947 of record PVKB01001166.1, read on the forward strand.
GCAAAACCATGGATTCAGTGGACAAGGGGAAGTCCACTCACTAGACCTATAGGACTAAGTGTGGCATGGAACTTGGGAGCAGGTAGGGTCTGGGTTCAAAACTGGCCTAACAGCAAAATTCAGCACCAAGGAAGGAAGCTCAATTTACCAAAAACCAATTCACTGAAAGCCAAATGTACTTGTTTCTTCCAGCTATTTCATTTTGACTTGATTATATCTTTGTACCTGCATTTGAGGGATGTAAATACTGTCTGCTTGCTGCTGTGGATGGTAGAAAGCAATTAGACATTGAGCGGTATGAGGGAAATTTATTTTAAAACACATTAAACAAGAATTATTATAAGATTATTCATTTATATAAAGATAATTAGATATTCATATATACATATAATTTTCAAACCTGGAATATATTCACAAACATATTTTTCTCTCATTCTTTTTGCATGTGAGTACATGAGTATGTGTGTGGTTCTGGGGATCGAGCTCAGGACCTTTCCATTGAGCTACATCCCAGCCCAGTTTTATTTTGACAATATTTCTTCTTCATGCCCAACCATGCATATTCGGTTGGTGTGGTTCCTTCATACAAGCCCAGTCTCCAGAGAGTCTAGGTGCAGGTTCCAGGCAGTGTGCTTCACGGCTCTGGGCCTGGGTCTCCCTGTTTGCAAAATGAATTAGATCAGCAATTCCCAAAGTGGGGTCCCAAGACAGCAGCAAAGAATATCACCTGGAGACTTGGGAGAAATGCCAACCCTCAGGCTCCACCCACACCCGCGGAAGCAGGCGGCCCTGTGGGACCTGGGCCCAGGGATTTGTTTTCACAAGTCCTGCTGCTGGTTCTCAAAATTCATGCCAAGTTTTGAGAGTCACTGAACGAGGCGCTCTCCAAGGTCTCTCCCAGTGCGGACATCCTATGAATCCATTATCCTTTAATCTGATCTGTATGATTTAAGTGATTCAAAAAAATTCTTTGATCATGTCGTAAGGCTTGGGACAGTTTAGGCAGATGAAGGAGCAAATCCTACATCAACACGTTTTTTAGGTAATTATGAAATTTCTCCAAACATTGACTTTAAATTCATCAGCCTTCAGTCATAAGGCTTTTGAAGAAATTTTAATAAAAGAAAAACTACTCTGAGATTTATCACAGTGGAGTTGTACATCATTTTAGTGAGTGGTTGAAAACTGCTGAACAGGTGTAACAATGCCTCTGGGATTAAATAATTGTAACAGAATTACATCTTCATAATGACAGCAACGGAGGACAGCACCTCTCACCACTCCATCACAGTGGATTTTGGAGCTGCAGGAGATGGAGGTAGCCTGAGCCATTATTTGCCACCTGCTGTTTGAGATGTTGTATTTGCAAACTGTCCACAAAATTGTAATTATTTAGCTCTGCTCACAGGGAAATTTCTAAGAGATGCTTTTAAACCTGCATAATGTTTCGTGATTTTTAAAACCTACACACACGTGACGCTAGAAATTGTCTCGCTAGTTTAACCGATTCCTTAACTGAATGACACACCCAATTGTTTTCATCAATTCAGTTAATTCAAAAATAAACGCACATAATTCAACTAAACTATATGTTTGCTGTAAACATGGCAAAAGTCATCTTTATTTGAGTGTTTCATTTCTATTATCTCCAGAGAAAATGTAAAACTTATAATAATAACTGTAAAAATCCTGTAAAGACTCTTCATATTTACAAAGTTCAAGCATCAAAAACCTGCAGCTCTTAAGTTCTCAGATTGTTCGATAGAAAGTCTAAATTTGGTGTATGCTTTTGTTGCCATCATACAAACAAGACTTTTTGGAAGTGTCACTTGGCCTTCTTGTCCCTGGGCACGATACCCATAGAGGCTTCATTTGGCTCGTTGCAGATCCAGCCCATGACTGATCAGCCACGGGAAGGCAGATGCAGTACAGTGGAAGGGTAGCCGCACAAAGATGCTTGGGTCATAGCAACTAGAAAGAAGAGTAGAGAAATCATGCCAGAGAGGATCAGGGAGGGACTGTACCATACCTGGTACCTGAGACACACCTGCAGATATACCCAGGCCCACCCAGTGGCTCTACTGACACACCCAGGCACACCTGCAACTCTACTGATATGCTAAGCACTTCTTAATCCAGTGTAGTTGACTTATCACAATTAACAGGCACAAAAAAAGGCTTTTAAAAAGATTGCAAATTTTTTTGAAGATAAACTTAGAATCACTAAATGTCTATACTTGGTACATGGGCTAAAGATGAGAAAAGTGGCCGGGAGGCTTGCATTAATTTAATTTGTTTATTTTTGGACACTGGGATCAAGTCTTCACACTGAGCTACTTTCAGAGCCCTTTTCTTTTCAAAACAAGATTTCACCAAGTTGTTAAGTTGTCCAGGCTGATCTTGAACTTACGATCATCCTGCCTCAGCCTCATAGAGTGCTGGGATGGCAGGCCTGCATTTAAAACAACATGTGCAAAGAGATGATTTGTAGTAAACAAACATACTTGAATTTCTCCTTTCCCAGGCTTTGTGTTCCTGGTGTATATTACCATATAGACTCTGCCTTTCTAAGCATGAGCCAGAAACCTGTCAGGACAGCAGAAGGTGTATCTCAGGACTTCATTACTCTGGACTTCATTACCTTTAGCACAGGCCGGTCTGCCGGCTAAGGAAATGTAGCAAGATTTTAAGTGTGTATTTCAAGTAGCAAGATTTTAAGAGTGTGCTTAAACTGAAAGGAAATGAAATATTCACAAATGCTTCACAAAGGGTTTTCACAGTTAATTGAAACATCTGAGGCAAATGAAGATTACCTGTGTTTTATGTTTGTCACTGATGAGAAAACGAGAGATTGGTGTGACGTGCTCATTGGCTTGTGAATCTGTAGGTGTGTGGAGAGTGTCACAAATCACCTTGATGTCCCCGAGAAGGAGATTTTGCCTCTGAAGCTCCGATTAATAAAAAAAGATATTTAGCCTGATAGCTCTCACTTGCCTATGCATCTGAGTGCCTGACACACAGCAGCCTCCTCATTTCAGAGCTGGAATAACTTACACTCATGAAATTGGCTCAGGATTCATTGTCTTTAGATTAGTATATGTAAAACATCTCAGTTGGAGGCAGTAAAGAGTCAAAACAAATCACAGTATACCTGGTTTGGAGATCTGTTCTCATTTGCAAAGTTTATATGAATTTGATGTAAGAATACCAAATCATTTTTCCCTGTGCACAACAGTTGTTTATGGCCTATGCAGAAAAAAGTGGCAAAGACACAGATTTAGATGCATTCACCTCCTGCGACCTGCGTGCCTGAGGCAGCGGATTCCCGCAGGCTCTGCGGCTAAAGGCGGATGAGCTGGGAGGGCCTGGTCTCAGCTCCGTGAAGCAGGAGGAGACGAGCTCAAGTCCCTGCTGGCTCTCGCATCCCTGTCCATGAACAGGGCTTGAGGGACAGACTCACAAGGATTCAAAGGAGCAAACAGATCGAACCTCAGTGCCCCCTGTCAGACATAATATCCTGTGCTGTCTTTAGGAAGAAAAACTGAAAGCTCATCGAGGTTGGAAGGATAGGAATGATAACCAGACAACCGTAGACCATCCCCTCCCCAGGGCCCAATGTGAGTTTTGACTTGTCCAAGACGTCACAGTCATATGGGAGTGCGCCCAGTCTTCCAGCCCAGAAAACTTTCTTCTCTGCCATCATTTTCCAAAGAAAGTTTCTCAGAAAATGTAGACCCATAGGCAGTTAGCAAAACAGACATCACCGAATCAAGGTGCTCTGGCCAAATAAATTTAGGAAGCAGACAGTTAAATTCATTTCAACGATGTCAAACAGATGCCTTGGGAGTAGGGGTCTTCAGAGTGTTTATTTGCCCTTGTTGATGCTGGATGCAGAGTTACCAGGTGTGCTTGACCACAGCCTTTTTTTCCCTATTTTTTTCTTTTTTCTTTCTTTCTTTCTTTTTTTCTTTCTTTCTTCCTTTTTTTGGAGAGGGGATATTCTTTATAGTCTGGTGATTTGTAGGTGCTTTAGTTTAGATCTCAAGTATCCCTTCTCCAAGGCCCATAGAGAGGCATTATTGGGAGGTGGTGAAATCCTTTAAAGTTTGAGCCTTGTGGGAGACATTAGGGTGCTCTACTGGGGATTATGGGACCTGGCCCTTTCTTCTTCCTCTTTCACTTTACGGCAATGAGATGAACAGGTTTGCTCCACCATGAACTCCTGCTCCTGTTATGCCCAGATCACAGAGACCCCAAAGACCACCAGGAGGCCGAGGTACATATGCAAAAGCAAGGAGCCTTTATTTGGGCTTAAGCTCGGGCTCTCTGACCTCACCAATGCAGTGGATCCGTGCAGAGAGCCCAAAACAATAGCTGAACAAGGTTTTTTGCAGGATAAGTGAAGGCGAGGTTACAGGGAGTGTGACACTGGCACAGCATCATTGGATAAAAACCAATCACAATTACACAGCACCCATGGCAACAACATTGACCATTCAGAATTCGTGGAGTGCCTATAGCATCTGGTGGGACCCAACCATGACCTTTGACAGTCTTTTTGAAAATGATCAATTGTGAAGGGCCCACGCAGCGTTTGGGCAGGCAGAAAGCGATTGGTCAGTTTGTACAAGGTAACTGTCTGTAGTCCCCAGAACTTAACTTATGTCACAAGAACACTAGATATGTAAGTCCCTAGACCACTGCCCAGGCTGCAGGAATGTTAGATACGCAGCCCTTAGTAACTATCTATAGTTTCCAGACCTTACCTTGGGGCACAGCAGGAATGTTAGATATGCATGTTTTTAAACTTTTCTGGTGGGCTGGTCCAAGAGTTGCCTAAGTGTGGCTTCTCCTGTAACTGTCTGATTATTATTCTGGGAAACTGAAACCTACTTTGGAGAAACTATGGCTCAGGCTTGCTAGCTTTTAGGGAAAGTTTGAGACCTGTCATTGAGTCCATTTAGCTCAGGTCTTTCACACCTCACCACAGGAACAACCAATCATAGACTGAGCCAAAATCAGCCCTTTCTCACTACAGACTGATGATTGCAGGTTTTTATTAGAGTAACAGAATGCTGACTACCACAGCAGAGCATGTTTTTTTGACAAACGTGGCCTAAATCAAGGTGGTGGCTCCTGCAGTGCTGCTCCTGGGCTCAGTGGAGGGGAGAAGACTAGTCTGAGCCAATGCAGTGGGCACCAAAGGGTGAGTCACATGCTCAGCCCTGCAGCAGCCTCCTCTGCTGGATGAGTGGTTAGTCCAGGAGAGTGGTTCTCAATGAGTGGAACACAGGGAGATGTTGTCATAGCCACTCATGGGACCAGAGTCTCTAGAGCAGAGAGGAGATGAGAAGTAGACAAACCTCTCTGTGCCCGCACTCGCCCAGCAGCAATGGGCAACTCCCATGTCCCTTCCAACTTGACTCGTAGTGACTGTGACCATTGAGGGTATTATGCCAACTTAAGGGGATTAGGAATCACACCTCCATTAGGATTAGAATTCCCTAGATTGGGAATTGAGAACCAGCCTGGATTCGAGTGTGAAGGATTTGTGGGCCAGCCAATGGGGGAAAAGCACCCACCCAGATATGGGAGGTTCAACTGGAACTCCAACGGTATAAAAGGAAGGAAGAAGGAAAATTGTTACAGCTTCTTCATCTGGGAAAGCTCTCACCTTTGCCATTATCTGTAGATGTAGACTTGCTACACAATGCAAATCTTCAACACAGCTTTGTCCCAGTCTCTACTTGCACCTGTCTGCCCATTGCTGATCTTCAGTCAATGATCTTCAGGCTCCAATCTTCGCCATGATCTTCGAACAACCTAGATTCACAGCATTCTCACCTCGCTGGCTGTCCTGCAGTTCTGGATGGGAGAACTACTTTGCAGCTGAGGAGACATCTCAGACTATCTCTATCATCTGATTTGTAATCCTTCCTAATAGATCCTTTTTAAAAAAAGAACTCTGTAAATTCAGCCCTTTGAAGAAACCAAACTAACACAGTGGTTTAATAACATATTGTTTGACCCGGCAATTCTGACAGAATTTTTCTTTCTGACTTTCTGATAAACTTAAATTTAAATAAAAGATATGCATGCACACACCATACTGAGGCAGTATTTGGCAATAACAGGAAATCCAAAATGGCTCCCTACCTATCAGGAAACAGCTATTACAAAGAAGGCCCTCAGATGTATGAGTAGCTGAAGAAAGCAAAGCATAGGGAGCATCATTGGTATTGGAATAGAATTATGTCGTGGGAGTATTAGTGTTGCTTACTGAATAACTATGGATTATTGAGGCAAGAAATATAAGAATATATGTACAAGGTATGTTCCCTTACATACAGACATACAGAGACTCTCTGGAAGGCCACTCTAGGACAATCACAGTGATTATACCTGAGTACTTCAGGAACAGGGCCATCTAAAGATTATGTGTGTGCCCTTTGTACTATTTGAATTTTGTACACGATGCAAAGTAGCTCCTCCCAGTCCTACTCCCCACCCCCACATGTAAACTAATCTTCTTAACAAAACATGTGACTTCTATCTCCTGCCTTTGAAACTCAGCCAGCATTGTCACACATGTTGGTGAAGGTTCATCTCTTGTGGCAGGCTCACTCCAAGGCTTTGGGAGGGCTTGCAGCTTTGACTTCCTCCCTGTGAGAAGCCAGCTTCAGTGTAAAAACTCCTGTTCCCCTAAGAACACCACGTCAGGCCACGCTAGCCATCAAGGCAGGCTGCGTGGAGCAAGATGCCTGCCTCCTGCTGGCCCAGTCGCCCCTCTTGAGGAGGCTCCAAGGGGTGAGAGAAGCTTGCTCAAACATTCAGCCACTGTAGCACACGTGATCCAGAACAACCACCCAGTGGAGCCTGGCCTGTGTTGTAGGCTTCTGAAAACTAATAACTTCTTTGTATCACTAAGTTTGAGGGTGCTTTGTCAAGCTGTGAGAGACTTAAAAGCTAACATAATATGCAAATTAATTAATTTGATTTTGTATTTGCTTATTGTGGTACTGGAGATTGACCAACATGTCTTCACATAGAGTTATATCTCCAACCCATTTTTATTTTGAAGTTTGAGGCAGAATCTTGCTAAGTCACTAAGTTACCCAGTTTGGCCTTGAACTACAGATCCTCCTGTCTCAGCCTCCCAGAGTACTGGTGTTTTACTGTATGACTTTCTATAAAGACAGGATTTGAAGCTATTGAGCAAGGGAACAAAGGAAGGCAGCAACAGGGGGCAAGGTGAGGAAATAGAGGACATCACATAGGAGGGAAACTGAGACAGGGAGGGCAAGAGGCAGCCTGGCCAATGTGATCATCACATGACCCAGCTCTGACTCCTGCAGGACACCGTATCCTTAGGTCTTCCCTCACATGCACACACACATCGCCTAGTTACCTGTGAGTAAGGGAGAGGAGGTGACCTACCGAACATTAATCTGCTCCTGTCCTTGGCCAGTGTCCGAGAGTGTGAGCCGAGTGTGCACTGGCCACATCACCAAGTGACCTTTGGGAACTGAGAGTCCAACACATAAAGGAAACAAGATAGAAGAGCCTCAGTGGCATCACCTCCATATTTCAAACTAATAAGATAGAAGGAAGGAAAAATTAGCTTGATTTTCATGAAACAAATGAGTTCTAAAATATTTCAAAGGGCTGCGCTTATTACTTTTAAGTACAGTACATTTTACAAAGCTCTAAGTGGGTGTTAATAAGTTAAATGAGGTAAGTTAATGAAAGAATTAAGATGCACAAGAGGCCTACGTTATATAATTATGCACCATAAAACAGAAAGTCCTTTAACATGCTGGAGTTAATTGTATGACCCAGAAATTGAAGGTATATTGAAATTTTAGCTTGAAAAAGCAATTAATTTCAGATGAATGCTTCGTACATAGTAGGCGCTCAACATGCACACGGTGAAGGAAAGTGGTCAGCACTGGTCACAATCAATGGTTGCAAGCCCTGAACTAAGGGTCATGCATATTTCTTGTTGCATTTGCAGGAGGATTGCAACTTTTAATAGAGCAAAACCTGGACAAACCAGTGACTTAGTAAAATCCTGTCTTAAAATAATGAAAATGATTGAGTATGTTAGCTCAGTGAGGAGGGCCTAGGTTTAATCCCACCAGTATCACACACACACACACACACACACACACACACACACACACACAATCAGTAGTATCACTTCCAATAGTAACAAACTCCTTGAGGAATATTATACTTGCAAACAGCTAATATGAGAAAAGTCCCTGTTCTCAGCTAATATTAGAAAATTTCTCTGTATGTCTGTATGTAAGGCTGGAGTATAGTTCAGTGGTTAAAGCAGTTGCCTTGTATGTGTAAGGTCCTCAGTTCAAATCTCCAGAACTACATAAAGATTAGTGAGATGGTGGTGCACACCTGTAATCCCAGCTCTCCAAGGACTGAGGAAGGAGGATTGCTGTGAGTTCAAGACCAGCCTAGGCAACATAGTGAGTTCAGGACTAATCTGAACAAAAGAGAAGGATGTTGTATCAAGAAAAAAAAATCCTCAGAAATTCCCAGTTAAAATGCTAACTGGGAAGTATGAATAAAGAAAAACAAAAACAAAAACCAGAAACCATCAGTATCTCAGAACTTTCCAGGTCCAGCCTGAAGATCTGGAAGAGGCTGGGGCGGGAGGAGCCAAGTAGTGAGGTGAGGCACGGGCATACCAGAATATAGAAGTGGGACCAAGAGGAAGGTCATCTCCTCCTCAGATTGTTCTGGAACCTGCTCAGAACAGCAAGTAAGGACACTGGGTGGAAGGACGTCATCGTCCTCAGCTGTGATGTTCACTGGAATCCATCCAAAACATTACCTAGGGGAAGATCTGCTTCCTTAGGCCCTTTCATCCAGCAGGGACTCAGGTGAATTTCTAAGACCATAACATATCTTAGGATCAAGATCAATACTGAGATAGCAGACATGCCTAAGGATAACCGGGGGGAAATAATTAACAAAATTAAGGAGGATTTGCACTACTGGGAACCATAAAAGTCATTTTATGGGTCCATGTAAATGTAATAAAATCTCTGTCTGTGCCACAATTTAATTTCACATCAAAAAGGTCCCCACAGATAGCTTGTAAGATAGTTTTACTAAAATTGAGTATGTCTATGCTTCCCTCCTCCAAGTGAGAAGAAGCTTATCCTGCTTAGAAAGTTGTTCTTCACAGGGAAAAAGGGAATAAGTCCCATCCCTCGTCTAGTGGCAGCAACTCAATGTGGGCACTATAATTAATTTTTATTAGTAATAGCACTTTGTAATTGATAGAGACAGAATATAATAAATCAAAGGGGTGCTTCCAAGTACAGTACAGCACATCCTTTTTTCAAATAAAAATCAAATATGAACCATAGTGGAACACAAAGAGGACAATGTTTATGACATGACATTCTTAATGTTACTACGATATATATTTTAACAGCTCTAATGAAATATAATTGACGCATCCTCCGGTTTGCCCATTTGAAGCAATCAAATGGTTTTTAGTGTGTTCAAAGTGGAACGACAATCCCCACAATAAATCTTAGATCCTCTCATCCCCCACCAAAGAAACCCTTCCCACTGCAGCCATCTCTTATCTCTCAGTCTGTTTTAGTAACTGCCCCACCCCAGGCATGCACTAAGCCATTCTCTATGTCTGCAAGTTTGCCAATTCTCTTTGTTTCATATAAATCATGTAACACCCTACGTGATCTTTGGTGAGTGGATTCTTTGGCTTGGCATAAGGTTTCCAAATTTCATCCATGTTGTATAAAACATGTTGTCTGGTCAATACTTCATTCATTTTTAATTGTCAAATAATACTCCATTATTTGGATATACTGCATTTTATCTATCCATTCACCAGTTGGTGGCCTTCTTTTTTTGAGACAGGGTCTCACTCTATAGTCTAGGCTGGTCCTGAACTCACTATGGAGCCCAGGCTGGCTTCACATTCACAGCAATCCTCCTGCCTCAGCCTCCTGAGTGTTGAGATTACAGGTGTGTACCACCATGCTTGCTAATCTTCATGTGGTGCTGGGCAATCAAACCCAGGGCCTCGGGTACGCTGAGCAAGCACTGTCACTGCTGAGCTATGCCCGAGCCCCTGTTCCATCGTTTAGCTATTGGAAGCAATGCTGCAGTGGACATTTATGGAGAAGCTTCTGGGCAGGCACATAGTTTCATTTCTCTTAGGTATTTATCTAGAAGCAGAACTGCGAGGCCATATGACAATTTTCTATGTGGCATCTCGTGTTCCTGCCAATGTGGGATGATAGACGTCTGCACGTTCCTCATATCTGCATTCCATGCAAGTTGTCATTTCTCTCTTTTTTACAGGTCTTCATTTAGAAACAAAGGATAGAGTGGTAAAAGCTCCCACTATCTGGGAGGGGGTCCAGAATAGGCGGCCCAAGTGTTTTATCTCTCTACACCCTCAGCAACACTTGTTTTCAATCAGCCTTTCTGACTACAGCCGTGCTGTGTGCTGGAAAGCGCATCTCGTTGTACTTATGATTTGCATTAGCATCACTGAGCATCTTTTTACATGCTTGCTGGTCATCTGTATGTGGAAAAATTCTAATTCTGATCATTTGCCCATTTTGAAATTGGTTTATCTTTTAATTATTGCGATTTGTGTATTCTGAAAACAAGTCCCTGTTCTCAGATACATGATTTGCCTATATTTTCTCTCCTTTTGTGGATTGTTTTTATTTGTTTATTTGTTTTGACATGCGAAAGCTTTAGATTTCAATGAGGTCCAAATGATCTGTTTCCTTCTGTGACTTGTGTTTTCACAGTTGTGCCTAAGAAGGCTTTGTCTAACTTTTAGTCTCCAAGATTATTTCCAGGTTTCCTCCTAGGAGTTTGGTAGCTTTAGCTCTTACCATCAGGTCTGTGATCCATTTCGCGTTAAAGTTTGTGTTGGAGATCCAGAAGAAAGGAGCTTAACATTATTCTTTCTTTCCCCTCAGGGGAGAGCACAAACACAGTCTCCAGTTAACAAAAATTATGCAGTCAAGTTTCCACATTTGGGGAAATTGCAGAGGTCGGCACACGCTGAGTGCAATGAGTGAGCACACTGGGAAAACTGCCTCATGGTACTTCCCCTGCCTCTACATGTGTCACGTTCTGTAACTGAACTTAAGTAGTGTTTAATGCTCCTGTTTCCTTTGTTTTGAGAAACATATATGCCTGATCAAAATAAGGAAAATGTAGTCATTGGTTTCTGCTCTCTGAACTTTTTCCTGGATTCCACTCATACTTAATTTGAGTAAATACCCTCTCAGCCAATGGCTATATAAGCACTGGCTTAAAAACGTTCAACGGTATTAGAGATGAGGATTACTAAATCATACCCAAGAAAATGAATCTTAAAGGATAATGATCATTTTTTCTCTCATGAAATTCACAGAGTATAAGAACTCTAAAATTGGACAAAGACATAATATAAAAGGGACATCTCCCATATTGCCCTTAAGAATGCACATTTGTACAATTCTGTTTGCAAAGCAATTTGGTTGTATTTACCCAAAGTCTCAGAAATGCTTGCTCCCACGGAAGTATCTCCACAGACAGTCTAGTATTTTGAGAATTGAATTCTTTCCCTGCTTCTGAATTTTTAAATTTCTCATAAAATATTGAGGATGTCCCCTCAATATGTGTGTATTTACTCATTCACAAATTATATACACTAATATAGTACAGATATTGCCAAGCACATGCATAATAAATTAAAGGACAAGGTAAACATAAAATGAATAATAATTTTAAAATAAATCTAAATTTTATTAATAATGCAAAAATATTCCTTCAGTAAAATTGTTATTAAAAACCTTTTAGTGAGAACAATGTCATTGTCAAATCTGGTGACCACTTCCTCTGGACAAGGAGCTCTTTTTAGTTATGTAATGCTCTGGCATTTTTAGTTATTTAAGTGGGCTCGGGTGATGAGTGTTATCTATAAGATGTAGTCACAAAAATGTGCTGTTTATTACTTTTGAGGAACTAGTTAAGTTAAACTAACTAATGTACCTAAAAATTTGTTTCCCAGGCCCACATGGCAGTGCTCTAGACACTAAAAATCACAGAACAGGCAGCTAGTTAAATCTCCTGCTGTATGGAACCCCAGCTCCCACCCTTCCTGAGGACTCCACCCCTGAGTTTCTTTCCTTAAACATCATTGGCCAAGACATGCAGCAGCTGGGATACCACTGTCACTCACAAGTGGAAGACAGGCACAAATCTGTGCATTTTCTGCCGTTTCCCCCTGTGTCCTAGTGTAGGGTCCCTAACTGGGATGAACTAGATCCAGCCAGTGACCTTGGAAGGGCCAGCTGTGGGGATGGATGAGTGGCCAGCAGGAGCAAACAGCGAGTGGAGCGCCATCCCTCTTAGGTCCCACTAGGTTCTAATGCTGCTGACAGACAGGAAATGGAGCTTTGCTCCTGGTCTTCTGCAGCTGCTGCTGCGGCTGCCATTCCAAAGATTCCACCTACAGTGGAAGAAGTCCACCCCCACACCCCACGTCCTGGGAGAATGGCCTTCAACCAAATCTGTCCCTGTGTCAAAAAGGTTGGGAACCACTGGTGGATTATCATATACTTTCCTAAAGAGAATACTCCCCATTATGGAGACAACCAGCATTAAGCCAAGTGTCCAAGGTCTTAGATTCTGAAATAAGATCAAGATCTGTATCTGAGTCTTACACTTTGACTGAACTCAACTTTTTCACCAGTAAAATGGGATGGTAGGATTATATTAAAGATTAAATAAAATAGCACACAAGAGTACTTAGCATATTTGCTGCTTGATTTATGTATTTGACTTCTTTGTGTTACTATAAAAAATACCTAACACTAAGGGATATATATAGTTTACCTGGCTCAGGATTCTGGCGCCTAGAAAGCATGCTATCTATGCAAGGGAGTGTAGGTGTCCTGGTCAGGGCTCCTGGGCTGAGGAGCAGAGGATGCCACCTGCAGCAGGGACACAAATATAAAGGAACAAGCTGAGACAGCTGAACTCACTTTATAAAACCCATCCTCTCAGGAACTAACATAACTCTGCAACAGCTAACCTGCTTCCGAGAGAAAGCATTGATTCATGCAAGAGTGTGGAGCCTCTGTGACCTAATTACCTCCTACCAGGCCTATTACGGTTTGGATCTGAAATGTTTCCCAAGATGTCGTGGGTTACCTCTGGTTTTCACACGCTGTTAGGACATAGTGCCTGGTTGGGAGGAACGGATTATTAGGGGGTAGGGAATGATTCAGAGTGTGGTCTGGAAGGTTATAGTCCTGCTCCAGACTCGTCCAGAGGCCTTGATTCTTCCTCTTGCAACATCACGAGTAGCTATTCTCCACTAGACCCTGCCACCATTACCAGTAACTTGGGAATAGACTGAGGCCTCCTGAAACCGTGAGTTAGAACAAACCTTTCCTCCTTTAAATTGTGGTTGTCGAGTATTGTGTCCTGGCAATGAAAATGTGGTTAAGACAAGGCCCCACTTTATTCCCCCGCTGTACACAGGACCTCCAGCATAATATAAAAGCTCTACCATGAGCTACCTCCTTGGACCAAGGCCCCACCATCACATTGACACTGACATGCTAGACACCAACTTTCCAGCACATGAACCCCTAGGCACAAACTACAGCACAACACTTTCAAATATTCCATTTTTACATGTGTTATTTGTTGTCTTCATATTCAGAAAAGAATAGCAAAATCCTTGAAAGAACATAATGAATGGGTCTAAATTTATGCCACAGAGATGAGGACCATGGTGTGCCTCACTCCTCACCCCAGCCCTACTTGCCTAGCCCAGTGTCTGGTTGGCTATCATGTTCAAAATGTGTTTGCTGAGCCAAGTCTATAATCCCAGCACCTGGGAGGCTGAGGCAGGAGTATCACAAGTGCAATATCAGCTGGGTAATTTAGTGACTGGGTGAGATGCTGTCTCAAAATAAAAAATAAAGAGGAGCAGGAGATACAGCTCAGCACGAAGACATGAGTCAATCCCATTGCCACAGAACTACAGGTGCTTATTGAATGCCTGAACAGTGTGAGGATAACAACAGATAAGCCGCAGCTCTGGGAATAGAGATTTCCCCACTTACACACTGGGAAGTATGCAAGACAGCGTGGGGGATGCTTGCCAGTATGCGTGCAGAAAATATTGTTTAATTACAATGATTCCAGATCCTAGCGCACTGTGTAGGGCACATTTAAATTGTTCGCCTCTGGCTGAGGCATTTTTAGAGCATGCGCTTCACCCCCAAAACTCTGCAAAGCATCCAGGCCTTTGTGGTCCCAAAATCTGAATGCTGCCCAAGGACTTTGTTCCAGCCGCAGAAGGATGTGAAGCTTTCATTACTAATTTATTTTAAAATCCAAGTAGAATCTTAAGTAAGATGTAAATTCACATCTGGTAAATCAGTTATTTTCATTTTATATTTTCAGGCCAACTCATATATTTGATCCTTACCGCCCAAGTATTTTGCACAAGAAATTTCTGTCCCTTGGCCACAGCCCAACCCCTGCCAGATGTCGAACAAATCCATCCTACTGATCAAAGGGAAGTTCTCTGTGTGGCTCCTCACACAAATAGCTCTCAGGACTAGGAAAATAGCTTGGCCTGCATGTCCCGCTGCTGGGAAGCGCCAAGCATCCTTTTCATTTATGAGGACTGAATATTTCATCAAATAATGCTTTCCTTCCAAGCAAGCCTAACATCACTTCATTCTAAGTTACCTAGATTTTCAGGACTCGAGACTGTGAGTCATCAGTCAATTATAATACGAGGTACCTAGTTGAGGGCTCCAGACAATTTTATTTGAATAAAAGTGGTGGTTTTAATTTGGAAATAAAAACAATTTCATGCAATTTGTTTTAGGTCAAGCAGTGTGGAGTTGAAAAGTAATTCCCTGAGGAATTATTGTATGCAGCATTATTTTAGTTTATGGATCCATCTATCCAAGAAAAAGTCAACTCTCCACACAACTCGTCCTATTTTGTTGTTGTTTTGTTTTATCTTTTTTTTTTTTTTTTGTACTGATTACTGAATCAGTGCTACGTCCTCCGGCGCTTCTCCTTTTTTTCAGATAGGGACTCACTAAGTCTCTAAATTGCCCTGTCTGGGCTTAAACTTGTGATCCTCCTGCCTTAGCCTCCCAGAGTGCTGGGAGTACAGAAATGCACTGGATTCAACTTTTCCTTAGACTCACTGTTTCCACTGAGAGAGCTATTCCTCCTCTGGCTGTGGTTCAAGTCTTATCAGTACTGTAGAAATACCAGGTGACCAAAAGACCAGCCTAAGGCACAGGAGGCTCCTGCTACCTCCCATCAAACTTACAGCCTGCAGGCACACCATGTGCAATTCTAAGCCTTCTAAAAAATGTCAGGAAATCTGTAGTAGGGACCACCAATGGGGCTGTGAGGCGGACAGAACCGCCCCTCACCCCCAGAAGCTTCAGTTTATCATTTCTTGCTTTTACCTGCATTTGAGGACCGCACCAGAGTGGTGCTGGGTGGTTCTGGCTTCGTCAGGGAATCCAGATTTGCTTTGCTCTCCGATAAGCTCCTTAAAAGTCAAAGGAAACACAAAAATAAAGTGGTTTTTCTCATCAAATTTAAGATCTTGGCCTTTACAATCGAAACCGTCAAAGCCAGTTTGGAAAATAAAAGCAGGATTAGGAACCAAACTTGGGGACTTAAACCCAGAGCTGATGATCAGTTTGGTCTGGTGGAGGATAGCAGCCTGTAGGACCATCAGGATGCCAGCTGCTTTTCCCTCAGGTAACAGTGACCTCACTGCAGCTCTGTTTCTTTTCCGAGAGCCTGTTTCCTCATTTTCAAACAAGCTGTCTTTATTATGTTTTTGCTACACGATAACCAACACTCACCACTTAAGGGACAAGAGGTTGATTTTAGCTCATTTCCAAGAGGTCTCTGGACATTCACAGGTGGCTGGCAATGGTGGAAGGGTCTGGCGGAGAACAGCTGCTCAGTGGCAGCACAAGAGGAAGCAATCAGGACTGGGGAGAAACCAGGCAGGAAGATATCCCTCTCCGCCACGCCCTCAGTGACCTGCCCTCTCAGTCAGCCACCACCTCCCAACAGCGTGTGAAATCCACCAATAATCCATAATATCCAGATACATGAGGTTTCTGGGAGGGCAGTCTCAGACCAAACCATACACAGGAGTACTAAAACTTGTTTTAACTAAGTTTGTTTTGGTAATCAGGTAAAATTACATATATGAAAGAAAATTCAAAGGAGTTAAAAAGGTTTTTTATACAGGAAGTAGTTTAGAATATTTTATAAAAATAAAGCAAAAAACCTAAGATAGAAATACATAAGAAAAGACTGGGCACGATTTTCATTGTTCTCTTAGGTATTACAGGAAGAAGGGAGAATATTGCTTTGTTATTCAGGCTGTCAGGGAAAAAAAGGTACAAAATCTATACACAAGTATTGATCTGAGGTAAAAGCCTAAGAAAACTGTTGAGTATTCAACAAATAAGCCAATGGCCAGGTCTATGTAAGGAAACTTCTTGCTTGACCTGAGTGGAGGTGACCTGAGAGGCGGTGACCTGAGTCGTTGGGTCAGCAGATCTAGGCTCAGGACAACACTGCCACTTTACTGTCAGCGGTGGGACCCTGGGGAGGTCACGGTCTTCTTTGGTTTTGCTTTTTTTTTTCTGGGGAAACTGGGGAAAATGCAAGAGCCTAGAGGGCCTCCTGGCTTATTTGGAAGCCTATCTCAGCCTGGGCCCACCCAGGTAGTGTTCTGAACACACACACGAGGAATGGTGCAAAGTGCAGATTTCACTAGAAAATTTTCTTGAAAAAAGTAGGCAATATTTTACTCAAAAACATTGCCATACAAAGCACTTATCCTCATAATCCTTTAAAATGTCTTTTCCACAGCCAGTGCCCATCGTGGCCTTTCCTCAGCCAGCTTCTCTGAGCTGCAGTCTCTGAGCCTGTGCAACCTCACCTTATGCTGACTCTGAGCACAGGAGAACCTGGCGCATGGAGAGTGAAAACCGCCTCTGCGTTCAGCCTCTACAGCAGTCGGAGCTTTAAAACATTTTTTTGACTTTGGCTCCAGAATGTTACATGTTATATCCTACTTTCTTACATGTACTGACACAAAGTAGAATCAAATACTTCATACACCAATTTATTTATTCATTTATATTATGAGAGAGGTCTTGCTCTGCAGTGCAGGTGGTTGGCGTCATATTCACAGCAATCTTCTGCCTCAGCCTTCCCAGTGCTGGGATTACAGGCATGTGCCACCATGCCTGCCTTATGTGGTGCTGGGAATTGAAACCAGCGCCTGGCACATGCTAGACAAGTGCTATAATTGTTGTGCTGTATTTCGCCAGCCCTTCGTGAAACAATTTTAAAAAGGAAAGTCAGAGCTAAGTGTGGTAGCACATGCCTATAGTCGCAGCACTTTAGAGGCTGAGGCAGGAGGATTGTCATGAGTTCAAGGCTGGCCTGGGCTAGATAGTGAGTTCAGGACCAACCTGGAATACAGAGCAAGCTTATGTCTCAAAAATAAATAAATAAATAAATGAAATGAAATTACTCTCTGTCAACATTTGAACACCAAAATATCTTCTAATTGCTTCCAGTATAGAGTTCCAGATTAAAAATCACCACCAGAGCAGGATGTGGGGGCACACACCTGTAATCACAGCACTTTGAGAGGCTGAGGCAGGAGAATCACAAGTCTGAGTTCAGCCTGTTAGTGATTTTGCAAGACCCTCTCTCAAACATGCAAACAACAAAAGCTGGAAATATACCTCAGTGTAAGGACCCTGGGTTCAGTTCCTAAACAAACAAATAACAAAAGTCCACCAGAATCAAACAATACCTGAGCAGTGTATCCTAGATAATCAAAACTGATGACCCTACATAATGGTTTAGGACACTAAAGTCTTGATTGGGCTACACTGGAAAGTGTAGCCTGTGTGAGTACAGGCCAAAAAAAAAAAAAAAAATCTTGCTTCAAGATTCTCATAATTTGGTTTTCACCAGAAGCAGGAAGTTAGCAGCCAAAGTCTACATTCAAGAGACAGAGGAGGAAGGTGGACAGGATCCTCAGAATCAGGCTAGTTCATGCCAGGAATGCCTGGAATGGTTCACTGCCTGGTCACCCTTGTAGCACCAAAGTGTCAGGGCATGTCACACGATTAAAATGGCTATCACTCAGATCTTGAAATCCTTAGTATGTCTGTGTTGAAATATCTCTCTTTCCTCCCTTTTCCTTTTTCTTTTCTTCTCTCTCTCTCTCTCTCTCTCTCTCTCTCTCTCTCTCTCTCTGTGTGTGTGTGTGTGTGTGTGTGTGCTGCTTGGACCAAACCCAGGGCCCTTGCTTGGAGCTACATCTTCAGCCCATGTTTTATTTTTGATTTCTAGATAAGGTCTCACCAAGTGGCTAAGTTGCCCAGGCTGGGCTCGAACTTGCTATCCTCCTGCTTCAGCCTTCCAGAGTGCTGGGATTACAGGTCTGGCCCAACTACAACCTTTCTTGAACTGTGGCATAAAGGATTTTCCAGTTTATGCCCAAGCACAGGCTTTCCAAGGACAGGCTCACTCTTGGCCCATTTCTAACAGAAACCCTCCAACATCTCCAGATTGGCCAGATGCTTGTTTATGGCAAATCATTATAATCATCTCCCAAAGACAGGGGATCACACCTGAACCTACACATCTGATGGCCTGAGCAACTGTCCAGCTAACAGAGAGGGCAGAGGTACCACAAGGAATAAGTCACCATGAAGGATTAAGGAGTAGGAAAGGGTGTCATTGGGCAGCAGATGCAGGGGCTCGTGCTGAGCACTGCAGGGGATGCTCCAGCTTCCATGGGGAGAGAAGGATGGAGGCCAGGTGCCCAGGAGCTCCTGCTCCTGCTCCACTGGACCCTCACTGAGAGAGGAGGGGAAAGCTCTGTGCTTTCCTACCATGTGGAGAGGTAGCCCGGCAGTGGGGTGGGGCAACACCTACCAGGGCCACCTGCGGCTAGGCCTCTGCCCTGTCTCTTGTGCTGGAATACTCCAGACTAAGATGGAGGTAGCAGAAGTTGGAGTCAAAGGACTCAGAGGAGAAAGCAGCTCTGCTTCTCCACCAGCCCTCAGGATGCCTCTTGGAAGGGGCAGAGAACGAAGAGGAGCAGGAACAGTAGAAGTCCAGCCAGTGTGCCAGAGAAGAGCTCCCATGTCAGTAAGGCTGCGCTCAAGCAACTTGACGGCCCTTTCCCGAAACTGGGGAGACTTCTGGGTGACATGGTGGCTGGGCTGTTGCACACTTCCCCTCGGGCCGATTCCCCTGCCCTCTACCTGCAACCACCACTGTTTAACTAGATTGGCTGTGGTTTCCACGTGAGGTGGATCGAGACTCATAGACAGGTGCACCTATTCTTCAAGGGTCCACGTTCAGCCAGGAGCAGGCGGGCCCTGCCAGCTCCTCTCGGCCCTGGTCCCTGGCTTGTCTGGCCAACTTCCCCCAAGGCCTGAGTGTTCACAACCTGCCTTAGTCAACTTCTTGTTCCTGAGAAACAATACCCGACCCCCACACATAAGGGAGGAAAAGGTTTACTGTAGCTCACGTTTCGGAGGACTCCGTCCACTCATGCGTGGCTGGCGATGGTGGCGTGGTGGAAGGGTCTGAAGGAGCACAGCGGCTCCCACAGTAGGACAGGTAGGGTGTGGGCACAAGTCTGAGCAGGAGTAAGTCCCTTCTAGCCACAGCCTCAGTATCCACCTCTCCCAATCAGGCTCCCTTCCTAGCAGCAGGTGAAATCCATAGATCATCCACACCATACAAATACAAGAGATTTGGGGGATATTCCAGATCTAAGCCATAACATTGCCCCTTCGTAGCCCAAACCAGGCTACAAAGACCATGACACCCACCAGCTAGACTCAAGCCTCCTCATCCCTGCCACTCTATGCCCCTGCTACGGGAGGCCTCTGGTGCCCATCCTCTGCTGCATTTGCCCTGCAGCCTGGGCCATGGGCCTTGTAATAAACACTGCTGTGAGCTTGACCTTCAGGCCAGAGTGCATTTTCTAGTTCTGAGAAACTGCTCTTTTCTGGAGACTAGAAGGGCTTTCTGTATAGTAAGATGCCATTTGGAGGAACCCTGATATTCTGGAAGGAAATTTATGAGCTCACATCTAAACTTTCTCTTGAGTGTTTCCAAAATAGAATATTGTGGCTCTATGTCCTACGACAGGGAGAGGCTAGAGGAGCACTTTGTTCGCTAAGGAGAAAAAAGCATGCCCAAGCCAAAATTTGGGGACGAGCACTTAGCATCTCACAGCAATGTCAAGAACTTTTGGAATCCATCTAGCCTGACCCCTAACATCAGGTAAAGCCTTAACTTGTAAGAAATAAGAATTTTTCTTTAAAAAATTATTCCAAGGACTTAATGTAACATTTTTTCCTACTTGTTTGTAATTACTGTTTTTCCTTGTTTAAACAAAGCAATACGAGCCTGGCCAGTGGCACAGGCCTATAGTCCCAGCACTCTGGGAGGCGGAGGGAGGAGGGTCATGAATCTGAGCCCAACCTGGATGATTTAGTGAGTTGGTAAGACCCTGTCTCAAAAATAAGTAAATGAAAATAAGCTGAAGGATTGAGCGCAATGTAAAGGGCCTGGGTTTAATCACAAGTGCTGAAAATAAAAAAATAAAAGCAATACGTTCTTACAAACTGAAACTAGTAAAATATCAACAAATAGAAAAATCTCCCAGCCTGTTCCTGACTGTTATTTCCAAACTCTCTGTGTGCCTGGCTCCTTCTTGTGGACCTGTATTCCTCCAGGGGTGCCTGGACCCTCGGCTTCCTATATTTCCTGTCTGTCCACGGATGCTTCCTGCCAGATCACCAGGTTTTCTTTTCTAGTAGCATTTGCCATTCACCAGAATCATCTTCTTCCTTCTTCAGCTTAGTGCCCTCCTCCCCCACAAGAGCATGCACTCATGAGAACAGGAATTTGTCTCATTCATCTGTTCTTAGAACAGTATGTGGCATACGCTGGGTTCATGGTAGGTACTTGACAGAGCGAATAACAAGCAGGCGAAGAAGCTGTTGTTACATCCTACACAGCTTGTGTTTGAGCAAACATGCTTGATGTCTTAGTAAAGGATCCCCAGGACTGTCCCCTTTCAGTGGCCTGAAGCCCTTAAGCATATCATTTTGTGAGAGAACTTTTCTTTCTTTGATCTCTATATTGTCATCTAAAGTACTGGAGATAATAGGTTTTAGATTATAAAACTTGCTACTAAAAATTAATGCTAGCACTCTCGGTCAGAATGCCCATACTGGGTTTGTTTGTTAGAGAGTAGTTGGCATTTAGCCATTTAAGCATTAAAGCATCGCCAGGTGTTTGTGCCTGGGAAGCCTCATGTCCACCCCTGTGGCTCCTTAAACAAGAAGGCCCAGTGGTTATGTCCCTGTAGTGACACTGAGGCAGGCAGTCAGACCACACTGCTGTCTGACATGCTCAAACCAATGAAGTTTTCTGCCTTTCTTGACCTTACAAGGAAGAGCTCAGCTTCGTTAAGGACCAATAGGTTGGAATAACTATCCCGCCCCATTTCCCACCATCAACAAATCCAGAGTCTCGCCTGGAATGGGGAAAAGGTAACTCATATCTGTCCTTTTTGCCTAAGGGTTGTCCTCTCTCTTTTCCTACTGGATCTAAGAATGAACAGAAGTAGAATCAAAGCTTAACTATGAAGAAGGGGTGGGCGAGGAAGAGAACGAGGAACTTACCTGGATTGGACTGATCCCTCGTGGGTCTGGTTTTTTAGGTCAACACACATCCATAAAAATACTCACTTCTAGCTGCACCTCTGCTATCTTCATAATCTTGGTAACTGAGAAGTTCCATTGGAGCCAGAGTTTGGAGCTTAAGTGTGTCCCAAAAGTGTATGTGTTGAAGTCTTGGTCCCCAAGGCAGCACGAATGGGAGAAGACCAAGTTTCTAGGAGATGGGGCACAGTGGGAGAGCTTTAAGTCAAAGGGGGTGCCCCTGAAAGAGACTCTGAGAACCCTAGCCTGCTCCTCTCTCCTTCCTGGCTGTGAGGTGAGTGGCTCTGCCTCGCCTGCTTTGGCACCATGGCCCTCCAACACGAGCACCAGTGTACTAAAGGTGCTGAGTATACCCAAACACAGACCGGAAGCTCTAAAGCCGGCAGGGAATAAATCCTTTATCAGTTGATTATCTCAGCAATTTCCTGCAGTAATAGAAGCTGACATGCTTCGAATATATTTCTAGCAATAGGACAGCCAGATTAAAAAATAGGTATGTTTTTATGCCGTCATTGCCTATTGCCCGGTTGGCGTCCAGTAAGTTCATGTCATTTTACATATTAACCAAAGCTTAATGAGAGAACTCTCATGTTTTAGTATCTGGAAGTATTTTCTTCACTTTATTGGGTAGGAAGGGGCCTCTAGTTGTTGCTGGGATATTTTTCCCCAATGGGATTTAAAAAGTATTCTGTGTTTTCTCTTCCATTAAAAAGGCTGCTACAAAGGAAATAGATGACCTACTCCTTGGCATGGGTTTAAAATGTAAGAGCAGAAACTCATACACTAGAGGAGTTAAACACACCTCAGTGTCCTTGAAACCTGCATAAGAGACCTGCATTAACACGTGGGCACAGGAGGAAGAGGAAAGGTCCGTGGTCCACGCAGAGTGGCACTCGAGAAGTTCCTGGGCCAAACTGTAGGTAGGATTTGAGCAAGTAGAAAGGACATGGGCAGGACACGGCCAGCAGGTGCATGGGCGTGAGGACAGCACATGCTTGGCATGTGCCATAGCCCAGGTGTTCCAAGGAGCAGGTGTTGCGTAGCATCCCATGCGCCAGGGCTTGCATCACGGAAAGTCCCTGCGAGCCCCGCAGCTTAGGCTGGGCCGAGAGGCTGTCAGCACGACCTGCGAGACTGTGAGAAGCAAGGTCTGCGGTACTAATGTGATGGTGGCCTTCGAGGCACGAGTCTCAGGTCCTTGGTCAGTCGGTGGCCTGCAGCTGGAGGTCTGTGACGGGCGATAGAGGGACAACGGTGGGGAAGAGTGTGGTGGAGGGACGCCGGCACCCGTGTCCTCCTCCTGGGTGCTTTCCCGCCCTGCACAAACTGCAGAGCTAAGCATGACACACTCTCCCCCACAAATGTATTTGTGTGTGTTTGTAACACATGGTCATTTGCGCATTGGTTACACGCAGCTTGGAAATTGGTGTACGTTGCTTTTTGACCTTTTTCTCCCATTTCTCTTCCCTCCTGCCCCAATCTTTAAGTCCCCTTCTCATGTCAAGAGGTCTGTCCCCCTTTGTCCTTCTTCTCGCTTTCATTTTGCTCTCTTTGTTGCTTATGCTTTGGGTTTCTCAGAAGTGAGACCGCTGTCCCTCTCGGTCCCCCTGCTGAGCGCTGTGGCCTGAAGGCAGGCCCATCGTCCTCCCATGGGCTTCGGCACCACATTTTCTCCTCCCACTCATCCCAACAGTTGTTTTCTAGAACATCTCTTTTCAGTAGAGAGATGTACTTAGTTCAGACTGTAAGAATCTCAAACTTTCCTTCCGTTCAAGGAAAAGCGTCCTAACAGAACAAAAGCAAAGGCCACAGGCTGACAAAGGCATGTTGATAGAAATGGCGAAGCACAGCAGCCACGTCTGTTCAAGCAAAGCAAGTCACAGAACCAGCCCAGACTCCAGGTGGGAGGCGACTACTCAAGGGCGTACGCCGGCCGGGCTTACAGAGCCAGTTTTATAGACTGCCTTCCCCAGACCCCAGCATTTCCTGTCTATGGATTTAGCCAGCAGGTGTGGAGTTGGCCTACAGGTAATGAAGACAATTAGTGATGGATGATGAAGGAGAAAGAGGAGATGTCTACAGATCGTCCTCACATCCGCTCTAGCTTCTCTTTGAGAATTTTATTTTATTTATTAATTTTTGCCTTAGGAGTTGAGCTAGTTCAGCTGGGCCTGGTGGTGCAAGCCTGTAATTCCAACATTATGGGAAGGTGAGGAAGGATGATCATGAATGTGAAATCTACCACAGCAATCTAGTGAGACCCTGCCTCAAAATCAAAATATAAAAATGGACTGGGGATGTAGCTCAGTGTGAAGGCCCTGGGTTCTGTCTTCAATACCACGGAAAAACAAAAGAAACTAAAGATAGTTCATAGGTGATTCTAGGAAGAACTGGGAGGCAAATGATAACCTAGGAATGAAAAAAAGTAAAAGCCCCAAGTGATGGGTGATACCAGGCACCTGGAAAACTCTTCGGTGCTATCATAGCTTCTATATCATTTAAGAAGGTGAGTAGTCATTAAATTTCACAAACGGAAGGATACTGACAACCTAAAGTAGACAGAGAGAAAGAGAGGATTAGGTTGGAAACCAGCATGCAAGTGGAGAAAGAGTGCGTGGGAGGCCCCAGCGCGGGCAGCTAGGGCAGACAGCTGTCGGGGCCATCATGGCCCCAGCTTTGCATCGCTGCTGGAGGGAAGGGATACTGGAATGATTTTTCTGAGTGGTAATTTGGCAAATAAAAGCCTTGAAAATATTACTCCTTTTTGGTGGGCCCATTTATTTAGCTTCTACTAAATTAGCATAATAAAATAATCAGACATACGCCATGTTGTTACTCAACAGTGTTTTGATTTTCTTATGAAATATACCCGATATACAGAAGAAGCATGCACGAAATGTTTGAATTTATTTTAAAGACTAGTGAAGAGGTAAGTGCCTGTGTAGCCAGGATAACAAAGCCCGGTTCCCTATGACTTCCTCCCCTGTCTCCTTCCTCTGTTCCCTGCCAGGAGTGACAATTGCTCTCCCCTTTGCGCAATCATTCCTTGGTTCCTCCTTTGCAGTTTTGCCACCTTTGAATATATCTCAGTGTGACATAACATTTAGTCCTGTCTGCTTTCAAATTCAATATACATACAGTCGTGCTGTCTTTGTGGAATTTCTTCTTTGGATCTTCACTGTGTCCTTGGGATTCCTCCTCATCAGTGGGCATGTTTCCAGTTCAATCATTTCTAGAATGATATATATCCGTTCTTCTTTGATTAGATGTCTATCTTTTTTGTTATTATGAACAATACACTTGATAAAACACACATACTGACACTTTCTGCTGCACACGGGGAAGAATTTCCCTTAAGTCCGGTAAAGAAGATCTGCTAGGTTAGTGGCCTGTGTTCAGTGATGCCAGGCAGGGCTGAGCTGTTTTCCAAAAGGATTCTATTAATTTACGGTTTGGTGTGTGAGAGTTTCAGTTGCACTATATTCTTAGCAACACTTGAAATCATCAGGTATTTTGATGTTTTCTGACACAGGACACAGAACAGCTTCTCATTGTGCTGTGTTATTAGAAATAACATTTTTATTAAGATAATTCACACTTCGTATGATTTGGCAATTGAAGTGTATAATGTAATAGTTTTTAGCATAGTCACAGTCACCCAGCTATATAACAACAACCAATGTTAGAGTATTTGCATCGTTGCAAAAGAAGCTTCATACTCCCCAGCAGCTGCTCCTGCTCCTCCCAGCTCCTGAACTACTTCCTGACCCTATGAACGTGGCTTGGAAGTTCTTTCCTGGGGACATGTGGACACCAATGTCTTCATGCCCGGTTAGGGCTCAGGAGATGAATGAGGAATGATCACACAAAAGTCCAATTTGGTGAACCAAGGCATTTCCTGCAGTTACTAATAAGAGCGGGTGAGGGGCCACTTACAGGCCAATAGATGACTCACAAGATAGGCATTACCAAAAAGCCCACCCCGGTCGAGCTGGCCATTCTTGGAAGCTGTGTGCTGCCTCCAGTGACAGGACTCACTGCTCTCTGGTCAGCTGCTACTTTTCTCTCAAAAATATTTGCTCTCTCTCTCTTTCTCTCTGTTTCTCTCTCTCTCTGTCTCTCTCTGTATGTCGGTCTCTCACTCTCTCATTCACTTTCTGTGCTCGATGCCCTTAAATGCCCTCACGTGCAGCCTCCCCTGCAGACCTGAAGGCGTGTTCCACGTGCAGGACAGCGTGTGCCACCAGCCAGGGATGCTAATGACTAGGTCATGCGCCCCCACCACTGGCCACCACCACCAGCCACCCTTGTGGCTGACCACCTTGTGGCTGCACACCCAGGGCCAGGTGGGGCTCCCAGCCCCCTGGGCTCTGCCTAGTCACTCCAGCTGTGTGCAGCTGTGAGCTGTCTCTGCTCCCTGCAGAAGGGCCCGAGGACTTGCTGGATGACAACGAATTTACAAATGTAGGCATTCCCTATAGACGGGATCATACACTATGTGTTTTTCAGGGCAGAGGGCTCAACTGCTCCAGCTTCAGACCGTCGCAAGATTCTAACAATACTTCATTTCGTTTTATTGTCGAGTAAGATTCTGTTGCATAGATTTACTACATTTTAAGACTGTTTTATTTTGACTGTACAGTGAATATTTGGGCTGTTTGTACTTTGGAGATATTATGAATGATGCCACCAGAAAAAGTCTGATCGTATTTTGAACATATTTTTTCATTTCACTTGATTATATGCCTAAAGGTGAAAATACTTGATAATATAGCAATTCTATTTTTAAAATTTTGACAAATTACCAAACTATTTTCCAAAGAGCTACATAAGTTTATAATCCCATCAACTATATATAAAATCTACAAATATTATATATAATAAATACCATAGGTTATATATACATGTAGTATTTATTATATAGAATATATAGGCTATGTATATAGATACATGATGTATAAGGGCTTCTGCTTTTCCACATCTTTGTCAATACTTGTTATTGTTGTTTTGTTTTCTCACACTAGGAATCAAACCCAGGGCCTCAAGTATGGTAGGTAAGTGCTTCACCACTGAGCTACAGCCCGAGTCCTTACTGTTCAGCTTATTAATTTCATTTATTTTTCCCTCATTTTAATAGTGTTTTTATAAAATACACAATGGTTACATTGACCTTGAGTATTTAGTGCACATACATATCACGTTAACATAATCCTTTCCCTTCCCCTTCTCAGTCCTCCTGTTCATATTTTAAATTGCCTAGGTGACTAATATTTTGTCATTTTATTTATTACTATTTTTAAACTTTCTGTATACATAAATTCCAAATTCCATAATATATTAGAGACATAGAGTTTGGGGAATCAGTGAGCATCTGTGCCTGCCCCTTTTCAGGGGTTCACCCCTTTCCTAGCTGACATTGCCCCTCTTTTTGTACCCTGTCACTTATGTTGGGGCCTTTTTATGTCATTATTGTGTGAATTTCATAAGAGGAACACTGTCCATAGTCAGTCTTTTCTGTTTTGTCCATTTCACCGAGCATTATTGATTCAAGATGGTCCCATTTTCATTCAAAAGTTTCATATCTTTCTTTATGGTTATATAGTATTCCATTGTGTATAGGTACCACATCTTCTTTAACCAGTCCTCTATTGATTGGCAGGTAGGTTGTTTCCAGGATTTGGCTTTCATAAATTCTGCTGCTGTTGGATATGCATGTGTCTTTTTGATATGTTGATTTCAATCTTTTTAATTTTAACCACCTAATGAATATAGAGTCACATGTTATTCTGCTTTTAATTTTCATTTTATCTGATTACAAATGACATCAAACATATTTTCACATATTTATTGGTAATTTGGCTCAGCGGTTAATGTGCTTGCTTAGCAAGTGCTAAGTACCAGAGTTTGATTCCCCATCACCACATGAGGCAGGAGTGGTGGCACATGCCTGTAATCCCAGCACTCGGGTGGCTGAGACAGGATTGCCATGAGTCCAAGACCAGCCTCGGCTCCATAGTGAGTTCAGGACTGGCCTGGGCTGCAGAGCAAGACCCTGTCTCAAAAATAAATAAATAAATAAATCAATAAATAAATAAATGAATGGAGTTCACAGTTATTCCCTTTAAATGAATTCGTAGCTGCTCCCTCTTTTCCTCTTCTCTATAAGACTGGAATTCTGTTTTTCTAGTTAGCCTTCTGTTCTTTCTGATTAAATAGATGGATAGGTGATAGATGATAGACAAGAAATAGATAGTGGGTAAGTGTGTGTGCACATGTGTACATGGTGAAACATCAATGTGGTCATAAAATAACACAAAACACTATCTACAATTCTATACCGAGCGAAAATATCTTCAAGAATAAAGGCAAAAACAGGGACACTCTGGGAGCAAACACTGGGTGAGCGAGCAGCAGGCCCCGAGCAGAGCAAGACCTGGAGAGGTGGTGTGTCCCAGCGAGGAGTGGCCCTTTCTGCCCTGTTTCTTCCCCAGTGCCTCAGTGAACACAGCTCTTAATCTACCTGTGGTGCTTTTAATGGTAAACTACTTTTCACTTCTGGTTGATTTTGAGATTTTAGTTTGCACTGTCAGCATTGTCCTCACATAACCTTTTGCCCAAGTAATCCTTGTTTCCTTGGCCACATCCTTAGTGCTTGTAAATATGTAATCAACAAGAAACTTTGTTTTCTGTCATAGTATCTAGTGGGAACTTGGTTTGCCATATGGCAGAAATAAAACATTACAATTAGTAGCCATCTGACAATGGTTACTAGTTACATAAAAGGATACATTTTCAAAATTGAATGAGACGTGTAGTCATTTAGCTCTCATTATATATATATATATATATATATATATATATATATATATATATATATATATTAGAGCAATATTAGGTTCCCAACAACATTGAGAGAAAGGTACAAAGGTTTCTCAAACAAACCCTGCCCCAACACATGCGCAGCCTCCCCAGTTATCAACCCCACCCACCAGAGTAGTACATTATAGCAATTGATGAACCCACCCTGACACATCATAATCAGCCAGATCTCAGGTTACATAAGGTGGTTCTGTCTTGGTGGTATGTCCTATGAGTTTGGCCTAATGGATAATGCCATGTATCCATCCTTTTAGTATCATAGCATTTTTACTACCTGTCTTAGTTACTTTTTGATCACTGTGCCTCAATACCTGACATCTACAACTTTAGGGGAGAAAGATTTATTTGAACTTATAGCTTCAAAAAGTCACATTCCATTCACAGGTGGGTGGCTGAAAAAATGGTGGAATCACATGGTGGGGCAACAGCTAGAGCCAGAGCAAAGCCAGTGCTTCAGAGACTGAGATCCTTGCAGCATGGCAGGCCAAGCCTGGCAGGAAGGAAAGAACCAGCACACCCCCTTCAAGGCCCCGTCCAGCCATGCCCTACCTCCCAGCATTACACCATATCCATAGGAACATGAGGCTTTTGGGGGACACTCCAGATCCAAAACACAACATTCCACCCCTGGCCCCCAAAAGACTCATGACCATCTCCTTAATAAGCAAAATGCATTTAGTCCTTCTCCAAGAGTTGCCAAGTTAACAATTCTAACTGTTAAAAAAAGGTCTAAGTCTAAAGTCTTCTCTGAGACACAAGGCAAATTCTCAGCTGTGTGATCCTGTTAAAACCAAAGAGTTAAGCACTTCCAACATACAATGGCACCACATAAACATTCCCATTCCAAAAGGGAAGAATAGGAGGATAAATGACAATTGGACCAAAACAAGTCCTAAACCCAAAAGAGTGAGGGCTAAATCCTGTAGCCCCATGTCCTGGAGTAAACTGTGGCAAGATATGAACTCCAAAGGGCTTAGGTGGCCCTGCCCTACAGTATGGCTGCTGGTTGCAACTTCCATCTTCTCTGCTTTGGGCTGAATCTGCTCACAGCCTCCAGCATTCCCCAGTAGATGATCCACCTTCCTGGTTTTCCAAACTCCTGGGTTCTCCACTGCACTTTCAGCTTCTCTTTTACAACTTCACACACCTTGCCCTCCCAGAAGCACACTGTCTGGCCTCTGAGACCTTCCTCTGAAATCTAGGTGGAAGCCTCCATGAACTCACACCACTTGCACTCTAAGCCTTTAAAGCCAGGACTGTGTGGATATCACCAAGGTCTGCTACTGACTTGAGCAGTAGCTTGGCCCCCCTGGATAAACCCTGTAGATGTCTCTGAATTCTTTGGTGGTTGAACTCCATGCATTGATATTTGATAATCATTTTTCTCTTTGGCCCTGGAATACAATTCTCAGAGCGAAGACTTTTGCCTCTCTGCCCTTGAGCTGGTGAAGAACGGGTTCTTGTTGACTTATGCGATGCTCTAAAGGCATCTTTCTTATAGTCCTGAGTGTAAGTACATGGCTTCTTTTTAACGCTGATCTCTTTAATTTCCCTGTTCTCTTTGGTGCCACCACCACAGGCCATCTTGGCCTGGCAGTGCAAATCTTCTATATCATTTTTCTCTGTCATTTTATCCTGGATTTTGCCATAGACTTGACTAAAAGCCACAAAGAGCAGCCATGTAATAGTTGAACATCAGTCTGCCTTGAAATTTCCTCCGCCAGATTAAGTAGTGCATCACCCTCAATCTCAGTTTCAGGCAAAGTCTCTGGACAGTGGTAAAATGTTGACAAAATTTCTGCCAGAGTATTGCACTGTGGTTTTTAGACCACTTGCCAATACAGTCCTCCTTCCCATCTGAAACTTCATGAGCCTGGCCTTTCCAATCCACACTTCTATCAGCATTCTGGTCTTCTGAGCTCCTACCAGAAGCTCTCATCAAGATCGGATCAGAGAATCCCAAGGCTTCTCCAGCTGGTAACCTCAAACCTTTCCAAACTCCTCCTACAAACCAGTTATAAAAGCTTCCAAACCACATGGTCAGGTAAAGTTACAATAATGACTATAATTCTGATATCAGTTTCTGTCCTAGTTTCTTTTCCATCACTGTGACTCAATAGCCAACATCTATAACTTAGGGAGAAAAGATTTAGTTTAGCTTACAGATTCAGAAAGCCACAGTCCAGTCACATGTGGGCAGCTGGAAAATCGTGGTATCACATGGTGGGGCCACAGCTAGAGCCAGAACCAGAACTGGTGCTCCAGAGAACAAGATCCCCACAGCATGGCAGGCCAAAGCCAAGTCTGGAAGGAAGGATGGAACAAGCACATGCCCCTCCAGGTTAAGTCCGAAGCATCTGCCCCTTCCAGGCAGGCCCCACTTCCCAACAATACTCAGTATTTATAGGATCATGAGGCTTTTGGGGAACACTCCAGATCCAAACCATGACACTACCTTAAAATTTTCTGTGCTTCACCTATTCACCCCTCCTATCACTAATGTCTGGCAATTTTCAGTCCTTTTATTCTAATATTTATGAGTATATGTATGTGACATACCATGGTTACATTGAGCTTGAGGATTTTTTGCACATATATATCACAACTACATCACAATCCCTTCCTTCCCCCTTATTGTCACTCCCACTCCCTCCCTCATACCCCCATTCCTCCATCATGCCCATTTGGTTCCATAAAATTCCTGTTTTCTGGAGTTCTCAAATTAGATAAATCACGAGATATTTTTCCTTCTGAGTTTAACTCACTTCACTAAGCACGATGCTCTCAAGTTGTGTCCATTTACCTACAAAGTTTCGAATTTATCTGTCTTTATAGAAGAGTAGCACACCATTGTATACATATACCATAGTTTTGTATCCATTGGTCTGTCAGTGGGTATTTGGATGTCTTCCACAGTTAAGCTATTGTGAGTTGTGTTGCTATAACATGGGTATACATGCATCTCTATTATACATTGCTTTTACTTCTTTTAGAAAGATACCCAAAGAGGTATCACCGAGTTGAATGGAATCTTTATTTTCTGCATTTGAGGAATCTCTATATTGCTTTCATAGTGATTTTATTAGTTTACAGTCCCACCAGCAATGTAGAAAATGTTCCTTCTTCATCACAACCTCATCAGCATCAATTGATGGTCAACTTCTTGATATTTGCCATTCTCACTGGGGTGAGATGACATCTTAGTAATGTTTTGATTTGTGTTTCTCTGATGGTTAAGGATGTTGCACATCTTTTCACGTATTTGGTTTTTTCTTTTTCTTTTTCTTTTTCTTTTTCTTTTTCTTTTTTTTTTTTTTTTTTTTTTTTTTTTTTTTTTTTTTTTTTTTTTTTTTTTTTTTTTTTTTTTTTTTTTTTTGAGACAGGGTCTCACTCTGTGGTCCAGGCTGGTCCTTAACTCACTTCCAAGCCCAGGTTGGCCTTGGACGCCAGGCAATCCTCCTGTCTCAGCCTCCCGAGTGCTGGGGTTACAGGCTTGCGCCATCACGCCCAGCTTATGTGGAGCTGGGGAATCGAACTAGGGTACTTAGAGCTTGCTAGGCAAGTGCTTTTAACCGCTGAGCCATTCCTCCAGCCCCTCATCTATTTCTTGGCCATTTGAACTTCTTCAGTTGAGAATTGGCTATTCATTTCAGTTGCCTGTTTTTTAATTAGGTCTTTGATTTCCAGGGATCTGGTTTTCTTCAGTTCCTTATATATTCTGTTTATTAGCCTCCTGTTTAAAGTATAGGTGATAAAAAAATCTTTTCCCATTCTCTTGGTTCCCTCCTCACTCTATTGAAAATTCCCAACACCGGGCAGAAACTTTTTAATTTGATACAATCCCATTTGTTGATTCTGGGGACTCTTTCTTTCGCATCAGATGTCCTATTTAGAAAGTCCTAGCCCACTCCTGTATCTTCTAGAGTTTTGCCTATTTTATCCTCCGGAAGATTCAGGGTTACCATCTTAATGTCCAGGTCTCTAATCCACTTTGCTTTTATTTTGGCAGATGGTGACAGATGTGTGTCTAGATTCATTCTTCTGCATGTGAATAACCAGTTTTCAATTATGAGTCTTTTTACTTTCTCCAAAGTTTTCCCTTTTCCAGAGGCATCATGTTGCCCTTTCAGGTTGGTTTGTTTACTTAGTACTATGAATTTAGGTTTCTTCAGTACCTTCCATGTAGTGATGGCTCCTTTCTCTTTTACAGTCCATAACATTCCATGTGTGGATATACCACTGTTCATCCATTCATCTACTAAAGGACATCTCACAGGCTTCCAATCCTTGGCAACTATGAATGAAACTGGTATAAATCCAGCACAGGTTTTGTGGGTCTTGGAATTGAACTTGGGGCCTCTACCATGCCAATTGCAAAGAACCACTGAGCTACAAACCCAGCCCCCATGGACGGATTTTTGTATAGACAGAGGTTTCCAACCCCGTTAGGTAATATCAACTAGAGTACATTCAAGATTTTAAGAAACTGATTAATTGTCTTCCAAAGGTATGTTCCATTTCATATTCCTACTACAAGGTCCTGTTCCTGTTCCATTGCTCCACATCCTCACCAGCATTCAATGTTGTCAATGTTTTGGATTTTGACCATTTGAATTAGATGTGTAGTGAAATCTCATTTTAATTTGTAATTCCATAATATTAAATGATGTTAAGCATATTTGAATATTTTAATTTTCTATATATCTTTCTGATGATTTTTCACCATTTTAACTAGATTTTGATTTATTTATTGTTGAGATTCAGGAGTTCTTTGTGTATTTTTGGATAACGATCCTTTATCAGATGTATCTGTGCAAATATTTTGTTCCCATGTGTGTTAATGACTTGACTTTTTGTTCTCTTGAAATTGTCTTTACAGAGCATATGCTTCTAATTTTAATGAAGTATTAATCAACTATTTCTCTTGTGGACTTTGGTTTTGGTATTTTATCTAAAAACTGATCAAATTAGAGAGGACATCTAGGTTCTATCTTATGCTGTCTTTTAAAGGTTTTGTAATTTTGTGTTCTACTTTTAGGTTTGTGACCTGTTTGAATTCATTTTTGTGACAGGTATCAAATCTACATGTAGATGATTTTTTTCACATGTGATGTCTAGTTGTTTTAGCACCATTTATTTCAAAAGGCTATTATTGTTTATAACATTGCATTTGCTCCTCTATCAAAGATGCATTGTTTATTTCTATGTAGGCCTATTTTTTAGCTGTTTGTTCTTCTCTATTCATCTGTTCTTTGCCAGTAACAAACTGTCTTGGTTACTGTAGCTTTATAGTAAGTCCTGAAGCCAAGTAGAGTCAGTTCTTTAGATATGTTCCCTTCCTACAATACTATGTTACTATTCAGGTCCTTTTGCCTCTTCATATAAACTTTAAAGTCAATTTGTATTTTGATATTTGACAATATCTACAAAATGACTCGCTGATGTTTTAACTGAAACTGCACTGAATCCAAAGGTCAACTTGAGAAAAACTTACATCTTGACAGTATTGAGTCTTCTCAGCTATGAGATGGTGTAGCTCAACATTAACTTAATTCTTTCATCTATTTCATCAGAATTCTATAGCTTCTTTCATATAAGATCTTATATATATTTTATTAGGATTTGCCCAAGTATTTATTGGTTTTGGAGAGTTTACAAATATAAACTGTATTATTTTTAATGTCCAATTCCACTTATTTATTGTGATATATAGGAAAGCAAGTAACTGTTTTATAATATCCTGAAACATTTTTATAATTGTTTATAAATTCTAGAAACTTTTTTATTGACTCTTTTGGGTTTTCTACATTAAAAAATCATGTGTTCTGTACACAGAAAACATTATTTTTTTCTCCCCAATATATCCTTTTCCCCTTCTCTTATCCTATTGCATTAGTTGGGATTTCCAGTGTGATGTTGAAAAGTGAAGGTGATTTTTCAATCTTGATTATCTTTTCATTGAACTAACTCTTTAATTGATCTTTTGTATTTTTTAGTCTAAATTTCATTAATTTCTGTTCTGATCTTCACTGTTTCTTTCATTCTGTATTTAGATTGCTCTTATTTTCCTAGGACCTGGAGGTACATCTTTATTTTATTTACTTGAAATCACTGTATTCTCTTCATATGTGTATTCACATCTGTATGCTTTTTAGAACTTTGTAACTCTGATATTTCCTTATTGATTTTTTTTGATTGACCCATCTATTCAAAAGTATTGGGTATTGATGTCTCTGACTACGATTATATTCAGGCTTACCTGTTCTTTCTATGTCTAATATATCTTGCTTTATTAAGTTGGTTACATCAACATAAGGTGCATATATATTTAAAATTATTATCTCTTCTTATTGAAGAGATAACATATATCCCTCTATCAGTATATAGTGGCCATTTTTCTCTCTTCTAATAAGTTTTGTCTAGAAGTATTCTGTGTGTGAAAATATATAGACACTTCTGATTTTTAGGCTCTAGTTGCATGAAGTATTGTTTGCTATCTTTTCACTTTCAATCAATATATTTCTTTGTGGATGAGGTGTGTTTCTTAAAGGCAGCATATTGTTGGTTTTAGTTTTTTGATCCAATCTGCAGAGTTAATACTATTAACATTGAGAGCTTTTATTTTAAGATATTTACTGAATTCTGTTACTGTGACTTATATTAATCCAATTAGACATGAAAAAAGATCATGATGGATACACCAAAATTTAGAGAATTATAAGAAACTATTATGAAAACTTATATTGCAATAAATTGAACAACCTAGAGGAAATGGATAAATTTCTAGATATAGGAATTACAAAAAGTGAACCAAAAAGATAAAAAACACTAAATAAGTCAATAACTGGCAATAAAACAAGGCAGTAACAAAAACTCTAAGAAGTAAGAGAAGCCCAAAATTTGATGGATTCACTATAGAACTCACTACAGAACTTCAAGGAAGATCTAATGCCAATGCTTCTCAAATTCTTCTATGAAACTGAAAGGGAAAGAGAAGAGCCAAACTCCTTCCTGGAATCTAACATTACTCTGATTTCAAACCCAGACAAGCACCTGACCAAAAAAGAAAACTACAGGTCAGTTTTCTTAATGAACACAGATACAAAAATCTCCAACAAGACACTTGCAAACATAATCATTAAAAAAATCATATATGTGAACAAGCTGGCTTCACTACTAAAATGCAAAGAGCTTTATATTTACATAAATCAATTATCATAATATATTGTATAAAAAAATCAAAGACAAAAATCTCATGATCATCTGAATAGACATAGAAAAAGCATTTGAAAAAATTCAACATTCATTCATGATAGAAAGCATAACAAAAATAAGTAAGTATGGAAGGGTCTTACTTCAAACTGGTAAGAGCCACTGTCTTAGTTACATTTCTGCCACTGTGACTCAATATCTGATATCCACAAATTTAGGGGAAGAAAGGCTTATTTTCACTCAGTTTCAGAAGGTCACAGTCCACTTAGGAGTATCCAACAGCAGTGGAAGTACATGGCAGAGGCAGAGGTGGAGGCAGCTCCTCACAAAATCACAAACAGGAACCCACGTTCCATCTAGTCTAGTCTCTCCCCAGAGGAAAAATCTACTCTAACAATCTTTCTTCTTCCTTCCTTTTAAAGTTTGAATTCCCAGTTGGAGCTCCCACAACTGAGTGGGTGCTCTTCCCTCATTCACTGGCCCACAAGCCACTCACATTCTAATCCAGGCTGGTTCCTGATTGCCTAATTCAGGTTTGTTCTTAATTACTTGATCTAAGCATACTTTCTAAACCCTAATTCAGGTGTGGTTTCTAATTGCCTTAAATTGACGTAATCTCTCCAACAGTCACAGCTACTTATGACAAATGCACTGCCAACATCACACTAAATATGGAGACACTGAAAGCACTCTCGCTAAAATTAGGAACAAGACACGGGTGTTCACTCTCACCACTCCTATTTATCATGGTACATGAAACATTAGCCAGAGCAATCAGGCAAAAGAAAGAAATAACAGGAATATGTATAGGAAAGGGAGAAGTCAAATTATTTGTAGATGATATAATCCTTTACACAGAAGACCCAAAACACTCACCAGAAAAATCGTGGTACTAATAAAATCAGCAAACTAGCAGGATTCAAAATCAATGCACAAAAATCTATAACGTTCCTATATACCAACAGTGAACTTGCTGAGCAAGAAGTCAGGAAAACAATCTTATTTACAGCAGCTTCAAAAAATTAAATATCTCAGAATTAACCTAACCAAGGAAATGAAAAATCTCTATAAAAAAGCTATACTATTCTGAGAAAGAGAGATTGAGGAGGACATTAGAATATGAAAAGATACCCTTATTTCTGAATAGGCAGAAACCAATGTAGTCTAAATTATATATAAATTTAATGCAATTCCAATTAAAATACCAACAATGATCTTCTCAAAACTAGAAAAAAAATCCCTGAAATTTGGTGAGAAGCAGAAGAGACTCTGATTAGCCAAAGCAGCCCTGAGCAATGACAGCAGAGCAGGGGGCACCGCGATCCTGAACATCAAGTTACATTACCAAAAAACAGTGACTAAAAGGAAAGACATAGAACTGGCACAAAATCAGACAGGTGGATCAATGAAACAAAATTGAGGATGCAGAAACAAACCCAGGCACCTTCAGCAATCTTACCTCTGACAAAGGGTCCAAAAACATATGGTGGATAAAGGATATCCTCTCTAGCAAATGGTGCTGGAGAAACTGGCAATTTAATGCAGAAGAATGAATCTAGAGCCATTTTTATTCCTTGTTATAATATCGAATCAAAATGGCCCAAAGACCTAGATGCTAAACCAGAAACACTGAATCTACTGGAAGATAAAATAGGTAAAACTCTTGGGACATAGGCTTAGGCAAGAACTTTCTGAACAGACAGGCATCAATTGAGTAATAAATAAAACCAAGAATCAGCAAATGGAACTGCATCAAATTAAAAAGCATCTGCATGGCAAAGGAAACAACTGTCAAAGTAAGGAGACAGCGTATAGAAAGTGACAAAAAATTTACTGGATAATCTTCAGTGGGAAGACTATCATCTAGGATATATAAAGAATTCAAAAAATATATACCCCCCCGAATAAAAAAAATTAAAACTGAATAATAACATTTTTCAGAAGAAGATGTATAAATGACCAATAAGTACAGGAAAAAGTGTTCAGCATCTTTGGCTATTAAAGAAATGCAAATAAAAATAATCCTGAGGGCTAGAGGTATGTCTCAGTGATTGCAGCACTTGTCTAGCAAGTGGGAAGAGGCCTGGGTTTGATCTCCTAGCACTGCCGTGTCCCATACAAGTGGTTTCCTGGCTGGAAATTCCCTACGCAGGTCTCCTAAGAGGATATGGCACAGTACTGAAGTGACGGAGAGAGCCCTGATTTCTTTATTCATGGATATGTAGTGTGTTAACTTCCATAAGCACAGCACTAGTGAACTTTCTCATAGCACATTATCTTGCAGGTGTTCTCCTTCATAGAGACAGTTTAAGGCAAGGATTAAGGATAATAGTTCTATCTACTAAGGAGGTTACAGATCTCAGCCTAGAAATTATAAGAAACAAGGTCACAACATAATGACTGTGTTTTACTTAGAAGAATCTACCAAGCAGAACATGCAAGATAAAATAACCCATGTTTCAGGTTTAAGATAATTATTAAACAAAGAACAATGAACAAGTCCCCTCCAGGACAAAGCTGTTGTGCCTGCTTTTAGCACAACTACAGCAATAGTCCCCAAACATATACTAGCGGGGCATGGTGGCACATGCTTGTAAACCTAGGGGGACTGTCATGTGTGCAAGGCCAATTTGGGCTATGTAGTGAGTTGAGGACCAGTCTGGGTGACATAATGAGATCGTGTCTCAAAAAAAAAAAAAATCCTGAACTTCCAGACAAGATGGCAGCTGAGTAACAGCACTGCACAATGTCTCCTCATCAAGTCACTTAAAAAGTCAAGAAGATAGTTAGAAAAAGCGTGTTTGGTGTAGCTAGGAAAAGAGAAGAGCATCCCCAGAAACTGAAAGGTGACCAGCAGGAGGCCAGAAACTCCAAAGGATCATCGAAACCAGAGGGGAAAAAAAAATCCCCGCTGTCCAGAAAGCTGCTACAGCCAGCTGCAAATGGCTCCTGAGGAAAGCTCATGGTGACTTGAACATCTGACAGAACAGAGCTGGGAGAGGACGGAGCACACAACAACGGGAGAAGAGGCTGTGGGCAGGTCAGAAATCCTGAAGTCACATCAGAAGAGGAGGAAAAAAGCAGCTGACTAGGCGCAGCCTGAGCTGCCGGCACCCACAGATCACAAACAAGGTCAGCCAGAGGTAAGCACAGATCCGGATAAGTGGGAATCATTGGCTGCGGGCAGCCCCAGCCTCAGAAGCACCAACCACGGGTGTGTGTACTACAAACGCAGCGTGCGCTCCCCCTAGAAAAGGCCCCGGGATCCCAGATCAGAAATGGGGCTCAACGGCCATTGCAGGCAGTGACATCAGCAGGAGCCATTCTCTTTCCTACATACCAGAGACAGTCAGAGGTAGCAGAACCATGGGGAAATGTGGTAACAAATCTTGTACAAAAAGATCTGACTCCCCAGGGGAGGGTGCAAGGGGTGCTGACATTGCAGAAGCCAAAGAACCCAAGGAAGAGATGGGCAAGAAGAATGGTGACTTATGGGCCCAGATAGTCAGTGAATTGAAGCTGGAATTAAAGCAGGAATTAAAGCAGGAAGCAAAGCAGGAAATAAAACAGACAGCGCAAGAGCTACAAGAACACCTAGCTAAGCAAAAACCAAGCCTTGAAAAGAAATTAGAAGAGACCAAAGAAGAAATGGGGAACCGCAGTTACAAATCTACCAAAAGACCTGAAACCCCAGGAGATGAAGTCAAGGTAAACAAAGATGAATATGGCAAAAATGATGGCAACTTCTGGGCCCAGAAATTCAGTGAATTAAAGCAGGAATTAAAGCAGGAAATAAAACAAACAGCATAAGAGCTACACCAATACATAGATAAGCAAAAAGCAAGCCTTGAAAAGCAACTAGAGGAGACCAGAGAAGAAATATACCAGAAGATAATGAAGACAAAAGAAGAAATTAGAGAAGTTCACAGCAGAGATATAGAAAAATTGAATGCAGGTATTCAGGAAATGAAAAACACACAGGTAATAATAAGCAACCACTTTAAACAACTTCAGAATAGAATGTCAGACCTAGAAAATAAAGTGACTAAGCTGCAACATACAGGCCATGAAGAATACAAAGTAAATAAAGAAAGCGAGTCATTACAACGACTGATAGATGATTCAAGGAGAAATAACCTCAGAATTATGGGAATC
>PVKB01001167.1:0-252500 GCA_004027205.1 Ctenodactylus gundi
AGAGAGAGAGAGAGAGAGAGAGAGAGAGAGAGAGAGAGAGAGAGAACTGTGAATTGTAATGGATAGTTCAGGGTACATCACTCTGTTCTGCACAGTCGTTTGCTTTTAAGTTACAGTTAACCCAGCTATGCAGTCCTGCTCATCCTGTCCCTAC
This sequence comes from Ctenodactylus gundi, assembly GCA_004027205.1. Taxonomy (NCBI): domain Eukaryota; kingdom Metazoa; phylum Chordata; class Mammalia; order Rodentia; family Ctenodactylidae; genus Ctenodactylus; species Ctenodactylus gundi. The sequence goes on from PVKB01001167.1 coordinate 155, forward strand.
AGCCAGCTAGCTCCTTCCTACCAGTGGTTGAGAGAGAGAAAGAGAAAGAGAGAATATGAGAGCACACATGACAGCAATGCGGCATGGTGTATAAGAAGTCCAAGTGGGAAATTAGGGTATCTGTTTGGTTATTGGCCTCAACATGGTTACCACATCCTGATTGGGGCACAAGGGCAGCATGTGGAAGAAATACCTCTATCTGAGCTGAGGAGCAGCCTGACTAGTATGTCAGAGCCTGAGAGAGATGAGGATATGGATGTGGGAGAGTGGGTATAATGACAAACAGAGGATGCTGAAAACAAGGTGGGATGTAGTGGGATAAACACAGAAAGAGGCCCAGGAAACCCTGGGGGTGCTGGACCCTGAGGAGAGAAAGCACTTGTGTGAAGACTGGAAAGCAGAGGCCCAATCAGGAAGGCAAAGCAGGCCTCTGTGCAGGGAAGAAGGCACGGGTAGTGACAGAAGAGAGGTTTCATACAAATACGTAAATAAGACAGAGGAAAAGTTTTTTTTTTCATTTTTGTAGAATGCATTCATAATATATAAAGATAGGAAACTGGTTTGATTGCTGTGTTGGGTTGGAAGTGAAGCCATTGGTATGAGCTCAAGGCCTTCCATATGTGAAGACCGAGACAGGGATTTTCAGATGCCTTCTGGGTCTCTGAACATATGATTTAGTCCTTGACTCTGACCACTGAAAAGGCCTGATATCAGAAACAGTGAGAAGCAGTGCGCATACCCTGTGACCAGATCTTGCCTTCTAAACACCATTCCCTATCAAGGCTTCTTGAAGAAAGGGCTCACTCCAGGCCAGGGACAAGAAATGTACACTTTCGCCTGTAGGAACAGTTGCAGGAAAACAGTCGAAAACCTACAATGTGGAGCACTCTATAAGACAGTGGCTTGGATGCTTCAAAAATGTAAATTCCGCAAAAGACTAAAACAAAATAAAACAAAAAAAAAATGCAAGAGTAATTGTTTCAGAGACTAGAGGGCATGAAAGAGACACAGCAGTGAAATGTAACGTGTGATCCTTGTTTTGAGCTCAGATGTATAAACAGATAGGTCTTTAGGAAAAGATGCTCTGCAGTCAACTGGAAAACTGAAGGTAGATTACAGAATATTTATATTAGATAACATTATTGTATCAATGTCACATTTCTTGAGAGTATAATGGCTTTATAACTATGGTATAGTGTTTTAATTCTTAAGCAACAAAGGCTAAAATATTTAGGAGCAGAGTGTCATGATATCTGCAAAATTTTTTCAATTAGATTAGCAAAATGTACAGCAAAACAAATCTGAAATTTAAAAGTCAGAGTGTATATATATATTTAGAAAGATAACACAAGTGTCTAGAATATTAATTACTGATAAACTCAGGTGAAGGGCAAATGTGTATTAATTTCACAATTTTTATTTCACAGACTTAAATTAAAAATAGTTTAAGGAAAAAAGTCAAGTTTCCTATATTTTAGAAATGCTACTGATATAAGAATAAACCAAAATACCTACCTTTGCCTTAAAATATTCCAGCAAAAATAAAGTGGAGAGAATGAGGAATCAAGCCAATGAAATGCTAGTGACTACAGCTGTATGATGAGTATACAGGAGTGGTACTCTATATTTTTTGTGTATTATTGAGGAAAAAAAGATCTCAGTCTAGAAAATGTGTGTTTTCTGTAAATATATAAGAAGGTTATTACTTAAAATATGTGAAAAACTTATATATAAAAATTACATACACACACACACACACACACACACACACACACACACACACACAGAAATCATACAGAGAGCCAAGCACATGGTGCTTACTCTGGCAGCCCACAGACTGACAGCCAAGCAGATAAATGAACACAGGGTGGGGCTCATAACAGAAAAACAAATAACTGCTTAATAAATGCAAAAAGTTGAATAGCACTAGCAATTTTTAAAAAGTAAAAATAATTCAATTTTAACCTATTCAATTAATAAAGATAAAAAATAAAAACTCCTAGTAGTAGCCCAGATGGCCCTCGTGGAATGTTGATAAGAATGAACAATAGTGAAACATTTATATAATGTAATTTGGCAAGTGTATCAATAACCTTAAAGTAGGCACATCTTTTAATCTTTTGCAAGTATCGAACTTAATAAAAATTTATTTTAAGCTGTAAAATGCCAATGAATCCTTATGTAGAAAATTTTCACACAGAGCATGCCTGTAATCTCAGCACTCAGGAGGCTAAGGCAGGATGGCCGCATTGAGTTTAAAGCTAATCTGGGCTATGTGGTGAGTTTAAGAGCAGCCTGGATTATAGAATAAGATCCTGTCTCAAAAATTTTTTTTCACATAGAAATGAAAACAAAATTTAAATTTTAATCACAAGGAGGACAGTAAGTAAATTCACGCAAAGGAACACTTAGCCATTTACAACTGATTATGTACAGACAATATCTAACAGTATAAGGAGAACTGTACAATAAAGATTATATGAAAAAGGGGCCTGGGGCTCCATAGTGAGTTTGAGTACAGGATCTGTATGGACCACAGAGAAAGACCCTGTCTCAGGAAAAAAAAAAAAAAGGTGATATGAAAAAGAAAGAACAAATTGCACTGACTATATGAGTTCAATTCCATAAAAAAAGCATAAGAGTGACTGGGAGGAAATGTACCAAAATTTAATGCCGGTTGCCTCCAGGTGCTGGGAATGTGAATCTGCTTTTCTGTCTTTCCCAAATGCCTTACAATGAAAATTATATATTATTTTTATAGTCAGGAAAAATACAATACACATTATTATGTTTTAGATGTTGTCTCAACCTGGTCCCTTGCCCTAGTATAAATTTTTATGATTGCTCCTGTCATCATGACAAGACAAACTTCACAAGTGACTGGGTAGCCTGAGTGGCATTAGGGATTCACCTACGTGGGATGGATTTTAACTAGCACAACGAACCCTGTAAGTAGAAACATTCAAAGGCAATTAGTTGGTAACAATATTATAAATAGAAAAAGAGCCTAATAAATGTTTCCTGGATATCATTAATTTAGTTGTAAAATAGATTCAGAGTTACTCTGATAACCCCATATAAAGGAGGCACTCATTATAAAGACAGCCATGTGTTAAAACAAGAAAATGTAGACACAGGAATGGCTCTGCTGCACTAAGTAAGACATTCCCATGGAGGCAGCAGTTCTCAAAATATCACCCAGAAAAAACAAAAGCATCAACTACGAAAACAATCCCAGGGCAACCCTAACTGAGTTGATCTTACCCACATATCCCAGAATACATAATCCAGTGCTTCTCTTTCCCATGTTGGTTTGAACTACATTGGGCTGGACCCAACACAGACCACTTAGAAATGTCTCATTTGTAAAATGGACATAATAATTTATAAGAAAAATTTCCGTCTAGGAGCACAGAGAAGAATGGAGAAGAGTAGCCATGAAATGCACCTGGCATCGTGCCCGGCAGGTCCTACTGATCCAATATCCAAGCAAAAGCGCTTCCTTCTCATTTCCACTGACATCGAGTCCAAGCCACCTTTGTCTCCAGGCCGGGATAATCATAGTCCCTTTTAATATGCGCTGTGCTTCCACAAATGCCCTCCGAAGCAGGCAGAGTGATTTTTAAAAACTGTAAAACTGATTGTGACACATCAATTTAAGAAGTTTTCACGGGCTCTCTACTGATTTTGAACAAAATTCCAACTCCTTTCAGTGGACTACAGGACCCGCATGACCTAGCTCCACCTAAATCTCTTCGGAGCACGCGGCTCGCTCCTTGCTCTCTGGGTCTCAGGCACCCAGTTTCCTTTAGTTCCTCCGAGGTACCATGTTTCCTCTTTCCTTTGCATGGAGTACTTTTTCTCTCAGCCTGGCACGGTGGCTGACCTCCTTCACTTCTAAGGTGAAGTGTCAGCTCCAAGAGCACTCACTGACCACTCTGAGTATTAGAGATGAACAGAAGAATGTTGCTCACCGCCTTTAGAGTACAGACAAAACATGTTAAAGGCACACACATCTGTCTGTGTCCTTGATTATTATTTCCCTACAGTAAGAGCTACAGGATCACATTTTTTTTCTAGTCACTACTCTTGACTGCTGTTTCAACTCTCATTACTTCCTCTTTTTTTCCTAACAGAATCCTCATTGTGTTCTCGACCTGAGTCTCCCCTGTGAGAAAACTGCCCCATCCCTCAACCCCAGAGCTAGGGTCTTTACATCTAAACCAATCCCAGCAGCCTTCTTTCCTTTACAGTGACTGGCTAAGGGCACAGGCATGTGACTCAATTTTAGTCAGTGACATAAGAGGAGAAATTACTAGCAGACCCTCTGGGGAAGTTTTTCTGAATCATAAGAGATACCAGGAAAAGAATGTCCTTTTACCACCTTTGGAAATTGCTGAGGGAATATAATGCCTGAAAATGACAGCCACACTGAGACCTGCTGGCCTCACTTACAGAATGAGTTGATAGACTTGAGAACGAAAGAACAGGGTTCTTGATGTCATCAGTGAGTTGCTGATTACCCCAGTAACAGAACTTCCTATCTCTAACCATCCTATGAGAGGTAACATGTATAATACAATGTATAGCTTCAGTTTCAGATGGCTAAATGCATCCTGCCACATTACCCTGTATTACACAAACTGTATTAAAGAAAATGTCAGTGCACTTTTACTATCCTAATGTACTGCATTATAAAACTCAGCTGTTATAAGTTCTTAGTGTAAACATAGACTGCTCATGAAATCAGCTTCCCATGTGAAATTTTATTTAGGTACTATTATATTCTTTGGTTTAAATTAATATTACAAATATTTCAGAATAGAAAAATTTTCCACTGGATATTTAGCTTCTTGAAATATTTACAGGAAATGTTTCAAATGTATGTGGAGCATCCATTTCCAAGTAAGTCCAGGGGAGGAGGCATCCTACAGAGCAAGGGGCTTAGGAATTAGATGTGAATTTGAATCCCGGCTCTTACATGCATACTGTTAGAAAGCCACTTACCTACTCTGAGCCTTAACTTCCCTATCTGTAAAACAGAATATTACCTAATTCATAGTTTTTTAAAAAATGAGACTAAGGGGCTGGAGGAATGGCTCAGCGGTTAAAGCACTTGAGCAAGCGCTAAGCCAAGCGCTAAGTACCCGAGTTCAATTCCCCAGCACCACATAAGCTGGGCGTGGTGGTGCATGCCTGTAATCCCAGCACTCGGGAGGCTGAGACAGGAGGATTGCTGTGAGTCCAAGGCCAGCCTGGGCTCTAAAGTGAATTCAGGACCAGCCTGGACCACAGAGCGAGACCCTGTCTCAAAAAAAAAAAAAAAAAAAAAAAAAAAAAAAAAAAAAAAAAAAAAAAAAAAAAAAAAAAAAAAAAAAAAAAAAAAAAAAAAAAAAAAAGAGACTGAGATAAGCATCTACTCCTTTAGAGCTTGGTATATTGTCAGCACTCAAAAAATTGTTGTTACGATGTAATTGCTATAACCTTTAAGTTTGATGGTCTTTTAAAGAAGGGCTTTATATAATGAAGGTTATGGGAGCTGGCTAAATGCTTATGCCACAGTCAGTTGAAATCTGGCTCCTCTGTGTCACCAAAGTCTTGTGTCCTTCCTGGGATGTAATGTGGTCCAATAAAGAGTGCACAGGCTTATAGTTAAAAATGGTGTCGAACCCCAGTTATATTCCAAAAGGCCATGTAGGTTCAACACAAAACCTCGACCTTTCAATTTCCTCATCTGTAACAGGAAACCTCTTCCATCTTCACTTTGCTTAATATACTCATGGAGGATGTGATGGTGTCTAGTACAATGTCTGCACCTGAGAGGGACACAACGCACACCAGCTCCCTTCCATTTCTTCTCATATTAGTTCTCCCCACTCAAACTGAGGTTAAAATCAGAAGTTCTCACCACAGTGAACTGAGCCCTCATGGCAGGAGGGCACAGGAATGGTACAGTTGGCTTTAAAAAGATGACTAAATTGCACAACAATGACAAACACATATAATAAACCTATCCCATGATTGTTTTATTTGATTCAAGGCCCTGCTGGGCCTGCACAGGCTACCCTCTTGAACATGGGGGTCTGCACTGCTCACTCACACAGGGAAAATTGGTGGTGCCCTCTCTCCCACCCAGAGCTGCTTCTTGTGCCCTCTGCCCAAGGATGGCAATGTCACAAGAGCAAGGGAACTGCACAATGCTTAGAGATTTATGAAAACACGCATCTGAAAAAGGGAATGCTGTGCAAAGAGTGGTCGTGTGGGCAGGCCTGGTGCACGGGAGCAATTAGAGCCCGTTTGCAACAACTCAGTGCTGTTCTATTCAACTGCTTAAAGAATTGCCATAGCAACAGCAGCCACACATAGTAAAGTGGCAGCAAGATGGAGCAAACACTTGAAAAAGACTCTCTCCTGTTAACCCTCCTCCCTTCCCCAAAACGAATAAAGGGCCATTTTGTTTCTCTGAAAGTCTTCCAATCAATGTCCACAGTTCACACCAAAGTAGGTGACCAGATGCCTACCTTTCTTACCTTTTTCTTCTACCTCTCTCTGTCTCTCCCCTTTTGGTGTTAATGAAGATAACAACAGCTAGGCTCTCTTTTAATGAGCTCCTACTATGTTCTGGACTCTGGGCTGGTGAAATTTTCACTTAACGATCCCACCAGCCAGCATATACTAAGTGCATGCTATATCTGTACTGGAACATGAGGCATCTCAGGCTGCAAGGAGTTGAACACCAAAGAGACAGAGCTGTAAGTAAGTCACAGCATCTGACCTGAGTCTTGAATAAACACTAATGGAGCCTGCTATATGCCAAAGACATGAAGATTAGTAAGGCACTGTTTTCTTTCCAAAAACTCACAGCCTGTGGAGAGAGAACCATAGCACTAGAACATTCCTGTGAGGCCGTATCTAACTGCTGACACATGGGGGTCAGGAGATTCCTATATGTTCACCAATACACTTGACAAACTAAAACAATTTTGAGAAGGGAGAATAGAAATAGTCCAAAACTTAAGACTATCCTGTCTCCTGCCTCCCATCATTCTGTGGATGCGTGCAAACTACATTATGAATGGATGACATTAAAATCCAGGTTAGAGCAATAGGAAAAGTGCTTAGGCGGAGCCCCAACAGAAGGCTCATGTTCCGAGCAGCCCTCAATGCTGCACCCTATGAGGCCTTCCTCACAAGAGAACAAGGTGGTAATTGTTACTGCATGTGTACAGTAAGATGTAGAATGAAAGCTCAATAGTTGAATTTGCTCTTAGGGTCATAGGGCTAACAAATGACAAAAGAATTCAAAACCTGTCATGTTTATTAGTTACACTATGCACACGAACTGATAGGTCACTATTCAAAAAGGACATAGCTTAGAATATTAGAACTGATACTGAAAACCCTTTTCTGTCATAAAATTAAAGTACTTCTCATGAAAAGAGAACTAGTGAAAAAAAGTGAGCACTTGTTGAACAGCACATAAAGCTGGCCATTATTTTTGGCCATGGCAAAGGGCTCTACTTTGCTGTGTGTTTTGACTTAGAAATGAAAGCTTGATAACATGAGAAAGCTTTGAAATGAATTCACCTGGAAATATTTCAATGCATAGGATCTAGCAGAAAAGACCTGGATCTGCTCTTAGAATCAACTCTACAGAGGTCATCACTAGAGCCCTCTTAGGCTAAAATCTTGAGTTCCCAGGAGTGACAACCGCAGGAGACATGAAGCTCACCAAGAAACACATAACTCTGTGATAACTAAGGAAACAATAAGGCAGGACTTAGTGCATGGAGAAATGGAGCATTATTGGACAGAAAAGGATGAAGAAGCTGTGGCATCTTCGGGAAAAATACGTAAATCGGGATGATGCCTTGGCACTGAATGACAGATACTTTACATAACTCCCTTTAGGGAAATACCAGTTCCTCCAGATGTCTGCTAAGGGCCACTTACGAAGAGATTTTCACGGGGCCTCTGAGATACTGAGGATAGAGTAGGCATTCAACACAAAAGTCTTTGAATAAATAAATGAGTAATACTCTCCACGATATGTTTCAAACACAATAAGAAGATTGAAAAACCTCTTTTTCAATGATGTCCGTGGATTAGATAGTTTGGCTTACTACAGGAATGAAGCCTGGAATAGGTCCAGAAATAAATGTTGCAAACATAAATGTCTTCATGAAACCAATAGGAGCAAAGAAGGTGGGGTTTAAGACAACAGTGAGTCGTCGCAAACACAGCACAGGTGTGCCATGTTCCCAAATATTTGCAGGCATTAAAAAAATAAAAAATAAAAACACACTCCTGACAAACCAACTAAATGTTAGTGCTCAGTTCGCTGAGCCTGGCCGAGACCGCCAGTTTGACCTGTGATGAACGAACTGATGGATGACCTCTGATGGATGAACTGCATCTCTCTTCCCTTCTTACTACTATTTCAGAATAGTGGCAGCCAGGCAAGAACAACTGAGGGCTGTCTCCCAAGAGGCGGATCATTTTATCTCACTGTGTATTTGTGCCTCTGCACTCTTTACCATTTGGGTGAGCAGATGGCGGTAGGTGCTCTCAGCAGGGAAACTGAAGCACATAACTAAGAGCTTACCTTCAACTTAGTGACCTTGCAAGAGAAGATTTAACTTCAGCCCAAACTGTTCACACCTGGAAAGCCAGGGACCTATATATTACTTTTAACAGAAAAGGGAAACAGATGGAGTAGACAAGCACATATACCTCTTGTTTCTATAAACTCCACAGACATCAGCTCACTAATTTCTCTGGCCCATCCAGGGAAATAGGTACAATCATTCTGTTTTACAGATAGTAAAACTGAGGCCCAGAAAAGGAAGCAACATGTTCAAGGCCACATTGTGACTGAGTGGCAGAGCAGAATGTAAAACCAGACAAGAATTCTTTATACTTCTGTATACTTTCTATGGAGTGGCTGCAAGAGAGCCAAGACCAGAGAAGCAACCCTCTTCAGACAGAGAAAGTTCTATGCTAACTCTTAGGACCTTCTGCTAGGTACAAGCTGGACAATGAACCGTGTAGGGAAAAAGTTGAAAGAAGACAGGAAGGAACACAATAAGAGTCCCAGTCTGCTTTTTTGAGGGCAGCAGTGAAAAACATGCTAGCTATCAAAACTCTGAAAGAGAAGATGCAGTTAGAGTCAGCCCCAATCACCTGTGTACTAACATAGGTGGTAGACAAAGGTCACAAGTCAAAAGGACAGAGAGAAAATGGCTTTAACAGGATCCCTCTCTCACTGATCAACAACTTACCAAACAATAGTTAACCCACATTATGATCCTTCTCTACAGGAACAATAGGGAAAAATAACTTAAGAAGAAGCTCCAAACGTGGGACACAACAAGACAGACTAGAAAGCACATGCCCTCCCCTCCAAAGATGGGCAGATTCTTCAGCATCAGGTCAAAAGCAACTGTAACATTCCAGATTCATTCCAGTATATGCACACTCTCCATTCACACCTTTCCCATTCTCCCCAAGCAACTAAGCCATCCTTCTATGTTCTCAACCACTTCCCCCCACATACATGCACACACGCACCTAGATTCATAGAAAAAACTGAAGCCATCAGGTGGCAATTTCCTCCAGCACTTTCCCTTCACATGGACCCCCATCTCTGCTGACCTCCTTTCTCACTGATAGACAGAGGGCCAGCTCCAAGGCCAGTCCATTCTCCTTACTTTGACATAACCCTTCTACTCTTGGCCCAGGTTCCATTATATACCCTTACCTCCCCCACTGGCTCTTTTTCATCAGTATTTCTATGTGCTCAAGTGTCTTCTAATGGTTTTTTGTTGTTGTTGTTGTTGTTGTTATTGTTGTTGTTGTTCTTGCTCTGTATTCCACACGGGTCCTGAGCTCACTATGCATGAAGCCCAGGCTTTCACTGCTTCTATACTGAAACTGCCCTTACCCAAGATCCCTGAAAACTTCTAGAGGTTAAAACCCATACGGGACTCTCTGTCTTTATCTAAATCCCTCAGCATCAGTTCAGCAACTTCTATTCAGTGAGTGGTATCAGACACTGATATTGAGTTTCTCAGTCCTTGGCTTGCACACATTACCCTGGGTTTACTCCCGTGTCTCTGGATGTGCCCTGTCTGGCTCCCTCGCCATCTCCTCTTTCTTTGGAAGTCTCCTAAACAGAGTTGTTCTCTGGCTTATGTGGCCCCTTCTTGCTTTATACTTTCTCCCTGGTTAATTAATTCATATGATGACATCTCTCAAATCTAGATCTTCATCTTACCCTTCTGATCTCCTGCCTAAGTGAAAGCTCTTGGGTGTGCAATGACGTGTCATACTCAATATGAATAAGCCTGAAGTCCTCTTCTACCTTCCTAATACCCTATTCCCAATGTTTATTTTCCCCTCCATTGTTATGGATGAGAAGAGCTCTGCTAAGTTACCTAGGTTATGGGTTAGTGTTGCTTTACATTTTTTTCTCCTCTATTCACTCAATTATCAAAACCTGGAGATTTGACTCCTTTCCATTTCCCAAACCTACTCCTTTCCTCCATTCCTACTATAAATTTTCTGGTCCAGACCACAATACTCGCCCCAGATTATGGCAACAGCCATTAGGGCAGTTTCTGTCTTAAGTGTGCCTCCTTAGCTGCTCTACTGACCACAAGATTTACTGTAGGCCTCTTGATATGGCTTATAAATTCCTCTCTAACCTGGTCCAAGCCTCCCTCCCTTCCTCCCTCCACCCCCCTTCCTTCCTTCCTTCTTTTCTTCCTTCCTTCCTTCACACTGAATCCTAGCCACTAGACTACCAGGAAATGCCTTTTTTTTTTTGAGGCAGGGTCTCACTCTTTAGTCCAAACTAGTCCTGAACTCACTATGTAGCCCAGACTGGCCTCAGCTGAACATCCATCCTCCTGCCTCAGTCTCCCTAAGCCTACCTTTCATTTCTGCTCTTGCTACACTCTCCCTTTGGCTAGCGTCTCTCTGTCATAATATGTCCCCACTCTCTTCTCCCTGGCTATCTCTCACCTACTCCTCAGACCTCAGCTTGGATATCTCTTTCTTACTTCCAAAAGACTCCACTTCCTGTTGAGTATCCCTCCTAGGATCTTCCATATCACTCACTGTGCACATCTGAAAAACTCCTTAAGCTATATTAAATTGCCCATTTGCTTGTCACTGGTCTGCTTCATTCCGTCATCAATCTGGTGTCTAATCTAGTAACTACACTGATACATAAGGGGAGCTATTTGTGGGTAAAGCAATAAATGGATGAATAAATCTAAACCTCAAAGAAGACGCATGCTCAAAGGCTCAGACTACAAGAGCAGATTGCCACAGGTTGGGAGGAGACATCAGACTATGTCATGAGTCGGCTTCCAGCCTGGATTCTGCAACTGATGAGCCTTCTGACCTGGGATTGACAGTTTAATGCCTCAGAATCTCAGTTCATCATCTGTAAACACAATGTTACTATCTACATTTTAGGTTGCCATGGCTAGTGAATAAGATGACATGTGAAAGCACCTGTCAATAAAAAAGTGTGTAAGTTACCAGAAATGCTTTTAAAATTAAGTGAAAAACTCTTGTACAGAAAACACATTTTAAGGAGTACGAACATAGAGCTAACTGGCCAATGCTCTATCTGCAATAATGAAAGGGAGCTTAAGGCAGAAGTCATGAATTCAGTATCAAAGCCTTCCTCTGCAAAGGACAGGATACTTCCATAGACATTAAATTAGGGTTATAAAATCCCCACATCTTATTCTCATTACTTTCCTAGAATGCTGCAAATCACAGAAAGCCATTTCTCCCCCCTTGGACAGCTTCTCCAGTACACTGTTCTTAGGGGAAACTAATACTGTTTATTTCCTCCAGGACGAGGTTGCTTGACCCAAACTGTTGAACAGAGAAATACTGCTGAAGCCTGAACTAAAAAACAAAAAGTCCCACATGGGTCCCCAAGCAAGAAATTATCCTATATTACACCCTTTCTCTCCAACTTCACTTTTCAATACTGAATTCTTTCTAAAAATCTCTTTTAGATTTGTTCTTTCTGCTCTACTTCCATGGCTTTGGAGTTCCAACCTCAATGCTTCTCCTGAGACATATTAAAATAGCCTCTCACTGGTCTCTTCTTTTGTGTCATTTCCTTTTAATCAGCTTCCTCAATACCTCCAAATGGAAACATCCCTTGCTTTAACTCCTTAAGTTGCTCCACCAATGACAGAAAGGACACCCAAGTTTTCTATGAGGCACCCAAGCAATTCCGCAAACTAGCCACTATTTCTTTATATTTCCTCTCAGACATATACCACATAATCACAGCCCTGTTGAACAACCTGAGATTAAAATAAGAGAACAAGGTATATATACTCTTCCCTCGGGAGTGACCTTTTACTTTCTAGAAAACTCCTCCTTCACACTCCTTTCAAATGACTGTTTTCTCCTTTGAGATGCTGCCCCTGAAGTTCTAGGGCAAAATTAACCAAAATTTTTTGTTTATTTTAATGGCAGTGGAATTAAAATTAGGGCCTTATTCAGTAAGAACTAGTGCTCTCCTACTGAACTACATACCCAGCTCCTGGACCACCCTCATCTAGTTCTTTCTTTCATTTCAGTCTTCATTATTCTGCATTGCAACTGTCCTTAATTTTGTTTTCCTTATGGGCCCATGACTTCTCCTGTTGAATAACAACTAGTGTTTTTTTTAATGAAAAATTACACACACACACACACACACACACACACATCATCTTATCTTTGGCTATGACCAAGCTGGGTGGTATAAGCTCCAAAAACATGTCACTCAACTACTTGAGACAAATAACAGCTATAATATTTAAAACAAATTATAAGAGATGTGCTTTTGGTACCTCCCTCTCCCCATTAAAGTGTTAATACCCAGTACTCTGTGGGTATCTACCAAATGTTGAATAATAACAACAATGGATTTTTTATATTTGTAGAATAGCACTGTAAACATTTCATCACTTCCCCATTGCTGAAAAATACTAAGTTTAACAACATCTGCCCAATGAAACAAAAATCAAAATTCTGCTACTGAGAAAAGACAAGTGGTATACAAACAAATCTTGGTAAACAGTTTATTTAGACAGCCAAAAAATTAAAAGGATAAAAATTTTGTAACCATAAAAGAGAAAAAAGGAATTAGAATTCTCTTTTCCAGAAACAATTTAAAATGAAAACTGGAGAAGGGAACAAATATAGCTCTTGATACCTCTCAGGTCTCCTAGCCTGTGGCATCTTGTAGTCTGTGGTGAAGTCACATTGATTCTCTTAATTACACTTACCCACACAACAGGATGATGTGGTAATATGGAAGCTACTTCACTGTTTTGGGGTTTTAGTTTTTGGAGTAAACTCATAAATTCACCAAAGCCAGAATCTATGCTGGAGTTAGGTGTCATAGCTTCAAATCACAGCCCTACTTTTTACCAGCTGTTTCACTTAGGGAAAAATCTAAACTCATTTTATCTGTCTGTTTTTAAACTATACAATTAGGCAATATCACTTATTCTGTAATATAATACTACAGACTTCAGCAGAATAAATCACAGAGGTACCAAGAATGAAAGATGATGCTCGTAGTTAAGAGCATGAATAATACCCTGGGAAATGCCAATCAATATGTTTATAAAGGAGTTTCTAGAATTTAAAATAAAACAAAAAAATTGCAATTCCGCCCAAAACCCCTAGACTTGGCAAAGAGTAATATTTGAAGAGATAATGATTATGATATTTTTTGAGACAGGGTCTTGCTCTGTAGCCCAGGCTTATCCTTGAAGAGATAATGCTGGAGAATATTCCAGAATTAAGTTAAGTGCTAGGATCGAAACTATATTAAGCACAAAGCTCAATAAAAATAAATCCACTTTAGACACATTACAGAGAAATTACGGAATGCAAGGTGAAAGAGAAAATCTTAAAACCTCTAAAGAGAAAAGATGGAATTTTACAACAGAATGACTAGTGGATTAATAACAGATTTTCATCAATGAAAACAAAGGAGAAAAGATAAGTCTTCTAAGGACAATGCACAGTTTCATACCCATATAAACTATCGTCCAAGAGCCAGAGAAAAATAAAGAGTGTCAGACACAGAAAGACAAAAGATGTTTGCTAATCATTTTTGAAAAAAAATTAAACCTATAACTCAACAGGAAGAAAAATGAACCCATAGGAAAATGATGATGAACACAGATGTGAACACGTCAAAAACTAAGCAAGTACTGTCAATATTATATTGTTTAAAGAAAAGTTAGCATTGTAATACTATAATATTTGTTCATGAGGTATCCAATGAGAAGTCAAAGTATGTCTTTGTACTGTTTATGAACAAAATAAAGCTTCTACTTTAGGACTGATAATTTATGCTTTATATATATATATATATATATATATATATATATATATATATGATATAAGTTAATTATATTTTTAATATTCTGACTTAGCCTACTCAAAAACATCTTCCTGAAAAATCAAAATATATCTTTCCAATTTTATAGATGCAGCAGTCCTATGATGTTTTACAGATAACTTACATCAAACTAAACTAAATCCCTAATCTACACTACAGAAGGTTTGTTTAAGATCATCTCCTGTCCTCTGTTTTGGTCATTCTGTCAACTGAGTCATTTTCCTTTTTCTTTTACATTTCTTAGTTTTTACTTGAACTTCAATGAAAAGAAAAACCACTTCCAATCTCCTATTCCTTCTCTTCTTTTTAGCTTTTTATTCTGATACAAATCTACATTAACAGAAAAGTTGCAAGAATAGTAGGAAGAATTCCTATTTACTCTTCACTCAGATTGACCCAAATGTTAACATTTTACCACTCTCTCCACATATACACCCAGTCACTCACCCTCCCACATTCAATTCCCCCAGCACTTTGCAATTGTATGTCTTATATATTAAGAGTTTCTTTTTAAACATTTGAAAATTGCAGACATGAGTCCCTTTACCTAGAAGTAGTACTTAAGTATAGAAAATTCTGTCACAATGTAGCATATGCATTCCTAAAAATCACTATGTTCAGGGACACAACACTCAAAAGCTGCATCACTGACACATTAGAAATAAGATAGAACCCTGGTAAAAAGAGCAGCACACATTTGCACATGGTAAATGGTTAAGAAATATTAATACTAAAATAAAACAGTTTCTCTTGAGAAAGATGTGAAGTTTGTTTGTGGAAGCAAGTGATAAAAAATGTAGCTTGTGAGGACACTGAAGTGAAAGGTGGATATAAAATGGTGACACCGCGTGCAGACAGGACAGGTGTGGCTTGTAACATGTGTTAAGTTGAAGTAACTGGCTGATATCAGAGGGATCCGTGTATGCTCTACGGATTTCTTCACATCATGGCTAAGCTGGTTGCAGTTTTCTGCATCACTTAGAATTTTTCATGGATGAAATCCTGCAAAACTAAATGAATCAAATCAAATAAAAATCATACTATGTTCCAATTGTTCCTTAATATATTGACTGTATTGGGATAATCTTGCATTGTCCAAACAGGTGTTGTAACAAAGTATATTTTCTAAGATTAAAAATGCTCTTATACATAATGTGAGGACAATGATCAAAATCAAGAAATTTATATCGATACAATAAATATCTAAGTTTTAAGATTTTATCCAGAATCTGCTGTCCCCAAAATATCTTTTTACACCAAAACAAAATCCTAGATTTTACATTACATTCAGTTGTCCTGTCTGTCAGTACGGCATTTATTGTGAAACAGTTCTTGCATCTGCCTCTGCTGCAAGACATTGACATTTTGAAGAGTACAGGCCAGCTGTTTTGTAGAACGTCCCTCAATTCAGGTCAAATTCTCTGCTCTTACCTCAATCCATCACTGTTGGCTAAAGCATTATTAATGACTGAAATCTTCCTGACTGTGACTCAAGTGTGGAGGCAAAGTCCATTTCTTTTATCAGAGAACCTTTTTGAAAAAACCAAGTGAAGTCTACATTGGGGAAACCTAGAAAATAGCAGTTACCTAATTGCCCTTAATATAAAAGGCCCTTCTTTTAAGAGAATTAGAAACTAAAAGATACCAGACAACCCATCCACCAGAGAAAGAAAATGGCCTAAAATACTCCCAGAGTATAGGAAGTATCTATCACTCACTAGTCATTTTTACAGATCTGATCGTATCTTCTAAGAACTGAAATGTCTAGCTAACAAAAAGGAACTAATAAACTGATGGCCCATGACACCGTATGACTCAAGGATGCTGCATCTTTGACATGGATAAATAATGCAAAGTGTGGCTTTACCCACAGTTGGTACCTACCAACAATAGTCATGCACATACATCTAAGAGAGTTTATGTAGGAAATTCAGGGTCTTAACTTCAGGTGTGAAATGAATTACTTCAGTTTGGTTTTCTCAATCCCTGCTTTTACTCATAAAAGGAAATGGGTATTTTCTTTTTACTTTTCCTTCTTTGTAGCTCTGGGTGTTGAACCCAGAGCTGGCACATGTTAAGCAGGTATTTTACCACTGAGCTACACTCGTAGCTCGAAAAACACAGTTTCTGTGGAACCGAGTCCTATATTTGAACCATAGTTCTGCCAATTATTGGGCATTGGTTGTAGAGAGCCTAGTTTGGTGTTAAGCACCTTACAAGGGGCTCAAGACACATTACAGAAAGTATATTGAAAATGCTTTTACTTCTTAGTAGTGGACTTTTTTCCCACCTGGATTTTTACCTTGGTTAAAAGGAAAATGGCAGAAGCCATTCATTCACTCACTTCTGTAGCACCAAAAACAAGGCTATGGAATCTACAGGCAAATTCCACTATCTTTTGACATTCTGTAGCTTAGACAGGACAGGAAGAAATGAAACTATACTTGAGCCTGGCTTTAGTAAAGAATGACTTGCCATTCACTATGCTTCTAGTGATGTTCAGAAAGACAAACGTCTTAAGAGTTCAAAAGTCAGCTATCAGCAATTTCCTGTATATGCACCTGTCTTACGAGGTTTCGGAAGTGCTGGAAATTGGATGGCAAGTCTACCAACCAGTAAGTAGGTACTGCAAAACAGTGCTTGACACTGGCATTACAGAGGGGACCTCCATCACATCATATTGAGATGCTCTGGTCAAAGTTGCAGGGAGCAATTCTCTTGTCTAATAGGGTTTCTGAATTATTTCTTCCCAGAAAGGATCATCAAGTAAAGGCTGGGGGCTCTTCATTAAATTTCCTATATTTAGTTCACTAAAAATATGAGAAAGAATGTTACTTAGATTCAAATCAAGTCATCTTCTTAACAGCCACTATGTATACCTAGAAACACAACACTTTGGGTCAAGTCAACATTTCAGGGTCCTTAGTAAGTTTGAAACACAGTACAGTAGAATAGTCCAGACCTTGGAAGGTAATGAGCTGGGTTTTAAGTAGAATACTATGGTTTGGATCTGGAATGTCCCCCCAAAAGTCTCATATATTTGGATGTTATGGATTTTCTATGGAACCATAGACTGTTGGGAGATTGGGGCCTGGTCTGGTGGGATAGATTACAGGCATATAGACTGGATTACAGGTGTGTGGTGGAGGCGTATCACATCTTCAACAGCTGGAAGGGGCAGAACACTGAGGCTGGACCAGGGGCGGATCACTGGGATCAGCCTGGAAGGATATACAAGTTGCTTCTAGTGTTCCTTATGAGACTGGCCTTGACTTGGCTTCCTGTTAGCAACACTGTGAAGAGCTGCCCTCTGCCATGCACTACCACTGTTGACAGCTACTCCTGAGTGGATTGTGAGCTAAAATAAACTTTTCTTCTCCTAACTTATGGATGCTGGGTCTTGAGTCACAGCAATGAAAAAATAACTAAGACGTAGAATATTATAAAAGAATGTAAAAATCAACACTTCATATTTTGTAGTTCCACCGAGTTTTTCATGCAAGTTATACATACATGTGAGAGACTCAACATAAGTTATGTAGTAGAATTGGATAAGCATCTGTGAATCTACCACCTACGTAAAGAAATAGTATCACTGATGTTTCACCACCAGTTCTTCCGGCTCCTCTTCCCACATTGCCACTAACTCTTACTCTGAATGCTAGTTCTCATTCCCTAAAGCTTCACTCATGAAAATTTTGTCACACAGCCTAAATAATTTTTAGTTGTGCTACCTTTTGACTCTAAAAATTAATAACATGAAATATTCTAAGATTCATTACTGCTATGGCTTAATATTGGAATTCACTAATTTTCATGGTGGCATAATATTTCAATAAATAAAAATACTATTATTTGTTTATCTAATTCCTTCAATAAATTTCTAGATTATTTCCAGTTTTGGGGATATTATGAACATTTTTATATATGTCTCTGAACTATACAGATAAGAATCTCAGTTTTATAAGACAATGCTAAATTGTTTTTTAAAATCATAATGCTTTAGTTTTCCACTATCAGAGTAAGAGTTCCTATTGCTTCATATCCATCAATGTAAGTATCTGAGTTAAGCATATTTTCCTAAGTTTATGAATTATTCATGTTACTTCTCCTATAAAAAAGTCTGTTCAACTTTCTCCCATTCTAATCTTTACTTATTTATTTATAGAAATTCTTTGTATATTATAATCTAAAACCTCTCTTTTTGGTCAGATAAAGTTGTAAATATTATCCTTTAGTTTGTGGCAGGAATTTTCCCTGCTGGCTTTATGGAGAATTTTTTTTTAAGGACTAGAGTTCTACCTGACCTTTTTTAAGAAATAGGACTCAAAAGGACAGAATATTGGAGCTTGACCAAGAACTATGCAGACATCTTGGTTCTTTTCTTTCTCTCATGCAGCACAATAGCAAGTCCTCTCACCTTTACCCAAAAATTTGAACACTTCTCACCATTTCTACTGGTCACAGAGGTCTCTCCTTGGTTTTTTGTCTGCTCCTTGACTTTTAAATCTTTGCCTCTTATAGTCTTATCCTTACGAAGCAACTACAACAAAACTTCTCAAACTCAAACTGCATCATGTTACTCTTCCGCTTAAAGTCTTGTCAGTGGTTTCTGCTGTGTTCCAAAGAACTTTCTTAAGCTTACAAGCCCTCACTGTCTGGCCAGTGCCTGCCTCTCTAAATGTGTTACCTACACCTCTTCCTGTATTCGCGATGCTTTAGCCCTACACCTTCTTTCTGTTTTTCAAACAGGCCAGCTCATTTCTGCCTTGGTTTCTTTGTTATGTGATCTGCCTTAAGGACTTATATTTCAGATACACTTGTATGCTGGTTATCTCTCATCATGTAGATTTTGGCTCAGATACCACCTTTGAAAAAAATACTAGAAATCACTTCCTGCTTCCCTTACTTCCCCTTCCTACTAACCTTGTTGTTGTTTTTTTTTTTTAACAGCATTCTTCCTGACCTGAAATCATCCTCTTCCATTTTCTTGTGCTTACTATCTCTCTGCTTCCACTAGTCGATAACTTCTATGGGAGTGTTTACTACACTTGTGAAGGTTATTTTACTTCTTCCTGTACTTCTAAGGAAGAAAGAGACAAAGGGAAATCTGGAAATTGCATGGTGGCTAGTGGCAGTGGTAGCAGTATAGTTGCTCAGACTCTTCAAATCTCCACATACAAAAGGTGAAATCACTATACAGCAAAACCTTTCCAACACATGTGAAACATTTACAACAAAACTAGGCTGATGAATCCCAAATTGCAGTGAATACTTTATGCCAAAAACAGTACAAGCCACCAGTAGGCTGCTGGGTGTCAGTTTCTTTGCTGGCTAAACTGAGAACAAGGAAACCTCAAAACAGCTGTCAGGGATGTGCAGAAAGACAGGTGGACCCCTTTGAGAGAAGTTGGCTGAATTGGAAGGGTCTTACCTCCACTAACAGGACTGGGGCCCACTAACAAGGACTGTAGGAGCAGCAGTGTGCTAGCCTCACAGACCTGATATGCACTATGAACTCACAGAAGAATACATCAGGACTTCCTTTCAGGACTGGAAGTCACATTGAGGAGAAGCTGCTCATCTAGACAGAAAAGGACACAGACAGAAGAGAGGAAGAAACAAGAAGGTCTAGATCAAATCAGGAGAAGAAAACACCACATGTTGTAATACAGCTGTTAAATGAACTCCACAAACACAAGAAGTGTTATAAGCTCTAGGATGTTAAGAAAGCTTTCCTGAAAACCATCTCAGTCTAAAGTTAGGAAATCTAAATGTACATAAAATGAGTAAAAAAAAAAAAAAAAGGCATCAAGGTCAAATCCCACACAAATTATAATAAAAATAAAAATGAACAGAATAATATCCCTATAGACAATGAAATCATACCTGAAAGATATGCCTATAAAATGGACTAAAAACAGAACTCTCTGTGTCAAAATGAGGTAAACACATTAAGAAAATGGTACAAGCATGAAAGTAGAACATATATCTGAATTATTAAAACTGAGAAATGAGAAGGTACAACTCGGAAAAGATTTAGAAATTAAAAAATATTCTCAGAAACAAAGAGAAAACTAGAAACAATATAAGAGGAATTCAACTCAATGGTTAATGCCTTAAAATAGAACTTTAACATTTAAAAATAATTATATCTCAATAATAATGCTAACAAAAAATAAATATTTTAAAGAGAGCAGAAAATATTGAAGATAGAAAAGGCTGAATACACAGCTATTTGGAGTCCTTTAAGAAAAAACAAAACAAAAAAAAAAAAGAAATGATGCTAATATCTATAATTAAAAATAAAGTTCCTGAAATAAGGTGTATGAAAGTGAATGTTATAAGGTTAAAAGAGTATGTTTCAAATATTTTGAAAGACTACCTACCATACCTGACACTACAGAATAGACAGTCCTAAACAATCTAAGAAGTTTATTATAAGCTTACTGGGTGACAGAGAGAGACAGACAGATAGAGGAAAAATCCCCTGGGTGTCTAGTAAAAAAAGAATATGTAACCCACTGACAAAAAATTACTTAAGAGTATTATCAGATTTTGCCACAATAAAATGAAATAATATGTTTAAGATATGCAGGGGAAGTATAAACCATGGATTTTATATCCAGCAAAACTGACTTCCATGTATAAAGGTACAGAAAAGTCACTGTCAGCATTCAACACCTAAGCAAATGTTATTTTCTGGAAAATTCCTACAGAATCCACTAGGAGCAAAGTTCAGACAACCAAAAATGACTCAAGACGTCACCTTTAGAAATGGTGAAAGAGCTAAAGGCATCATATGACAGTGAGACATGCATATCCATGTTTATAGAAGCACAACTCATAATAGCCAAATCTTGGAAACAGCCAATATGTCCACCAACAAATGAATAGACACAGAAAATGTGACACACACACACACACACACACACACACACACACACACACACACAAAGTACTACTGTGACATAAAGATAAATTCTGAGTCATTTTCAGAAAAATGGATGCACTTTGAGATCATTAAGCTAAGCAAAATAAGTCAGACATAGAAGGTTAAGAATTCCATGGTTTCTCTTATATGAGAAACCCAAAATATAAATAATTAAAAGAGTAAAAAATAAGAGAGATGATATGAAACAGAAATGTGGAGTCTGTGAAGATGGGAATGAAATCTGAAGAAAAGAAGACATGAGAAGGTAGGGAAAGGAAGGCAGCAAAGTAAAAATTAAGTTGTCATATGTATATATGTACAAAGTTCCTACACTGACTGTAATTGTTATGTATTGGAATTTATTTTTGGAAAGAAGAATAGCATAATATATATATTTACTTGAAGGCTAAGATTAAAGGAGGTCTGAGAGTTCAATGGCTATATGTTCTAGAAATGTAACAAACAGTCAAAACAGGGAAGAGAATAGGAAGAGTGTATGCAAAAAAACAAAACATTTTCTGTAATATGTTTATGAAAAGGATCTGTATTATTTCCTGATTATGAAGATAAATTAGTAATCAAAGAGTTGTCTCATTTTATTTTCCTCTATGCCCTTGAGAATTAGAATTCTCAGGTTCTAGAAATAAAAGTATGATTGAAGGACTGGGGTGCAGTTAGGTGATGAAGCATTTTCCCAGCATGCCGGAGGCCATGTGTTTCATCTCCAGCACCACAAACAACAACAATACACAAAAAATCCCACAGTAACAAAACATAATAAAGATGTTCAAAGAACTCCATAATACTGAACCAATCAGCCAATCAAACAATCAATTAATTTTCTGAGACAAGGAAGAATTCACTTTGTAGTCCACGATGATTCTGAGCCCATGACAATCCTGCTTCAGCCTCCCAAGTGCTGGGGATATAGGCATGCATCACTATGTCTAGCTAATCTTTGTGGTGTTGGATATTCAACCCTGGGCCTTGTACATGCTAGACAAGTGCTTTAACCACTGAGCTACGCCCTAACCCTATACTACTAAATTTTAATTGGAAGTATCAACATTAGTATACAAAGTTTTTGTAGTTATATGTACGTATTTCTCACTCTGTTTACTCAAAAGGCCTAGAAATAATGATTAGCCCAGCAGCACTGAGTATCCTTAGTCAGATTTTGGTCTTGAAATATCATTTCTCAATAGAAGAAGCCAATGTTTTCTGAAGAAATGGCTGGTTGGCAGGAAATGTACTAGATGAGCCTAAAAATTCTTATTATATCATATAGCAAAGGAGTTATACAAAACCACCACAGTCACGGAAATAAGGTACTCAGGTACCACCTTGAAGTATTTTCTTATTCTCCAAAGATGGGTGATTTTGAGTTTCAATAATAATTACAATGCACTAAAATTTGTCAGATATGTTGAAATGTACCAGGTTATTAAATTCATGCATACATACATATATATATAAGTATGTATATTAAAATGGTAAATAAAGGAAAAGACTAAACTTTTGTTTTTTGCTATGTAAATTATAGTTTGTTACACATACTACCTTAAATGCTAAGTAAACATTAAATGAAGGAAAAGTATCCGTAAAAAATATTTCAGCCAATACATGAAAAATAAAGGATAAACTTACAATATTACTACTCTGCAACTTGCACTGAACAAACAGATAAAGAAATTATACATCATTGGCTATTAAGAATAAAAAGAGACACAACCAGAACTGCAATACCTTGTATGCTCTTGCCAAAGGGACAGAACCTCAGTTTATCCATTCTCTGGATTCAATTATTTCCTGTTGGCAGGAAATATGGAGGATAGATTGTGCTGTATGGTCTCATTTAGTCAATTCAATAGTCCTGTAAGACAGTTCTCCATGTGTTTTACAGATGAGCAAACTGAAGCAGGGGGGTTAATTAACTTGCCCAAAATTACATGAAAAGGAAAGTGGTAGTGCCTTATTGGAAATCCAGGTCCGAGTCCCGGGTGTAGCTTCCCTATTCGACTTGTACTTATATGTATGTATATCTGTTTCTCCAGTGCCTATCACTGTGCCTGGTACAGAGTCAGTGCTCAGCACCTGAAATTAAAAGACTGGCTGGGTCCTAAATAAAGGTCAGGAAGCAGACATTAGGGTTAACCAAGCCACTCTCTATGGCGTTGCTTCTTGGAAGAAGAGGCAACAGCTCCTCTGAGCCCAGGGGTTTTAAGACTCCCCTCCAAACCAGACTGGTCTCTTGGTACCAGTGTTCCTTCCCAACCAGGCTGGCAAGACTTTTCACTGCGTCAAGACTGGAAATGTCTGGGGAATCAGAGGAATGAAAGAATTGGATCCATGCTGCCTGGAGTAGGGACTGCAGAGGAAACATTTTTGGTACCTTAGGAATGCAGTCACCACACCATCCTGACACAGTGAATTAAGTCCAGGCTAAGGGGCAAGGTGCTTGAGTCCATGCTCGCACATTACATGTTAGAAATCAATACCAAAGAGAATCAAAAACAGCCTGGGACCAGTGGGAAAGACCAGAGTTACAAAGGCAGACAGACTGGGCTCCGATCTGACTCTCCTCTCGGCACTTCTTTCCCAGGGACTAGGTCCTTCCTCCACTTGCTTTTTCTGCACATTTGTATCATCTGACACATAATGTGTTAAGTTCTATCTCCATCTACTATCTGTGTCTTCCTAGATTAGAAGAATTTAGGATTGGGACTTTTTTCTTTTTCTTTTTTTTTTCTTTCTTTTTTTTGAGACAGAGTCTCACTCTGTAGCCTAGGCTGGTCCTGAACTCACTAGAGAGCCCAGGCTGGTTTTGGACTCATGGCCATCCTCCTGCCTCAGCATCCTGAGTGCTGGGATTACCGGTGTGCACCACCATGCCCAGCTTATGTGGTACTGGGGAACTGAACTCGGGGACTTAGAACTTGATGTAGCGCTTGCTCACTTTAACTCTGGAGCCATTCCTCAAGCCTGGGACTTTGCTTTTTAAGCCAGAGTCTCATGATATTGCTCAGGCTGGCCTCAAACTCCTGGGTCCAAGACATCCCTGTGGCCTCAGCCTCCTACCTAGCCATGACTGTGGTAGAATATCATTGCATTGGGACTTCATTTTGCTCACTGTTGCATTTCCAAGTGTCAAGAAGAGAAGAGTCTGCATAGAGGAATGTCTTGGAAAATACTTGTTCACAGTTTTTTTTTTTTGAGTTAAATAATTCCAGCTCTTTCTGATTTAAGTTTCTTATCTACCAAGTCAGAGATAATATAGTGCATATCTAACCCAAAATATAAATATTGGGCAAGAAAGAGTCAATAAATGTCAGGTTTTTTGTTGTAGTAATTTTATATGATATTCATCAACTGAGGATAACACCAGTCAGCTTGAGCTAAAAGTTCCCCTTCAGAGAAGATGACCTTTTAAGCTGGCAGGTAACTTACTCAGAACAACCTCAAAGCCTGTAAGTCATCAACAATGTTGTGAAGATGAGAGGAAAAATGCAGCTCAGCAGGAACACAGGCAAAGAAAATCTCAGGCAACTGACTTAGGAATAATGCTAGTGAGCTGTGACTGATGGGAACAGAGGTGAGTAGAGAACCTTCCATGTGACATCACTAATAGGGTCCAACAAACAAAATATAAATACTCTGTAGCTAAAGGCTTTCCAAAAATCCCACCACACCTTCATGGAAGGTAACTGTTGGTGAGTTGAGCACTGCTAGATCAAACACTTGCTATGGAGAGCAGGAAAGGCAAACTGTGGACACGTACTTTACATCTGCCATTGCACTTAATTGTTCAAACAATTTTTATGAAAGTAGCATTTTAATCCTCAGTTAACAAATGAACAACCTGCAGCTTCAGGGAGAGAGAGGATGCCCAAGGATTCACTGCTTTTAAGTGACAGCTTCCCTGAAGAAATCTCAATTTTCCTTATGTTGTACTGAATGGATTCCTACATGCAGAATACTGCTCCAATACTTGAATACCCCACTGCATACTTCACAAGCTTTCCCCTATCTTCCAGTTTCCAGACATTCAGATAAGAAATTAGACATCTACTAGCTAATAATTGCTAGCTAATAAAACTTCAGCATATCCACTGAAGTTTGGGGATAGTCAATCAACATAAGTGGATTTCTGACATTCCTGTTAGCTTCAGGCTAAGCCCCACAAAGTTTTAAACATCTCATTCTTATTTCATTATGAAATAGGAACCAGGCAGACATATGTCAAGGAAGCTCTGGAAAGAATTATATTTGAGTAGAAATTTTCTGCCCTATGTTATATATGAGGAAAAAGGGTTCAGAAAAGTATAATAACTTGCCTAGAGTCACACAGCTTAGAAGATGCAGATTCTAGGTTAGCTTCAAGTTTAACTTTACCCAAGGGGCTTGCCTATCTTCTACAAGCTCTGGAAAAGAGAACTGCCTACACAGCTTCTCTCTCTGGAATCCAGCGGCGCCTGCTCTGAGCCCGCCGTCCTCTGCCTCACTCCGTCTTTCTCCTATGCTGTGTAGGGCTCTGCAAGGTCTGGAGGCTGCTTCTGTGTGTATACCTCCCTGGGCTCAGGTCAGTGGGCTTTCTACTGCTTATGTTCATGAGAGGCCCTGGTGGGGTACAAGGAGGAGGACAAGGAAGGGGAGTCTTGGGTCTTTCTCTACTCTCTTGTTGCCTGTTTGGCAGCAGTGTAGCAACAGCTCATCCAGTTTCCAGTCCAAGCACTCTTTCTGCTGTTCTGGGTAGGACGTGTTACACAGTGATAAAGTTGCCGGACCTAGGGGACTGATTCACAGGCTGTGGGCCTAAAATGGAAAGCCAAGTGACGGCTGGGTTGGGGTCTTAAAACCCACCTATTGCTCCCAAACCTCTGGCTGGTCAGACAAAAAATTCTTTGGAAAAAGAATGCACTTGTCTTTTTCCAAAGTACACAATCATAAGACTGGGTTAAAATGAACACAGCTGGTATTTTAATTCCATGCCATGGTCCCAGAGTGAGAAAAATTCACTGAAAATAAGCAGCTACAATATTATGAGAAACACTAGATGCATGGAACATGAGGAAAGGGGTCTTAAAAGACAGAGTCAAACAAAGCTACCCCCTTTTACTTTGCAGTGGGGCTTCAGTAATAGGAATTATAGATATCAATTTGTGACAATTCCAAATTTTATGGGTTTAGAGAGCACATAATATCTGGTGGGTATAATCTAAAAATCTCTGCCCTGACTGCAAAATGCTAGCTTCTGTTATTAGTGCACAAAACTTTGTGGCCTTCAAAGTTTCACATGGACTGAGAGCTAACCATGGCCGTTTCCCCCTCAGCCACACTCTCCTTCATGTCTATGCTCCAGCCACACCACCATTTATATCATCCGACTACGCCAACTCCTTCCAAAGCCCTTTATGTCCACATATGCCATTTCCCACACCCTGCTCTTGAGGTCCTCCCATTTCTTCCACAAGGATCTTCCTCTCCTTCGATAAGCCTCATCCTTGGTGTATCCTCTGAGAAGCTGATCTCGGGCACCCAGTAGAAGTGAGTAACTCTGCCTTTGGACATAAACCAATTTGTGCATCATTCTTCTAGAGCAATTACTCCCCCAGCCCTACTGTAACTCTTGGCTTATTTTCTACTTCTGTCCTGGTACTGTGTGTAAAAACAGCATGTGAGTCTCTTTTCCCATGTGTGTAAGCCAGTGTCCAGGGCAAAGTGAGTATCTGCCACTCTGATCAATATATCCCAAGACTTCAAATGCTTGTACCATTTTCTTCAATCAAAGCTTGATTACACTTGGTTTAAGCTTCCCAACTGACTAAATAAAAATTCTATTGTTAAGATGGTCCTTAATAAATCAGTCATATTCTAATGTAGCTTGTTTTATTATGACGAACATAACTGACATTTTCTAAATCCTAAAATCAACCAAAAATAGCCGTCAAGAAACATTGCTGCAAGAACGCTAGCCACTAGGTGTCAGCCCAGGAAAAGAGGAGGAAGGGCTACACTTAACCACGTTTTACTTTTTTCATCCAATTTATCCCTATAAACATTAAATATTCAAAGAAAAAAACTTAAGCAATTAAAATTATCTATTAAAAGAATGATTTTTAAAGATACATAAAATTTTGACATTTCCCCTTTGCATAATACTTCATAAATGGCGTTTAACCTATATTTGTCAAGAAACATTTAGAGAAACTGACTCCTAAGAGAAAATCAGCTCTGTTTTCTTCTGAAATGGCTTCAAACTGCAGGTACCATGGGCCATATGGTAGCTACAGCCATAGAGGGAAGTCAGGGGGAAAAGTGTGGTCACCAAAATCAAGCAGATGAGAGTCTACAGCCTGGCTCTGCCACTTCTTAAAAAGTGACATCGTCTTTCCCAGCCTCAGTTTCTCATCAGCAAAATGGGGCTATATCATTCTCTTTAGAAAGGCTCTATAAAAACAGGTAAGAGAATATATTCTCTAAGAAGCCCTACATACAATAAAGTCGATAGTCTTTCTTTTAAACTCCATGTCTTAATGATTTAACAAGATTGTCTTTTAGCTCTCATACAGCTAAGGACATTGTAAGTAAGAACTGTGATAATTTTATTTATTGATGGTTGCTAAGAATCTTCAAGGTATCAGGCCCTGTGCCAGCAACACAGGAGTAAATATGACATACTACTGCCTTTGGAGCAGGCTTTAAATGTTTTGTGGAAGGGGACTGAATGTGATATAGCCATCTATTTCAGAGAATGTAACCACATCCCACAATCAGTGTGGCTATATGTCCGAGCACAGGGCGGAGAATGTAAATCTACAACTTGCTGTGTTGTCATCATGAGTACCATACACACTATCCTTCTATCTATGTTACTGTGCCTCTAATCTATGTGGGAGTTTAAAAGAAATACGACATCCTGCTCCTAAGAAACTCATGGCCTACCTATCATATGAAGTCACACAACACAGCTCTGTTTCAGGCTCCAAATTGTCAAATGTAATAACTGCTTGAAAATGATAAGAAAGATTTCCTTTTCAGAATTTCATTAAACAAGTGAAAGACCATTGAGCAGGTTATTTGATTTAAAACACCAGTAACAGAAACATTTCTCTGCTACTTCTCCCAACAAAGATACGGGATTTAAAACTGCAATAGCAGATCTAGCTTAATCCATCAATATACTCATCGCTTGAATGTTCAAACTAGAATAGAATGCTTACTGCACATGATGATTTTGCACTGGAGGGTCCTCTCTAGACCTTAAATGCCTCTGGTCAGTTATCACACAGCTGCTGAGCGTGTCTTTATATTATATTGACACATTCCTGTGTTTGTGCTCTTTATTCTCATTTCTAAGATGAATCTGTGGATACATTTTTTTGGCACCCAGTATTTTGCACCATTAAAATATGATCACTACTGATTCTGACACATGACATGAGAAAGCAGGTATCAGTCATTTATCTATTCATTCATTCACTCAATGAACAATAAATGAGCATGTACTAATACTAGACTATATAAGGGAAACTGAGGCATACAAAACATGACTCTATCCTAAAGATGCAAAGTCAAAATGAGGCATAAAATGAAGCCCAACATGAAGCCTATCATTCCTCTAAGACCTAAGACACACTAGCTGTGTTTTATTTTTTAAGTATTTTAGAACATATGGGAACTTCATTTTTATTATATTAAGTGATGCTCTCTGAAATTATTCAGTTGGGTTCGATCATAGCATTTAAGTGGATTTCCTCCCAGTTCTCATCTTCTATCAGGGACCTATTTTTTTTTTTAATTGGGCACTCTACTTCTAGAACAAGGGCCCTCAGTTCATCAAGCATTTGTGTGACTCTGAGGTAATAGGTCTCCCCAACTGTGTTCTGGAGCAACACCAAAGTCCCTGTGCTGGGAACAGTGAAGATGTGGCACCAAAACTGAACATGGTCATCTTTTTCAACAGGTAAAGAATTGATGAAATTAAAAATTCTCAATTACATTTTTTCTTATGCAATTTTAAAAATTGGCTGTAATGTATTTCTTAATTTTAAGGCCTTGGTAACCTACTATTTTCATTTGCCTGGTAAGCATTAATAGGAATGAATAAATACCAAATAAATATTAAGGGAAATAATTAAATATGAGATTTCTTTCAAGTCTTTTATGTATTATTTGAGATAAAAGACCTACATTTATAGTTAGCTCAAAAGGTATGATTAAATGGGCCAGAATTCCACTGTGCTCTGCACAGCTACAGGTGCCTGGAGAGCTGCTGAACAAGCATGGCCACCACTGTTCCAGAATGTAGCAGCAGTCTTCTCCTCCTCGTTCCCCTCTACATTCTTGTCACCCAGAAATGGATATTATCACTTAGCCAGCATTCACGATCAGCTAGGCATTAATTTTCTCAGTGGTCCTATAACATAGGTATAATTCTAATTTTACAAATGAGAAAATGAAGGATCGTCGAGGTTAAGTGATTTTCAAAGTCTTTGTCTTGTAGATGCCAGAGACAGAATCAAACTAGTTAACTTCCAAGGCTATCACACTAGTCTCTGAGCAATTTAAGAGTTAAAGAACTATCACAGTAGTTATCACAATGCCAGTGATGAAATTAACTCCCCTTGTCCCTGTTTCATTCCCAGGACACAATCTTGGTTCTGGATGGCTATTCAAATGAAAAAAAAAAAAAAAAGTCACTAGTATGTTACCAAGCCCTTCTGTAGTCTCATCAGGCTTCTACAATCAGTGTATTTGCTTAGCTCTGGCTAGGGGTTCTGGTGATTTCTTATTCACTCACCTAAAACAAACTGGAAAATAAGAAACTCTTGCAGGATCTTGCATACACCTATAATCTCAGCTATTTGGATCTCAAGTATGAGGCCAGCATGGGTAGCTTAGTGAGAGTGGATGGGAAGTAAAAATGATCACGATGCAATATGTAACTATATCAACTTCTTAAGGTGACTGTTACTAGGAGTTGCAAATACATGCTAATAAAAGAATAAAGAAATAAAAATTTTTAAGGAGTAGGGATGGAGCTTTGTAGTAGGCCACTAGCTTAGTGGAAGACCCTGGGTTCAATCTCTAACACTGCAAAAAATAAACAAAACAAAATCACAAACTTTTCTATAAAACAGGAAGGGATACTTAGTCATATTTCACAGAGCTACATGAGAGCTCTGGGTAGAAAATATTTTGGTAATTTCTCAAAAAAAGCATAGGGGCTCAGAGGTAGAGTACTTGCCCAGCATGCACAAGGATCTAGACTCAGTCACTAGCATGGCAAGACAAAAAACAAAACAAAAAGTTAAACTGAGAATTACCACATGGTCCAGCAACGGTACTCCAAAGAATGGCAAACAAGTGTTTTGATCAATACTTGTACACAATGTCCGCAATAGCATTATTCACCATACTCAACAGGTGGAACAACTCATGTGCCTATCAAAAGACGAAAGGGCAAATAAAATATGGTATATCCATGAAACAGACATTATCTCAGTTTCCTCCTCCTCTTCCTCCCTGTCCTTCTCTGCTGGTGATGACCTTCACACTGAGCTATGTCCGCAGTCCATTTTTAAATTTTTGATTTTGAGGGTATTGTTAAGGTTCTAAGTAGCTCAGACTGTGCCTGAACTTGTCTTCTTGCCTCAGTCTCACAGAATGCTAGAACTATAGGCCTGTAACGCCAGGGGCAGCCTAATCAGTCTTTAAAAATGGGTGAAGTTCTGATGCATTCTCTGTTCATACTACAACAGGGATGACCTTGAAAACATTGGGCCGGCTGAAATAAGAAAAACAAATTTTGTATGACTGTACTTCTATGGAAAAGAATATTCTATAGAATAACTAAAATAGGCAATCTCATTGAGACAGAAAGTAGATTAGAGTTTATCAGGAGCTAGGGGAAACAAAAATGAGAAGTTATTGCTTAACAGATACAGAATTTGTTTAGAGTGATTAAAAAATCTAAAAATTGTGGCAATGCTTGCACTACACTGTGAATGTAAATAATGTCATTGAATTGTACATTTATTTATACCCACATATACTTCTGCCACAAATTAAGAACAGTCGCAGGCTCTAAAAAAAAAGACCTCAGTTTTACAGATTCATTCCAAGCTGTGTGGAGAATCACGGAGCCTGTGTGTAGGTTCATGGTCAGCACACCAGTCCCTTCAAGCTTTACCTAATTTACTTTTCCCATTGGCTTCCTCAAATCCTTATTTCTACTTTTGCTGTACTATACATAGAGTTTTAAAGTTCCTCAAAACTTTCTTTCAAGTACAAAACAGAGACACAGAGAAATAAGTCATATCTCTTCTGTGTGTCTTGTGAATCCTTTGCTTTTGGGTGTGGAGGGCAGTGGGTGCACACCATTCTATCAAGGGCTTGGGCTCTTCCTTCTTTGCATACCAAGTCCCTCCTAGGTGAGTCAATGAAACTGGTCTCCTCATGACATGATTCCAAGTCAGCCCTTACAGCTAGCTTCTTGAACACATACTTCTATTTCTTTTACTCAGAAGGCTTTGAAAGGTAGTATTTCAATGCTTTATTCACAAAGTTGTCTGATGCAGTAATGATTATGGATGGGATCAAAAGATGTTACACAACCTAAATGTCCACCACAAGATGTGGTTATGGCAATGACGGTATCGTAATCAAAAGAATATTCTACAGCTATGTAAAAACACACATGACATGCATTAAACGGGGGACAAACTTTGAACTTAGGTTTCACTGTAGCTTTTTGAACCCGTTGCCTAATGAAATGCAAACAACTCTATATAACAGGTGCATGTGAGCTCAATAGGAACTACAGTGATGTTTTAATTTTTTTATTTCCCATTACACAAAAAAAATGTAAGTACAAGTTTCCCTTTCAAAACCATGAGCTCAACAGTGTTACTCAGGCAGGATACAAATATTTGTGGTATCTTTCCAACCTGCTTTAGCACAGCCACGTGCATTCATGCTTGAAAGCCAGGCTATCAATCTGCTTTTATTTTAACTTCTGTGCCTGCAAGGGATTTTAGATGGATAAACATGACTCAGCAGAATCATGTGCAAAATAAGGGGCTGTACGTAGATAAGTCTCCCCTCATCCATAACTGGGATGGACTGAGCAAGCAGGACTGGAGTGGGTTGGCTGTTGCCAGTTTAAACAGCTTCTTTACTGCTCCCTCTCCAGGTTTTGCCCTCTACCCACAGGGATTGGGCTCCAGTCCTGTCAGGGATGCCCAGACAGCAGGTTGGCCCCCGAAGGGCCACCTGAGCTAGCTCAATAAACAACTATTCTAGTGCTCCCTATAAACTGGCTTCTCCCAGATGCTGGCACAGAATAGAATGTGTCTTCAAGTACCAAAATCCATGAGTTTTGCTCTTTGATGTAACATTTCCCAAGGACCTGCAGTGGCCAGACATGCAAGATACACCTTCTCATGCACTGCCTTAAGATGACTGCATGCAGCATGAGCTATGAAATAAGAAACTCTGAGCAGAAAAGGGAATGAAATGAAAGAAAGCATATGAATCTATTTTCAAAAGTTCTTTAAAACTGAGCCATTGTGCTATGAAATGTCTTTCAAAGGAGTGGGTTAGTCTTATTCAGATTTCATGATGATATAATTTTAAACAAAGGAGTGAGGCAAAAGATTCTTTAAAAAATTCATCTGTTCTCTGTAGGAGGAAAAAAGGGGAATGTTCAAAGCAAATTCAACAGCTTCACTGCTAATACACAGCTTCCAAAAGTTGCAGTCTTCTATGAAGCAGAGAAAAGATTCTTGGTCTAGCAATTAAAATCATTTGTCTTTTATCCTCTTCTTGTCAAAAAGGACCCCAGCCCTAACTAGTTAATCCCTAACACACACTGCTACTCCCAGAGTTGCCTGGCAACTGCTAGGAGGCGTGTCAGAGAGCAAGAAAGGCCTAAATAAATGAGCCGAGCCTGAGCTGCAGCTTGACACGGATAAAGGGGTGGGGTGGGGGGAGGTCTCTGAATGGGGCTTCCTGGCTGCTTGTGGTTCTGTCATTTAAGTAGGGAAGAACAAGTTGGCCTGGCCAATACTGTTAAATATCCTGGACTTTGCACCTGATATTCACCAAGTGACTGAAAAATGGGTCACATGCTTTTGTGATTTGCAGACACCCCCCCCCCCCCCCCCCCCCCCCCCCCCCCCCCGCCTTTGCTAGGAACAGCAATCTCCAAAAACGCACAGAAAGGACAGGAAGCAATCTGTATACAGGGCCAAATCCTGCCTTCAACACTTCTCTATGCCTTAATTTCTCTCTCCCATTTTTCCGTCCATTATTCTAAAAATGTACTCACTGATGCCTACACACTGTGCCATCACCTGTCCCTAGTGCTGGAAATGCAGAGAGACTTACTAATACAGAACATATGAGGACTAGGACAAATACAGGCAAGGGGATACGGTAGAAGGAACCTGGGTCTTGGAATTAGGGAGATCTATGACTCCCTTTGGCTCTATTAAATACCAGGTAGTCACTGCAAATCTGATCCACCACCCTTCATCTACAATATACACAGTCAGAGGTAGTCGTGAGGAATAACTGAGTTCAGGGACATGAAACAACTCAAAATGAACAGAGCCCAGGTCTTGTGGAAGGCCACAGAGGAAGTGGTCGACTTGGCTGTGGCTGGACACTCATGCCTCCTTGTCTCACTTTCTGACCTCTCTGGCCCTGAGAAACACAATGCCTCCTGAGCCAGGCAAAGGTATCTTTAGACATCTGCAGAAGGCACTGGTCCTGGCATGGGTGGGCTCATTAAGCACCCTTCCCTCTCTACCAGGTAAAGGAACATGAAGCTCAAGAGTCTCCCTAGCTGATTGTGTTATGAATTCCTCCCAGTAGAAAAGGCAAAAAATGGCCAGAGTTAAAAATGAGGTGAGCTTTGAGATAAGGAAGGATGTTTAGACCTCATGGAAGAGTTGCCCATCTCTGCCTTGTAAGTCAAGGCTCAGAGGTAGGCAGAACTGAGCCAATCAGAGAGAAGTTCTCCAAACTACTCCCAGCTGGCAGTGTCCTCCTTAGCAGAGGAGGTCATGGGTGAGAGTCAGGGACAGCCTAACTGTGACAGGGCCAACAGACAGGCACTAAACTGGGCTTAGGATTCACTACAATTCTACAAGAAGGCGATTATGTATCCATATGTGGAAAGGAAACTGCTGAGAGAAGGAAGAGAACCTGCTCAAAGTTGCAAGCTGGTTGAGTGTAGAGCAGAAAAGAAGCACTTCGAGTCTGTCAGGTTTTGTGTTTAAACCCAGCACTCTCCTGTGTCTCTATAGGGTCTGAGTCTCATGACTAAACCACTGGCCCAGGGTGAAAAGCCAACATGCCATGCCTATGCAGCAAGCATGCAGGATATACCACAGATCAGCAAAGGCCTCTTTCTGTCCTCACCTCCTGCTGTTCTCAGGCTGGTCTTACATTTAACTGGGAGGCTCTGCCATGCACACCACCACTTGTTTTTTCCTTACCTTTGCTACCAAAGGCCTTAAATATATTAGGATCCTTTGACCTAGTAAATATACAGCAGGAAACCTGCCCAAGCAAGTCATTTAGACGTGCATGAAATTTTTTATACAAAGATATTTACCACAATATGGTTTAAAATTGTAAAATGTTACTGACAAAGACTGGCATTCAGATAACATGGGGGGGTTGGCAGTGATTTAGATTTATAGAAACTAATAAAAATCTTCGAGTGGCGATCAGAAATGTGCCTTTTTAAAACCCTCAGATGTCCGTTATTCACAGTTGGGCTGAGAATAACAGGGGTCACCTGCTGGGATATGGACAGCCTTTATACAGAGATGCTTAACAAATAATTTTATGCAATGTGAAAAATGGTTAGACATACTAAAAAGAAAAAAAAAACCTAATAGCTAGGATATTGGGTTGCTTTGTTAGGAATGATCACAACTGCTGAAAAAGACAATCAAAAAATCAAGTCCCCAAACAAAATGAACTAAAGCTAAACCAAAGACCTTAGAACTGGGGATGGAAGCATGTTAATGTAGCATCTTAACTCTAGGTGATAGGACTAGGGCATTTTCATTTCTATTCCTCAGTTACTTTAAACATCTTTACCATGAGCAGGTGCTATTTTAATACTCAGAGAGACAACTAAAAAAACAAATGGCCCTGGGGAAGTTTTCCTGTCCCTCAGCAGTGCACTGCCTTATATCTTGGCAGGCTTACCCAAGGCACGATTTTCACCAGCCACTGCCTCTTCCTCCCTTCTCAGGCTCACATGTGCCCAAAACAACTGTATATGGGGAATGTTGTTAACTCATTTCTGAGATGAGAATTTGCCGGAATTAAATTTCTGAGTCAAAATGATCTAGGTAACACAGTGATGACCTTATACTCAATGCTTGGCTGGAAAATTTTAGGACTTCTGATTTCTCCCCTGTACTCAAAGAAAAAAGCCGTTCTAAACAGACAATAGGACTAAAAGCATGACAGATCTGCCATATTTCATTGATTCTAAGATGAAAATTTCTTCCCATTGTAACCTCTCCAAAATCTGGATGTGTCTTATAATTGATGGTGTCTTTCAATAATAACTGGCAGCACTTTCTTCCCTTTCTTAATGTTGTCTACAACAGTAGTGTGTATCTTGCAATTGAGTCAGCTTAGATTGAAGGAAAAATGCCGTCTACAACCAAACCCATGACTTTATCTTCAACATGATGCTTTCAAAGGTGATATACTACTCTATCATAGGGATGTACTTTAAGTTATCTCACCAGTTACTTATCATAAACACTCTGTTCCATTTTTTTTAACCATTACAACGACTGTTACTGTGAGCAATATGGCATTAACATTTTCTTTGCTACCAAGGCATTATCATCCTTTCCTGGGCTCTAAATTCTGAGAGACATTTTGATATTTCTTGCTCTTCCACTATAATATTTTATATATTATAGGGTCTACTCATTTATTTCTCCCTGGTATCCCTTCCTAATGTAAGAAGGCTCTCCTCTAAGTTCCTGTAACATTACTTTAACTGTTCTCCCTGCCTGCAGTTTTTTTTCAGTCCACTACTGTCTTCACCAACCCTTTCAGCCCAAGTGTCACAGGAATATCTTTTCCTGGGGAGACATGGACAGAAGTGTCTCTTTTCCCCAGGTAGGACACAGCACATAGGTCAATATAATGATTACAACTTGGTGAACCAACAAGTTTACTGGAGTGAACCAATGATTTAGGGTTACTTACAGGATAGATGAGGGGTTACCAGAGAAGCACAGATGAGGGACTACCTGAAGAAGCATGGGTGAGGGGTCACTTAAGCATGACATCAGTCATGTCATATTTCCTCCTCAGAAACTTGTAACCCCTTAAGGGGTACTTAAGGCTCTTCCAAATCTGGCGTTAATCTCTTCTTCAGATCCATCTCCCCATTCATGTATTACTCTAGACAAAAGAGCTGTGAAGGGATCTGCCCCCAAACCTCCGCTTATTCAGTTGGTTCCTCATCCATGCTCAAGAAGAAAGCATCTGCCTTTCTTTTTAAACCTTACTTATCAGACTTTGATCAGGTTCTACCTTCCTCATGAAAAATTTGGGCTGTCTGACCCTTATAACAACCTGGAGGTACAGAAAGGATAGGTAGTCTCATCCTCTTTTTGTAGGTCAAGAAAGTAAAGTTTAAACAGAGTAAGCAGCTTGCTCAAGTTTTATACAGCCAAAAAGTACAATCCAAGAATTCTGTCCTTAAATCCAGTGCTTCTCAGAGCTAGGTGCACGTACAACCATAAACTCTTCTTGTGTACTCAGATCATATCCAGCAATATTATGCCAAGATACTGCTTCTGAATTCTGGGCACATACATGACAACAATGAAACAATTATCAGGGTGAAAATACTTCTAGTCTATTGATTCCCAAGAAACCCAAGAAAAGGCCAGATCAGTTGCCCCATTCTCTTTTTGGAAACAGGAAGATTACAGTACTTTACTTGAATAATGTCAGTGGTCATAAAGGACCAAACTTGATTGGTTTAGCTGTGCCCAAGCTTTGACAAGGAATCAGAGCTACCTCACTCAGAGACAGGCAGGGCATGAAAACTTGCTTTATCTCGCAGGGCTTTAGAGGATCAGGGAAGTATTTCTCAGGAAACAAAAGTGTGTATATCCCTTCTATTATGTGACCATGACATCATGGGAAGCAGAGAAATTCCAGGAAGTAAGGTCTCAGGGACAGAAGGAAAATAAGTGGTGTGGTGTGTGTGTGTGTGTGTGTGTGTGTGTGTGTGTGTGTGTGTGTGTGTGTGTGTGTGGTGTGTGGAGTATGTGTGTGGTGCATGGTGTGTGTGTATTGTGTTCAAATGCTGATCGCTGAGTACCTGACAGACAGAGAGCCTGTTCTGGGTGAAGGAGAGATAAGGTGTTAGCTATAACTCTGGTGTTCCACTTAGACATACAATGAAGTGAAGGCAGTAAAAAGATAGCAATGAATAGCCCAGGCATATGAAAACATGTAATTTGGTTCACTCTCATAAGTTTTATGTGCAATGCACCAACTGACATCCACTGAGCTTCTGGCATTTAATTGTGCTATGGGTTACAACAAAACCAGAAAACAGGGCTAGCCTGCAGAAAGCATGACCTAAGCTGGGCTTTCCAATCTAACTATCTGGTCTGGGTATGCCTTTACCCTGGCCAGGAGGCCAAAGAAAGGCGAGTGGGGGGATATCTGACAAAAGCTTCTCATGGAAGCAGAAGAGGAAATGTATTTAGCTTCAAAGAAGCCCTGATGCTGTCACGTTTTCACAACTCATCATGTCACATGGCCATGCATAAGTCAACTGAGCTCAGGAAGTCGGAAGGGCCACATAGGTGGGTAACACCATCTACTCTGCACATTGTGGTCATTTAAACCATGACTATACACAGGAGCCACCAAGAATTGAGTTCATGTGTGGAGAGGTACCATTAGAGAACAAGGCACAATGAGGCAAGGGCAAAAGCATGGGCTTTGGTACCACTGAAACTACTGATAAGTAGCTCTTTGGTACCACTGATAACTAGTTTCTCTTCTCTGAGTTTCTGTTACCTTATCTGGAAAGCAGAGATAATCATTGCAACCTCTAATACACCTTGAGAGCGCTCACCAAGAGCAGTGACTGTGACTGGATTGGTGCACTTCTAACATACAGTAGGTTCTTACTGTCACAGTAGGGGTGTCTTCATAGCCATGCCTCAGGTGCAGTAGATATTTTATAGGTGATCACATGGCTTTTTGGTCCTGAGGATATGGTGAGAGAAGAATCCCACCAAAGCCCTCCACCATACTCACACACAACCTCCTCCAGATAAGTTCAAACACCAGGAGAACCGTGGGTTCTTTTGGGTCCTGACTTGGTAGGCTTTTTGGTCCTGACCAAACATGGACTCTACCACGGATCTAGAGATTACTCACCGGTTCAATTTTCAGAGCATTTCGGTAGCTACCAAAGAAAGCGGCTTGGGCTTTGAGGAAGGCTCTGGCTACCCCATCACCTGTCGCAGTGGAGACCTTCTTCAGCCTGCTTTTCAGGGCAGAGATCTGGTAACAGAGAAAAGAGACATAACTTTAGAGCTAGTGGCAGGAGAATGGCCATCTACAGCAGTACCACTCTTTGATACTCTGCTACAGAACAAAAATGAACTTTCAGTATTAGGGCAGGTGATTTTTTTTTTTTTTTTTTTTTTTTTTTGTGGTGCTGTGGATCAACAACAGAGCCTTAAGGCACATGGTAGGCAAGTGACCTACTATTAAGCTACACCTCTAGCCTCAAAGGTGGGTTTTTGAAATTTAAATGATTGTTGCACCTATAAACCTGTATAATAAAAGCAAACACAAAACTATTTTTTAAGCAATTGCTATATGCCAGGTGAGTACTTTCACATCAGTTTTCTTCCAATGATCCTGTGAGAAAGGGAGTCTTGGCCCCATCCTAGAAGGGTGAAATTGTCTTTGAGAAATTAGGCTTCATACCCAAGAACAAACCCAAGAAGTGGACAAATCACAATTTGAATCAAAGTTATAACCTGACCCCAAAATACACAAAGACTTTTAGCTCTAATTTCATTCCCTTTTCAAACTACTTGCAGTTATTAGAAGTAATATGTTATTTATATAGCTCACACATCAAATTCTAAAGGAAGAATGGCAGCTTAAGAAACACACTCAACATGTAAAACCAAAATAAACAAAAAACTGGGAAAAGACAAAGAATATGGGACTAGATGTTAGCATGTAAATGTAAGTTACAAGCTCTTAAATGATGGCTAGAAATGGGCTCCAAATTTGACTTAAGAGCCTGCAAGTGGCCAAAGCAAAGACAAAAACATAGAAGTTGCGAAATTTCCTATGTCTGTGTATTCTAAACAAATGAAATATTCAAAGTAATATTTTTTGAAAGTGAGACCTAAAAGAGAATAACCTCATGAGACTATATAGGAAACACTGTAATACAGTGGTTGTTGCCCTCAACATCGAACTTCCCAGAATATTTCCAATATTCATCTCAGGATGCCATACTGCATACATCTACAATGCATCATTCACACTGGGTCCCATATGTAGGGGTCCCCTGGAATTGTGCATTGTGGTGACAAATGTTTATTATATCCTACATATCTGAGACTAGGTTAGGTGTTGAGGATACAGTGGTGTGAAACTAGATATGAACACTGCCCCCATTCAGCTGACACAGAAGTAAAAGAAACATACTTGATATGCATTCTTGGAAAAGTCCATAACAGAGCTTGCCCAGAAGGACAGGAAGGTTTCTTGGAGAGAAATAGGCTTGGACTGAGACTTGAAGGACAAGTTAAAGGAGTTAATCAGGCAAAGATGGAAGGGAACATCATGCTAAGAATGAGGAGTAACGTACAAAGACCCTGTGGGTTAGGAAGAGTTTAGTGAATAGAAAGAACTGTAATTTTAACAAAGAGAATGAGGGGAGAAGCTTAAGATGAAGCTACAGAGAAAGGGGGTCAAAAGAGATTCTTTCTCCACCTTGAGAGAAACAGAAAACTAATGATTGTTTCTAAGCATGCAGGTGACACATTAAGAGCATATTTCATGGAAACCTATCCAATTAAGAAGTTAGCTATAGGAACATCTAATGGTCTTGACAATACTTAAGGAGAAAGCTTAGGGTAAAAATTAAAGATGATATAGAAATTAGTTTTAAGTGATCCTGGAATCATTTACAAATTTTCAATATGTTTGAACAATGATCATTTTTTCTGAACACAACCCCTCTCGAGTCCTAAAAGTACTTATGAACCTATAAATATTACAAGTCACTGACATGGGATAGACTATGCACATTTTAGAAGTGATCCATTGACATTATTTCTTGCTGACCAGTTTCTATAAGGAAAATTTTAAAGAGCTTATTGAGATATACTTCACTTGTTATGAAATTCTTTCATTTAAACTTTATAGCTCAGTGGTTCTGAGTATAAGCACATGATTATGTAACCATCACAACTATCCAATTCTAGTATATTTCCTCAAAACGGAAAACCCACACTCATTAGCTGCTACTCTCTATTCCTCATCAATTCTCAGGCCTGGGCAACCATGAGTCTATTCTCTATCTCTATGGACTTGCCCATCTTGGACATTTCAGATAAATGGAATTATAAAATAGGTAATCTTTCGTTATACTGTATACTTAGAATAACACTCCTAAACAAGTTTCATCCATGTTGTAATATGTATCCATCAACATTCTTTTTTTATGACTGAACAACATTCCAATATATGGGTATACCATATCTCTGTTTAATCATGTGATGAACATTCAATCTATTTCCATTTTTGGGTGATTATAACTATTGTTGCTATGGATTCACATGCCAGCTTTCATGTGGAAACAGCAGAGATTCTGAAGGAAGAACACGAATAGCAAAAATCCTCTGTTGCCATACTTTATGAATGAAAGGACACATGAAGCCATGCAGCACAATGCTTAGCATATACTAAGAGAAGTTACCTGAATATTGGGGAAACCTTTTATCCTGTTGCTAGTGGGACATGTCATAGGCCTGGGCTGTCAACTGAGTGACAGTCAGAGGTGGTGAGAGCACATACCCAACTCTGCACAAAGGTGAGACATATAAAATAAGACTTTCTATTGAAGTAGCTATCTCAGCACCTGGTGTATTTAACTGGTTTATTGTGACCTCCCTTTTTTGGGATCCCTGAACCCAGTGCCACAGGTGAAAGCCTTAAGAAGAGACATGGAATCTTTGGGGGCTGGGCAGACCATGATGAGACTTTCAACTTAAAATAGAAAATTGAAAAAAAATCCACACTCTTTATTAAAGTGTTAAAAATATTACCCACTCCCCACTCCCCACCCGAGATAATAAAAATCCTGCTTCTCTCAGACACTAGGGTGACATTTCTACTCTTTGAAATGATGCAAGCCACTGTCGCTCTTCTTCTGGCTCCTCAAAGGCCTTGGGCCACCTGTGCCGCAGATTATTCCTCACTTAACCTTCCCTGGCCTTTCTCTTTCATTCGGGAGGTGTTTAATTACCTTGGATTCACAAGCTGCACTTCAGGTGAGCCTCTCCTAATGGCCTCATTACCATTTTACACAAAGAAGGAGTTGCTGATTGTAACTGAGCAAATACAGGAGCATTCCTTCCCGCCTATCTCCGCAGGTCTGAAACTAGCCAAGCGGTCCTGGGCTCCGGATGCCCCTGTGATCACCTAGGCCAAGACTTTTGAAGACCTTCCCTCATCTCACAACACGAAGAAGCTTTTTTCTTGACCTGTCAGCACTTCAAACTTTGAAACTGCAAGTCTATGTGCATCTAATAGCTGGTGATAGCATTTTGTCCTTTAAATAAAAGTGAGGGAAGAAAATGTAAGGCTTAAATAACCCACTGTCATACATCTAAGGCTGAACTTGCTGTGGGTACTCCTGGAGTGCCGGTCAAGTCATTACTTTGGGGTTCACCAGAGGTAATTTGGGGGTGTTGGAAGTACTGGTGAGGACGGTTCCCTCCTCTAATCAGAGGTCATACAAGGAAGACAGAAAATAAAAGTGCAGAATTGAATTAATCAGCTTCTTTCTAAAGCTCCCTCCTCCTCCTCCTCTGTGTCCCATCTTAGGTACTTCAGTAGCATCCAGCAAGGCTTCTGGGTAAATTTCAGATTTTACCGGTCTTCATCTCTTTCCACAACTTCTCTCATATCTCATTAACAACACCCCAGATATGGCCTGCATTTGCCCTCACCTCTCAGTGTCCATGATCGTGGTCCTGTAAGACACAGGACCACCCATCCTCTCCTGCACAGACTGATGGTACAGTCCCCTAGTCAGATCTCTGTTTTCAGTTTCTCCTAATGTAATCTTCCCATAGCTCTCCTAGTAATCCTAGAAATATGCAAATCTGATCACTGTATCCCTTCATCAAACTCTTCAATGTCCTCATCCTTCACCCTCAACACCTTCAGGAAAACAACCAGACTCCCCAGAGCAGTCTGTGCAGGTTTTCCTGGACAAGCCTCACTTCTATCTTCCCCATGGAGTGGTACGTTTGATGGACACTGAATTGCTACCCAGATCAGCCCATTCATATAATAACAACTCAGAGTTCTCCGTTGTTCCTTCCCATCCTGCTTGCAGACAACTATTTACCCCTTGAAAGATCATCCAAGTTTCAATGAGGCCCCATTAAATTATATCACATCTTCATGATAAAATTCTTCAAAGCTGGTAATGGTACTATTCTGAACTGATGTGAAAAGGTGCCCACAAATATACTATCAAA
The DNA here is from genome assembly GCA_004027205.1 of Ctenodactylus gundi. Taxonomy (NCBI): domain Eukaryota; kingdom Metazoa; phylum Chordata; class Mammalia; order Rodentia; family Ctenodactylidae; genus Ctenodactylus; species Ctenodactylus gundi. The sequence goes on from PVKB01001167.1 coordinate 43,353, forward strand.
TGAGGAAAAATGCAAGTAACATAGTAATATGTACAGCATGAATCATTTAAAAATCATATATAAATATATATATATATGTAATAAAAAACTAAAATTCCATGTGTCAAACTTTAACCATGCAAAAATGCTTTCACTTTCTATTTTATACACTTGATTGTTTTGATTATCCTTTACAAAACAGTGTATGTTACTTTATATTAAAGAATTAAAATGAGGTATTTTTCTTTAATAGCCAAATTATCCATTTGCCTTGGGGTAAGAGAAAGAGGGATTCCAGATGTCCCCCCGTCTGCAAAGGCTCCTCAGACTGTAGGTGGTTTTGCCACGAGCTATGGTGCCTACCAACTCTGCTGCTAGGCTGCCAGTCCCCAACAAATACTTGGTCCAATGCAGCCACTCAGCATTTCCTGATGAATGAAAGTGCTCCAATATACTGAAAGGCATTTTCAGTGGCTGGACCTCTCTGCTTCGAGAAAGTCTAGGATCACATTCTTTGGCAACTGTTTGGAAGAACTGAGATCAAGACTGGGGGATAAAGTGACATTATTACATTTCTATTCTGAACGTCATTGCTAAGATATACCCACAACTGGAAAGAAATACTGCCGCAGGAAACTGAATGAGTTAAAGGGAACAAGTAGACCAGACTCACATAAGACTTAAATAACACTGCAAACTCAGAAGGAACAGTAACAAAAGCAGTACTGTCTCTCCCACACTCTTCACCCAATGCTGTCCTTCTACCTCCCAGATCTCCTGATTTCATCTGTTCCTCTGCCTCAGAGCTGGAGCTGTTTACCAGATCCAAGATGAGACCTACTTTCTTAATCTCTTGAGCTTCGGTTTCTTTGTTGTAAAACAAGGCTTTTGCAACCCGTGTACATTGTGAAGATTAAAATACCAAGAACGTCAAACAGATAATGTATGTAACAGAATGCTCAGCTTTTTGTTCTGTTATTAGTTCAGATTATATACTACCTAAACTACTGCAACAATTTTTGACCTGGTGTCTCTTCCTATATTTGCTTTCTGCTCTGATTCATCCTTTGGACTGAATTATCTTCTGAAAGCAAGAGTCTAAATCAACTTATTCCTTTTGAGATTTGAATGGTGCCCTACTGCTAATACCATAAAGTATAAATTCCAAAGCTTTTATGGCTTTGGTTCAAGTCCCAATTTCAAGTTTGTCTCCTAGTTGATTTCAGAGGTCATTGTAGTGTCTGACAAAATTCTGTAATTAAAAGAAAGCACCCAAGGGCTGGAAGAATAGCTCAGTGGAATAGCAGGTGTTAAGTACCTGAGTTCAATTCCCCAGCAGGACTGTAATCCTAGCACATGGGAGGCTGAGGCAAGAGAATAGCTTGTGAGTTCAAGGCCAGACTGGGATACACAGTGATCTCAGAACCAGCCTCGAATACAGAGTGAGACCCTATGTCAAAAAAAAAAAAAAGAAAGAAGAAAGAAAGTCTTCAAATTTCTGTGATGTCCTTTTCAGAACCAACAACTCTTCTGCAAGGCTCCTATGGGTCTATTTCTTCGTTCACACTCAATCTGTGCATTCTAGGACTGAGATGTCCTGGGAACAGGGCCTAGCTGCAAAGGACTACAGAGTGAAGTTCCCATAAACCATCCACAAATAAACTTATCATTACTTCCAAAGAACTTTCATATCATATACTGCATTAGTCTATTATTTAGTCCTTCATATATCAGCAACTTACTTATATTTTTCTCTCAAAGAACGAAGATACCCCTTGCAACAGACAGTAGTATTCAGCGAGTACAGGTTCACTTTTTCATCACTTGGTTGAGACTAGGTGGGGGGTGGGGTCTAGAGAGGAGGGCGTTAAGACTGATGTATCATTGTTGTATCTACATATTCCTATCTACCTCTTTTCACCAGTGCTGTCACTTCAGATCTTTCAGTACTTCTCCACTACTCTTAGGACACAGACCTTTTTAGGACACAGACTAAAGGTCCTAGCTGGGCCCAGAAGGCCTCACACAGTTTAGTCATGACCTCTTTCAGAGGCTCCACATTCTCTGCACGGCTTCAGCAGCACCTTTGAAGTTCCAGAAACGCTAACCTCTCCCCTACTACAGGACCTCTGGACAGGCTATTGCTTATCAAAAGTGCTTTCATCAATTATCAGTCCCAGAATGGACACAATGGACAACATCTCTTCCCAGTGCTGTACAATGGCATAGCCGCTACTGAGGGCTTGCAATGTGACAAATGTGATTGAGAAACTGAAAGGTATAGCCAGTCTAAATTTAAGTAGCCCCTTTATTGACAACACAGGAGCTTACGTCAATTGCTGCTTGCCTTCAGTTCTTAGCTCAAATATCATTCTAAGGCTGACTCTCCAGGTTAGATTAAGTTTCCCCTACTATGTATGTTCATTGTATTTTTTAACAGTCATATAGAAATGATGTATTTTGCCACAAAGAAACTCTTACCTTCCTTCTAGTAGACTAAGCAGTCCAGGACTGTGAGATCAAGCAGACCCTCAGTGAACTGTCGACAAACCTTTCACTAGAGACATAGAGTTTCTATAAGCCTGGCTCGTGTGTGTGTGTGTGTGTGTGTGTGTGTGTGTGTGCCCGCGTGTGTGTGTATGTGTGTGTCAACAATCCCTGTTCTTCTCCCCTGAGAATTACACTAAATGCCAAGCATCAGAATTCAAGTTAAATATTTTGTTTGTTTGACAAGTCAGTCTTAGCAGTAGCTGTAGAGGGGCATCAAAGCCACATTTTCCTATAGGACTAAGGCCAGTTGACTGACTGCTTCTTTCTTGAATAAACTAGACATCAAGTCTCTGTTTCAAAATCCCATGGGGCATGTATGGGGTTTGGAAAGGGCAAAAGGTGCTAGAGACTTGTCTCCCATCCACAGGGCTCCTTCTGCCCTCTTTATTTTAACAATGAAAAACCGCACAGTGCATCACCTTATGCTTTTTCTTGCCACAAATCCAAAGTAAAAATACGAATATGTAAGGGCAAGCCCACTCTACTCTCTCTTTTTAGCATAGTTTCTGGGAAACCTAGGGATTCAGCACCCTAACAGTTAACCAAATACTGAGGTGTTCCATACTCAGCAGTACATTAGTATTTCAGAATAACTAGGTGAGGTAGGCACGGTTATCCCCACTACTCAGATGAGGATAGGGAGACTCATCCCTCATTACTCAGACCACATAGCAAAGGGCAGAGGGCAAGGTCAAACCCACGTCTACCTTACTCTACAGTCTGTGTTGCACCATCAATTCTCATTGCTGCCAGGGTTTCTTAGACCAATAAATTAAATTCACCTACAATACTAGCTTATTTTTCCCTAACAATATTTCTCCATTATTACTTCCTCTCATTCCTTACATTTCTATTTTTTTTTTTTGAAACATGGTTGGACCTTGACCTCAGCTGGCTTTAACTTCTTCTTCTGCATCCCATTTTCCCCTCAAAGACCCTGGCTCTCCATATAGGAGAGAGGCTGTGTTAGTTATACAGACGTGGGACTGGTGATGACCTAAGGGGCCGTGGACTCTGCTTCCTCAGTCTCTGACAACTCATGGGCCACATATAAGCCAGAAAGTAGAGGCAACATTACAATTGTAAGCAGCTTTTTGTCACACAAAGAATCGATGCTCATTATGTGAATGGCTACTTTGCTATGTACTGTAACGGTTCTGCTGAGAATCTTCTGAACAAACTCAAATCTTTAGGATGACATTCTTGGAATAAAAAACACAAATGTAAAACAAAGCCAAAAAAGGCCGATTTCCACCATCAGCCAAGGAAAGCTACAGGAGTCTTGCATGCATACATGCACGCCGGTCTCTTCCCATACATTTTATCTGAGCATCTTGGCATTTAAAACCAAAACATATAGAAACGAAGATTTTTGTACTTTAAAAAAATCTATTTGTAAAATTCACTTTCCTCCAAACACTTTTTTTTTTGCCTCAGAACAAGTAAATTGTCTTTGTTTTCCCTTATAGCTTTAATACACACACACACACACACACACACACACACACACAAATTAATGTAGTCACAAAATCCTACTCAAGCTATAGTAAACTAGGATATCTGAGCACAAACTGTAAATGTATATTTATATTATTAGGTGGTCATTCAATAAAAAGATTATTTCTAACCAAATATGTGCATGTATGCACATATATGTATGTATCCAGGAAGCATTTTCAAAGAAGGGTTTCCTCTCCATACTTCTGGCAGTTCAGGATTAAAGGTCAGACTTAAACTATCACCATGCTTCACAATGCAATCTGTGCAGTGCCGCGTAATGAAATGGTTCAGTAAAGGTGCTTGTGGAAATTCTTTTAATTAGGTCTAAGACTTTTCAGTTGTCAACATGAATAAACCAAGAAGCATTCTCTTGCAAACAGAACACACAAAAATGTAAGTTACCTCTGAAAAATCTGAGGCACTTGCAAAATAAAAGTTTTACATTTTTTAACCACATATCCTCCACCAATAAAACAAAACAAAACAAAAACTACCAGTATCTTTCAACAACAAAATGGAATGCAAGTCAAAAATAAAGGAGGTGCTCTATTACTGCAGGACATTTATGCTTAGTTCTCATGGCAAGTGTTTATAAAATGACTAAAGTTAATCGTAACTAATGATCAGACTATCACAGCTGCTCATCTGAACACTAGGATGCTTGCTTTGCAAAGCTGTGTAGACAAACTAACCCACATAGATTTGAAAATCTTAGTTATTTCAGAGCTGAATCTAACAATTACAATTCATAAAATAAAACTGCAAGAAAATGGCATCTTTCGTTAGGAAGCTGGACTGCACTGCACTGAGCTCCGACTGAAAGGCAAAACTGAATTCTTCAATTATCACTCGAAGTTCAGATGTAGATGAGCATGTGCTCACAGGTGTCACTGGCTTTGTGATGTAATGTGGAGTGGGACAACTAAAACAGAGCATGCTAGCATGTAGTAAACATGTGTGATAAATCAATCCCTTGAATGAAAAACCAATTAGTCTTGTGAACCCAGAGCATGAGGGAATAGCACCACACAGTATGCTGACTTTCTCTGGGCTCAAACACACCTGAGTTCAAACTCTACTTCACCTGCTGGCTATTATCTAGATGCCTTAGGCAGTTTACTTAGCCTCTTCATTATAACTAAAAAAGTACATTCTCTTCCTTTCTTCTTGCAGGATTGTTATTTAGATTAAACGTCAAGATTTTTTTCAAAGCCCCTAGCACAGAGCCTGGCACAGAGCAGGAGCCTAATCAATGATATTTATTCTTCTATACTAACTCAATTCTAAAACCCAAACTACCAAACCCTTAATTTTAGGATAAAAATAATAGGTTCACAATTAACATTTTCTAGGGCATCCATTGCTCAAACGTCATTCATCATGCTAAGCCTACTGGATTTACTTAGTGACCCCAACACAGTGTGTATTTGGGAGTTAACAAGTGCTTGGTGTTTGCAAAAATAAAAGTGAAATTTGTCTCTGCAACAATCTGGGACTGAACTGATACAGATTTCCATGCTTAGGGAAGCAGCCAGGCGGGATCCATGGTGGAAAACAAGGATACACCCACATACAGAGAGGTATCTCCCAAGGGGATCTAGGCATCTCCACCTCCTCTGGGGATGAAAAAAAAAAAAAAAAAACAGGAAGGGGGGGGGGTGGAAAGTGTGTATAATAGATGTGTTTCACAGTGTCCCTGCTGTGATGAACAACTTGATCCACTTACAGTTCCAAACACATGATGAATAAAAGAGCTGACAGAAATTCAATTCTTGCAAAGAAAAGCATCTGCTCTCTAGTGGGAACGGCCAAATATTAAGCAGTTTTAAGGCTGGGCAAAGACCTAGAGGAGCACACTTCATTATCTAGATAGCTAGAGTAAGGAAACGCAGAGGATTACAAACGAATGAAAAGAGCTAAGATTCCAAGCATTAATTACCCAGAGTAAAATGATTCAAGTTAAATCTTTGTTACAACAAATATTAAACCCAGCTGTGTTTATGTAGCAGTTGTGAAAAAGAAGAAAAAAAAGAAATCCGTGTACAGTATCTGTGAGCTCTGCCAGTTAATTGAATTCGCTGGCAGCACTTCCTCCACCATGAGCCAAACATCCTCAAAGATAAAATGTAGCTTTTAAACAGACCTGGGGAAAACGGAATCAAGAAATTTCAACCAATAAAACACAACTCTTTACTGGTATAAAAGTGAAGTAAAATTCAGTAATGAAAGGAAGGAAGTCTCTTAAACATTTACTGCATTCCAAAGCTCAGAGTTGTGGTTTACTGCTGAGGTCTCTTCTGATGTCCCACAGTGCTCCTGCCCCAGCATCTTTAATGAAGCCCCATAAACTCTGCAATTGTTGACAAATCATACACACACACGCTCAGGGCAAGGCTCACTGGATCGTGACGCTCCTTCCCTTCCTGCATGAGATGTACAGCCATAGAGTGAACACTAGCAAAGACTGGCCCAGCGCAGATTGGAAATGGACAGACAATTCCCTAAAGCATGAGGGATAAATGACTTGATATGGTAAAAGGTGATAGTGATTAGAATCCTTTTATGGAAACGATTCCCTGACCCTAAGTCCAATATCAGTAAAGTGGAAGGAAACTTTGGTCAGATTCTAGGAATCAGAAAACCATAGGAGGTAAGATCTAAAGTTCTCCCCTTAGTCCGGGACTCATCAGTAAGTGTGGACCTTATTACAACACTCGTTGGCTTCATTGCTTAAAATATGAGGTGAAAACTTGATTTTATGACCACACTCAATCTGATTCCTGCTCTCCACTTCTTTGGTTTCACCTTTGGTCCCTTCCAACCATACGCCCAGTATTCCAGCTACATGAAACTATCATTCCCTTCCCAGATCCATTCTGATTTCACTTACATCTCCAATCCTGACTTTCGGTTGTGCTCATCTCTCCTTTTCCAGGAACAGTGACTCTTTCTTAGATGTCCTCATGTCCCTATGTCCCAACACACTAAGCACACACCCAAAAAGCTTTGGCTGAATGAATACTGAATGAATTATCTTCATGGCTGAATCGGCTGCAGATGTGCGCATCTGGAATCCTCTGAACCAAAAATGGCTGAAAGCTGCTGGTATAAAGTAAAGGAGGACTGCCGTGAGTTTGAGGCTAACCTGGGCTACACAGTGAGGTCAGCCTGGAGTATAAAGCGCTAGATAGTGCTTCCAAAAAAAAAAAAAAAGACAAAACTAAAACTAATAAAGAATAAAAGTGAGGAGGTTGCCTGTTCTAGAACATCATATGAGCAAATTCCTTTCATTTATCATAATGGATTTTAGATTCATCTCTTTTGGAGGCCTACTTGTAGTTTCTGGCCTCCTCCTCTCAACGGGGGGCACCAGATACACCCCCAAGCTATTATTTATTTCCAATTTTTGAGACAGGGTCTTGCCTAAGTCACTAAATTCCAGGCTGGTCTCGACCTTGTGATCACCTTGCCTCTGCCATCAGAGTGCTGGGATCACAGGCTTGCACCAATGGGCCTGGCTTCTTCTGACTGCTGAGCAGTACTCTATTTCATGGGTATATCGCTACTTGTTTATACCTCTGAATTCTTTCTAGCTTTGGGCAATTATGAACAAAGTTGCTAATAATTCATGGATTCATGGCAATCCTCCTGCCTCTGCCTCCTTAATACTGGGGTTATAGTCCTGTACCATCATGCCCAGCTTTATGTGGTGCTGGGGAAATGAACTCAGGGACTTGTACTTGAAAGGCAAGTGCTGTAACCACTGTGCCATTCCTCCGGCACCAGTAATCACACATTTAAAATGTACTTTTATAAAGAATTTTCAGTCTATTAGTCACATCAGTGAGTATACAGTTACATTTCATTATGGTATTATTTTGCACCCTCCCATTAATGATGGGTGAGTAACTTTTTTCATGCTATGGTTACCTGACTACTTTTTTTGTGAGTGTGTGATGTGTCTTTTCAACATTTCCCATTTTAATTGGGATTTGAGTTTTAGAAATTCTTTACATAACCCGGATAAAAGTCCTTTTGTAGATATAACTATAGAGAATATTTTCTCTCAACCAGTCACATTTCTTCATATTTTTAACACTCTTTTAAAGGTTTTACCATTGGGGCTGGAGGAATGGCTCAGTGGTTAAAGTGTTTGCCTAACAAGCACTAAACTGGGCGTGGTGGTACATGCCAATAATCCCAGCACTCGGGAGCCTGAGGCAGTAGGACTACCATGATTCCAAAGCCTGGGCTCCATAGTGAGTTCAGGACCAGCCTGGACTACAGAGTGAGACCCTGTCTCAAATAAAATAAAATAAAATAAAATAAAATAAATAAGGTTTTACCTCTTATGAAGTTCAATTTATCACTATAATAACCTTTTCTCATTTTATTAAAAGTATATATGTAAAATATAACATTTACATTGAACTTGAGTATTTTGTGCATATACATATCATGTCAGAATTACAAACTCTTCCCCTTTCCCTTTTTTGACCCTTCAAAGCTCCCTGCAACCCCCACTTTCTCCCCTATTTAGTTCTATGAAATGACTGTACTTCAGGTTTCTCATATTAGGGAAATCATTTGATATTTAACCCTCTGTCTGACACACTTCACTGAGCATGATGGTCTCAAGTTGCATCCATTTACCTACGAAAGCCTCAAAACTACCTGTCTATATAGATGAGTAGTACTCCATTGTATGCATGTACTAAAATGTATATATGTATTGGTTTGTTGACAGGTATTTTGGTGCCTTCCACTAGCTATTATTAGTTGTGCTGCTATAAACATGGGTATACATGTATCTCTGCTATTTGACACCTTTAACTCTTTTGGAAAGATTCCCAGAAGAGGTATAGCCAGATCAAAGGGAATATTTATTTTCAGCCTTTTGAGGAATTTCCATACTGCTCTCCATAGTGGTTGTACCAGTTTACAATCCCACCAGTAGTGTAAAAGGATTCCTTTCCCCCACATCCTCACCAGCACTGATTGCTGTCTGAGATCTTAATATGCACCATTCTCTCTGGAGGTAAATGGTATCTTAGTGATGTTCTGATTTGTATTTCTTTAATGGCTAAGGATGCTGAATATCTTTTCATTTATTTACAGGCCATTTAAAGTTCTTCATCTGAGAATTGTCTATTCATTTCTGTTGCTCATTTTTTAGTTGGGTCCTTGAATTTGAGGGTAATAAGACTTTCTGAATCCTAAGAAATCTTTGCCTATCTCAAGTTCATGAAGATTCACTCCTGTATTTTCTTGTAGTCATTTTATAGTTTTCGCTTCTATGTGTGGAAGCAAAAACTATAATGTAATCTATATTATGAAACTATAATATATAATCTATTTTGAGCAAATTTTGCATAATTTTGCATCATTTTTTCCCCATATTGATATCCAGTTATAATCCCACCAGTAGTGTAAAAGGATTCCTTTTCCCCACAGCCTCTTCAGCATCAATTGCTGGCACACTGGGGGGTAATTAAAAAACAAAATTACTTTCCTTTTCCTACTGAATTATTCTGGTATATTTATTAAATATTAACTTTCCATTATGGGTAAGACAGTTCTAGACTCTTTATTTCATTCTATTGCCTTAAATATCTACCTAAACTGTTGTGATTACTATAACTTCGTGTAAATATTGAGGGCAGGAATAGAAGTCCTACAATTTTATTCTTCTTTTTCAATATTGTTTTTGGCTATTCTAGTTCTTTCGCATATTCATATACATTTTAGAATCAGCTTGTCAAATATGAAAAAAAAGCCATCTGGAATTTGGGTTGAGATTATACTGAATCTATAGATCAATGTAGAGGAAATTAACATCTTAAAATATCGAGTAAAAAATATTTAGTCTTCCAATCTAAAACATGGAATATTTCTCCATTTATTTAGGTCTTTCAAATTTTTTCCTCAAATATTTTATAGCTTGCAGCACACAAATCCTACATATTTTTTGTTAAATTTATTCCTAAGTATTTTGTGTTTTGCATGCTATTTTAAATGGTACTTAAAAATCTCATTTTTAAATTGCTCACTACAAGTATACAAAAATATGTTTGAATTTTGTTTAATGACTTTATCCTGCAATTCTTGTAGCTGAAGGTACTTGGGGTTGTCCCTATATCCTCAGATCTGTTCCATTGGTCAACTTGTCTGTTTTTATGCTAGTACCATATAGTTTTTATCACTATTGCTCTGTAATATAACTTGATGTCTGGAATTGCAATGTCACCTGCCTTGGTGTTCTTACTTATGAATGCTTCAGCTATTCTGTGTTTCTTTGGGTTCTATATGAATTTAAGAATTGATTTTCAAGTTCTGTGAAAAAAAAAGCTGTGGTATTTTGACAGGAATGGCATTGAATTTCTGTATCAGTTTTGGCAGTATAGCCATTTTGAAAACAATTCTGCCTATCCATGAACAAGAGATGTCTTTCCATTGTCTGATGGCCTCTTCAATTTCTTTTTTCAGGATAATATAGTTTTCTTTGTTGAGGTCCTTTATTTCCCTAACTAGGCTTACTCCTAGGTATGTAATTTTTTGAGAGGTAACAGAGAGGAATGAATGCCAGTTTTTCTCAAACTGTCCCATGAAGTTGAAAGAGAAGGAGCATTGCCAGAATTGTTTTTGACAGCTAGCATTACCTTGATACCAAAAACAGACAAAGAATTAACCAGGAAAAAAACCTATAGAACAATCTCCTTAATGAACAGAGATGCAAAAGTCCCCAATAAGATACTGGAAGATAGGATCTAGCAAGTTATTAAACAGATCACACACCATGATCAAGCTGGTTTTATTCCCAGGATGCAAGGTTGGTTTAACATATATAAATCAATTAATGTAATATCACATTAATAAAAGCAAAAACAAAAATCATATGAGCATGTCAACTGATGCAGAAAAGGCCTTTGATAAAATTATACATTCATTCATTTATAATAAAATCCCTGAGGACAATAGGTATTAAACCTACTGTTGAGTCACTTAATATAATTTGTGTACTTAAGGAATTTGTTCATTTCATCTAGTCTGTCAAAATCATTAAGATATTTACAATACTCTCCCATTTTGCTTTACTGTTTTTTAAAATTAAACTCTTATTTTGGATTATTTTTAGATTTATAGAAAGCAGCAATAATAGCATAAAAAGTACTCCTACACTCCTCACTCAGTTTCAGTTTCTCTTAATACATCTTATATTACCATCAAACATTTGTCAAAACTAAGAAACCAATATTGGTATGCAGTAACTAAACTCTAAACTTCATTGTAATTTCTTCAATATTTCCTAGTAATGGTCTTTTTCTATCTTGGGACCAAGTCTAAGACTGCACTGCATTTAATTCTCATGTTCTTCCTAGTCTCCTCTAGTCTATGAATGCTTCTCATTTTTTGCTGTTCCCAATGCTCCTGATATGTTTGAGATGTACTGGTCAAACGTTTCATAGTTTATCTCTAGTTTCTGTCATGAGCAGAGTATATGTTTGAAAAGACCACCACAAAGGTGAAATATCTTTCTCACCAGGGTTACATAGCAGTTTCATGACATCATGGGTGATGTTAAAGCAAGTTTTTTGATTAAGGTAGTGTTTGCCTGTTTCTTCACTAATGTTACTGTTTTCCCGTTTATATACTCTATAATTTTTTCGAAGTAAATCACTAAGTCCAGACTACACAGAAAGCCTGGTATAAATACTGTCCTAATAAGAAGAGTATTTCCAGATATTATCTGAAATTCTTCCATAAGGAAGACTCATCTCTTCTCCCCACTAACTCTCTTTTGATTAGTGATTGCACGGCATATGTTTTCCACCTTTTTACTTTTTATCTATCTGAATCTTTAATGTGGAATTCTCACAAATAGCATACAATTAGATCGTGCTTTACATAATTTAATAACTTTTTTTGAGAAAAGGTCTCACTTTGTAATTCAGTTTGGTCTTGAACTCACTATGTAGTCCAGGCTGACCTTGAAATCACGGCAATCCTCCTGTCTCAGCCTACTGAGTGTTGGGATTACAGGTGGTGCCCACCACAACCCACTTACGTGGTGCTTGGGAATTAAACCCAGGGTCTTGTGCTTGCTAGGCAAGTGCTTTAACCACTGAGCTATGCCCCCAGCCCACTATAACTTCTTTTAATTCGAGAATTTAGATAATATGTGTTCAATAATCAATATAGTCAGATGAATCTATTGCCCTGCTAACTTCCCTATTTGTTCCATCTATGTTTAGTTCCTGTATTCCTTCCCGTAACAAGCTTCTGGGCCTTCTATCTCAGCTTATTAGCTATGCATTTCTGTCTATTTTTTCCCTTCTCAATGGCTCCTTTATGTTTTACAATATATATCTTTAGCTTAAAAAAATCTAACTTCAAATAATATTTATTATATCAGTTTATATATTAGAACCTTTAAACAGCGTATTTCTGTTCTCTACCCCACCCTATCTTTTGTACTGCTGTTGTCACATATTTTATTTTACTTCCATGTAATAATACACAATAAATTATTATTTACCCATAATATTCAGTTACCTTTTATAGAATTAAAAATAAAAAAATAAGTTTCTTATACTTAGCTACATATTTACTGCTTCTGGATCTCTTTATTCTCTTATCATCAAAGTTTCCCTATGATATCACCTCCCCCCTACCCCCTGAAGAGCTTTTTAAAATATTTCTTGAAGCTTGGATCTGCTGACAACTATTTGTCTCATTTTTTGTGTGTGTGTGTGTGGGGGAAAATCTTAATTTTGCTCTTATTTTGAGGCATATTTTCACTAACACAGAATTCTAGGTTGACCCAAATTTTCTTTCATTACTTTAAAGACAAATTCCATTATCTTTTTGCTCATATAGTTTCAGACAAAAACTCTGTTGTTATTACTTCTCTCTCATGTATCTTTCCCCCCTCTTAACCTTTTTCCTTATCACTGGCTTTGTGTAATTATCATGATGCACCTTTGTGTAATTTTTTGAGTCCATTATGCTTAAAGTTAAATGAACTTAAGGTTATATGAGCTTCTTAGAGTTATCATTTCCCTCAAAAATTTAAAAAATTTGGCTATAATCTATTATAATTTATTTCTGTGTTTCTGCATCTTCCTTATTTCTAGAAATCCAAATATATGTATATCAGTCCTCTTGATCCTGTGATACATGTCACTGAGGTTCTGTTATCTCTTTCTAGTCTCTTTTCCTTTCTCTGCTTCATAATATTTTTTATTATTATGTCTTCAAATTTATTTTTCTTTTTATTCTGCACTGCCTTATCTTTTAATCACAGAAGTGTTTTACTCTACATTCCTAATATTATATTATATTTTTCAATTCTAGATTCCCTTTTTTTTTAATGTCTTTTGTTTCTCTCATTTAGTTCAGGTCTTCTTTAAATCCAAAGACAAATTTATAAACTTTTATAATATCTGTTTAAAGGTCCTTGTCTGGCAGTTCTATCATATCTACTACTTCTAATTTTTCTCATTATACATTAAATTCCTGAATCTCAACCTGTCATGTAAAATAGGATGCTAGATACAGATCATGCTGTGTTGTTTTGTGCTGGGTTTTAATGTCTTTCAAAAAGATGATTAAATCTTAAATTTCTTGCATATCATGCCAATACTTTAAAAGCTTTAAATATCTCTAAAGTCTATTTAAGACTTTTTTATTGAAGTTTAACATGAACACATAAAGATGCACTCACCATAATTTTAAAAAATTATGACCAAGCTGAACTCTTTCCCATGTAGCTGGCACTCAGATCAAAACCCAGCATAATACCAACATCCCCAATGCTGTCTCTTATGCTTTTCAAGTCTTGATTGTATATTTTGTTAGAAAAAGATACTCTAGAGCTAATTGAGGCCTATGATCAAGCCATGGCCTCCTTGGGTCTTTAGTGATTAACCTTAGTGATCAATCAGCTATCTACTATGGCTGGTCAGAATATGAATGATTCCTTGGCCTGTGTAAGCCCTGGGAATTGTTCATCTTACAGATACCTATCAGTCACCTCACACCAACGCAGATTAGTCTTCAGCAGGTTGGCCAATTCAGATTTTTGGAGCTCTGTTCCTGAGAAATTCCTTCCTGTCTGGTATTTTCACCCATAAATTTCAAACAGTTCTCCCTTAAACTCAAATATTTAACCTTTTAATTCAGCAAGACTATACTATTGTTTTACTTTGTTGGAGATCCCACTTCTGACACCACATTCTGAAAAATACCTTAAGGCAGAGAGCCAGGAGATTGGCAGATCTCAATTCACTTGTTTTCTCTCATTCATAGATCATATCATTGCACTGTCCATTATCCATTCTGTGAAAACAGTTGTTTTCAAACTTCACTACATATCAATTGTTAATTGTGGAAAGATGAATCCACTTCCAACTATCATACCATGGGTAGAAGCACAACTAGGGCTTCTTTTAATAAAATTTACAGCATGGATTTCACCTACCAAGATAATCCAACCCATATGTGCCTCCCATCCTTCCATGTATCTCTTCAGTGGTTGCTAGATCTTGGGAAATAAGATGAATAAAATTTGATTCTTGTTCTCCGGAATTTCACAATTAAACAGGAAATCCAGGAATGGGTATTAAATCAGTATAGTTATACAAGTAATACTAGAGGCTTTGAGGACACAGAAAAGGGTCAACCACATCTCAAGAGCTCAAGGGAAACTTACATTACACAATGGTTAGAGAAGGTTTTAAAGAATAAGCAAGAAATTGCCAGATGGTATAGAACATTTGGACAAAAGATACTCTGTGAAAAGTATGAAGTTATGAAACAACATGTAAGTTTAGAAGAATACTAATAGTTCCAAACACCTACAATGTAGATTTAGAACCAGGAGGGAAGGGATGGAGCTAAACCTAAGAAAAAAATAATTAAACAAAAAAGCCAGGTATATCATATCACGAAGGGGGTCCTTCAACGTCATTTTCTTCATCATTCTTATCTATTACTCATCATCAGGCATCTAGGTAGAGGGCTCATAGGACAGATGTTTTAAATATATTATATACATTATACTGTATTCTCATAACAACCTTATGAGAAATTAAAGTGCAAAGAGCTTTTGCAATTTTGTCTAAACCTCATGGCTACTAAATGAGGAAGCCAGGACTTAATCTCATATAGAACCTGCCTGACTTCAAAGCTAAAAAGGTAAACTTGCCTTGAAATTGTAGACAATAGGAAACTATGAAAGTTTTTCTTTAATCTTTTAAGTGCATTTTTATATTATGGTCATTAAGGGAGCAGTTTTAATTAGGAATGAAATATAGTTTTATTTCATCTTAGAAAGGTCACTCTGGTGCACAACAAAGTAAAGGATGAAGGGAAACTGGTCAGATGAACCACGCTGGATGCTGTTGGTAATACTGCAAAAAAGAAATAAAAATCTGGTGCTGGTGGCATTTAGGAAGGATGGATAAAAAGATGTGAAAAAAGAAATGTTTAAGAATTTGACAGCAGCTCTGGCTAAAGGATAGAAATTGTAAGATCAGCTATAGCCTTTCTGACGTGCTAAAAGTACAAGGTCCTGTGCCAAAAGCAGGGGACACAAATAAAAGTAGGACAGATTTTCTCCTCTCAGAACTTGTAGCTCATGTAGCATTACAAAATCAATTCCGGGAGTTGAAATACAGTGATCACATTTACTCCCATTATACAGCGGAATCGTGAATGAGGCAGGAGCCCCATCCTAGAAAAACACTGCTGTGGAATAGTCCCACCTTCTTACAAACCAGGGTGCGAACAGGTTCCATTTGCACAGGCTGAGACTGCCAGGATTTGGAAGGCATTAATGCTCCCCTGACCTTTATAAAAATACAAAGGAGCTGGGGGAAGGGACAGGGAGGGGGTGGGAGGGTAGAAGATGAGAAGGGATTGTGAAGTCGATGTGATACATAGATGTACGAAACACCCAAATTCATTGTAAATACTATGTATTATATTTGTATATTAATAAAAATAGTGGGGGAAAAACAGAAATAGAGCTTGGAGAATCAACCATTTAAGCATGGTTTACTTAACTTTAGGCATTCAGATATATTATTATATGCCTTTCCACTCATTTCACATAGTAAGTTCAAAGTAAATACAAAACACCGGCAATCTAACTGGACAGGAACATGACATTACGAGATTACTACTTATTTAGAAGTGTACAATAAAGTCTTTAAGCAATTTTAAAAAATAAATAAAAATACAAAGACAGGTACCACTTATTGATCACTGTGCCAAGCTCTGGATGAACGATACCACTACTGTTTGCCATGATAATCCTAACAACAGTCCTGGCATTCCCCTTTTAAAGTGGGAAACCATGACACAGAGAGGGAAAATAACTCCCCCAATTTATTCTGATTCCTCCAGGCCACCTCATTTATCATCAAAAGGCATGTTGGAATTTAGGAAACCTTCTTTAGGAAGCCTCCACTATCCTCCAAATTTCACTACTCTCTCTTCCAGTCCTTCTCAGCATGGTTCCCATTCATCTGTGCTTCCTATTATGCCTATGCTGTAATACTGATATCATTTACCCATCTGTTTCCCCTACTGGATCATTCTATGTAAAGATCTTCCTCCGCCTTACTGGTTAGTACTAACAGGGTCAAAGCAATGCAACCCTGCCCAGATTTCTAAGCAGTGGCTTCTGAGCTGCCATCATTTTCCCAGGGAGTCCCAGGGTCCTCAGCCATTCTTTGACCTGATATACCTCAGGTTCACTTCCCACATTCACTAAATAGTTGCAAAATGCATATCTAAGACACCCATGGCTTACAGAGGAGCTTGTCCAGGGAAAGAGAACAGGAGTAGAAGCCTCACATTCCTTGGAGCAAAAGAACTCAATGCCCAGTAGGCATTGAAATACTGACCATGTACACTAATCTGCCATGGTTACCTAAACTACAATTGACCCCTTCAAACACTCTGATTTTTCTTAAGGTCTCTACTGTCTCAATGCTGAGAAAGGCAGTGTGCTGAGAGCGGAGGCAGCACAGGCCTTGTTGAACAGTATTCACTCCAGACTGGAGTTCCAACCTCAGCACTGCTTTGTGGCAAGGCACGAGCTTTTTGTGTTCCTTTCCCCCTGTCCAAAGGAGAAAACACCAACTCTGGAGGGTGATAATACTCATCAAAGGAGGCCCCGGGTATAAGAGGCACCCAGTGAGTGGTGAGGCTGGGGCTCTGTGCAGCCTGGATTTGGTTCCACCTTACTCCAAGTCTATAGGTATCAGGAGTAAAGAAGAGTTTAGAGAGTGGCACAAAGAGCAACAAGAGGTCAAGGACAAGCTTTTGGGGAAGTACCTAGTGCACAAAGGTCAATAATGACAACCACAGTTTAACGACATTAAAGAGAAAATGTCTTCATAGTGTACAAATAACTCCCTCTAATCTCCAATGAGGAAGATAAATAAGGGATTTGTTGAAAACCATTTGCCAACAAACAGCAATCTATTCTGAACAGCACCGTGTTACTGGAGCTTCTGGCAGTAACTGAGTACTGCTGCCTACTAGGTCACATGCTCTCCCTGTCAGACACAGTCCCAGCCCATACTCAGCACCTCATGGTCATCAATAAGGACTCCTTGCAATCCAGAAACCAGAAGAACTTAATAAATCTATGGCACAGAAAACCATGGGTAGCAAACCAGAAACAAACAAACAATCTTGCTTGTGAGGTCCATCATTCTCCATGGAGACAAAGGGGGAGACCAACTGACTCCCCTAGACTCACAGAGTGCTCTGAGAAGACATATGAGATTCAAATGCAGTCAGACCTAAGTATGTAAATGTGGCAGCTAGGTACTTTAAGTTCAACAGAACCTACATTCTGTCTGGATCTGAGGTAGCAGAGTTGGGGGAAATGCAGCCACATTCAGGGTATGGGCAGCACACACATCCTCTGTGGGGATGGTTTTGAACTACCCACTTTGGTCTCTCTGAAAACCCTCCTACATGCTTTCTGGGAGGTACTTAGGGAATATCATTCTGGCTCTCTGGAAAGACCAATGTGATGTCCTCTAACCCAGGTCCACTAGACACTGAGATCACTTCACTGGCTTCCAAAAAAAAAAAAAAAAAAAAAAAAAAAAAAAAAAAAAAAAAAAAAAAAAAAAAAAAAAAAAAAAAAAAAAAAAAAAAAAAGTCAAAGGAAAACAAGACTAACAATAACTATCTAACTTTCTACACTGAGCGTTTCTAACACTGACAGAAACAAACCTCAGATCAGGCCACAGAAAACACATAGTTGTCTCCCCTCAACCTGAAATACATGTTTGTTTTCATGGAATAAGCATGCAGGAGTCAGTACTCCAAGAGCCCAGTACTCACCACATCATTTGGAAGGCTCTGAAGGTCATCAAAGGGGGTTTCCAGAGTATTGGTGTCCACATTCAGGATCACAACATCATCCAAGGCCATGTTTCTGACTTTCTGTAAGTAAACAGAAGCCGGAAGAGAAAGTCATTGGCCTTTTCAAGGGGAGAGAAACAAGAAAGAAAATAACATTTGACAAAGGTTTACTGGGCAGCATTTCTGATGCTATGTGGTTTAGATTTGTTGTTTGTTTAACTCCCCCCAAAACTCTGAAGTTTGTCATGATTACCTTCCAAGAGCGAGGAGTAAAATTCATTTCATAGAGTCTAAGTAACATGCTTGGATCACACAGATTAGAAAGTAAGAGAGACCTTACAACCTGCCATCACCTTTTTCCTGTTTTCTTTTTTCTTTTTTAAAAACAGAATCTGAGGAGTATATAGCTATGGTCTCAGGACTAATATACAGGGAGGCTCCTGGTACCTATGTTGAACCCATTTCTCTCATTTACCAAAGGCTATCTGCCCACCAATCTTGGATCTTATCATTCTGGGGCCTTGTATGAACATGTTAACATTTCCCATGAGTAACATATAGGAAGGTCACACTTTCAGTCTGGTTCCATTTTCCACAGAAACTCAGGTAGTAATTCTGTTGGTGTAGTGATTTTTAAAAAAAGGGACAAGGAAGACTCATGCCCATGAGGCATGAGACTTTTGTGCTTGGTAAAGACAGGCGAGGATGAAAAGATGATGTAGCCCTCACCCTAATCCATCACCGGCTTCCACCATCTCTGCCACTCCAAAATAGTGTATATCCTAAGTTTTTAATGTTCAATTTTACTTTTTGCCTACTTCTAAAATTCATCTTCATTTTTCCCCTGCTTGCCCACCATTCTTGACTCTATTCAATCTTCTTTCTCCATCATACATTAAACTTGGTATTTGCATGTATTATACTTCAGAACTGTGGTCTTTATTTTGCCTTCTCTAGAAAGAAAGATTATTATTTGTTGTTCAAACTCAGAAATGTATGGCTATGAAAAAGGGCACATTATATTAAGACAATGGACATAAAATGAACATATGGGGTTTTATAAATTTTATTATTACCACCACAGTACACTGAAGATGACTGTGCTGGTATGTACTGTCCAAAGATCCTGACCAGCAAGACTGGGCTGAAATCTGTCAATCTGTATGCCTACCAAGAGGCATCAGTTGGGGTAGGGGGGGAGATGCCTTTACCTAATTCACTCAAGAGTGCCATATGGGCTAGTATTATAGGTAGACACATAGTGGCCATGAACGCCCAAATTTGCTAGTGCCCTAGAAATGAAAAATTATAATGTATGAGAGGCCTATGACTTCTTATTTGTGCTTCATTTTTTTCATTTACCTACCATTTTTATTAACATACAAGTCAATACATAATGTTTACAATGAACTTGAGTATTACACAAACCATCTGAACACCTCATAAATATTAACTAAAGGCTCCCTATGGGCTGGGCTAGACCAGATTGGTGACTTACAGGTTCATTTTCTCCACCTAACCCCAACACTGACAGTAACTGGTGGCTTTTTTATAGCATAAATGGCTATAACAAATAGTGAAGGAATTGATAGTATTACAGACACTGAGTGCAGTGCATCAATTTTGTCTTACCAAACACAATCTCCATTTTATAGAGGGAACCTTAAGATTTATAGTGAATCTTTTTGTGCTTAGCTGCCTCGTTCTGCAATCCAGCAGGTTAAATGCTTTGCAGTGTTATTTAGTACCTAGATAAATATCATAAAGAGCAGTGGTAACCAACTCTTCCACTTACATCACACTTCACTGATCATAAAGCACCACTCTACAGACATTTTTCATTTCTACCAGCAAAGCTGGAGGTGAGATATCACTATCCCCACTTCAGAGATGAAAAACTGAAACATCTTGTTCTTGTTCAAGGCCATGTATCTACTTATTGGCTTCTTCATCTTTGAAATCAGAACAGCTAGCCACCTTCCTTCCCTTTCTTCTCCCTGGCCTGGTGTGAAAAGTAAGTCATGTACACTCACTGCTAGAAGCACAGTAGGACTTAACAAGTAGTGGATATGATTATTACTTTTTAATACACACAACAGGAACAGCAAGTTAGAAGAACTGCCGTGGCAATGACCTATGGCCAGAAATCTGTTGGTCCCTCGAGTGGTAACTGTTTGGCTT
Source organism: Ctenodactylus gundi (assembly GCA_004027205.1). Lineage (NCBI taxonomy): Eukaryota > Metazoa > Chordata > Mammalia > Rodentia > Ctenodactylidae > Ctenodactylus > Ctenodactylus gundi. Next base: position 63,954 of record PVKB01001167.1, read on the forward strand.
TCACTTTGAAGACTGAATATAGTTAGAGTGAAATCCAGGTGGCAGTAAAGATGCCAGCCTTGAAAACTCTGATGAAACTGCACCTCAGCATCACCTACTTTGCTTCATCTGACCTTTCAAAAAGCCAGATTGGGGCAGGAAGCAATGGCCACTAGAGAACAGCCTGGGGCACTGAAAGGCCCCGCGAGTGGATCTTGATTCTGCACCAGAATTGGACCTTGTTTCTAAGTCCCCAGAAAGGCCCCAGCAGCACAGACCAGGCGTTGTGGGCTTTCTGCGGCTGGGCTGGAATAGGCTTTTGATTTCCTCCCACTCCTGGCTGGAGGACTTGCTGGTTAAGCTGTGTGGAGTGTTTACTTTTTCAACAATGGCAGCAGGCTGAAGAAGAGGAAAAAACCTGGCCCCTTTTCCTGACTTAGTAGGCCAGGGTCCCCTTAGTAACTCAAATGGCCCTGCACCAGGCTCCAGGCAGGAGCTGGATCAGCACAGTTTCCTCTTGTAGGACAATGCTGCCCTCCTAGAGACAAGGCTTCTTCCAAAGGGGCTGGCATGGACTCAAGCGCCTTCCTGAAGCTCAGTGTTCCCAAGAAAGAATCAGAGGCAGGCTTGGCTGGATGATGTCCTATCCCCGAAAGGCTTAAGGAAACAAGGAGAATAAAGAAAGACAAGAAAACCCCCAAATAGGGGCAGGGAAGCTAGGCTGCTATTGGATTGTCAGCTCCTACTTTTAACCATGACATGAGGGAAGTACTAGCCTGTCCACGGCACGTATGTAATGCAAAAACGGAGGCTCAGAGTCCAACTGCCTAAAGCCAGTGACTGGCAACAGCAAGCTTTTGAACACAGTCTGAGGGCAAAGGTCACCACTAGGAAGAATTCCAAATGCACACACTAAGGCTGCAGGAGTACCTGCATGCGGCACACATGAAAACTGTCTTGGCCTGCTTTTCTTTATACAAAATCATGCTCGCCTTTTGTATCTCAAATAGTACATATGCTTACTCTAAAGAAATGGGAAATGAGAAATTTTAAAAAAGAAAATTACCATTACATCACTCCCACTGTTTAAAGATGATGTTTGGTGTATTTCTTTCTATGTTCTTCCCTCTCTACCTTTAAAAACATCATTAAAAATTATTCTTAATGCTTCTGATTTTCTCAATGACTATAATACAAGCCATGTTCCACTTCATTAAAAGCTTTGAAAAAAATCATTACTAATCGCTACAGAGTGCTCTATCACCTGGAAACAAACTCAAGCAAGCTCCTTTTATTGAACATTATTCCTAGGTTTTAAGAAATTACTATATATAATATTGTCATGAAATCTGTAGGATTCAAGATTTGTGCTTTAGGATGCATTCCTAGAAGTGGAATTTAGTTTCTACTTCTTAAAAAGTGTCCCTCTCAAATTCGACTTTGAGAGAGATATCTTTACTTCCAATTATTTTAAAGTCATTTTATCCACAGCTTGTGTTTCCTACTCTAAGTGAAGAAAAATCAGCAAAGACACGAGCAGATGTCAAAATAGTCCTCCAAAAATCCTACCCAATTAAAACACTTACTAGTACCGCAGCACACCGAGACAGCTCTCCGGTAGCTTGTCCCACCAACACATTTCCTCTCTTTTTAGTTACAACATATGCCAAAGCTCCTGCCAGCTGCAAACCCTTCCCCCACCAGACTCTATAGGCTTTTTTTTTTTTCAGAATGAAAAAAAAAAACCATACTGACATGCACACCGGCTTCCCAAATGGCACTTACACAGAGACACACATGAAAATGGCATATTGTTAATAAAAAAAAAAGCCTTTCCCCACATATGCTTTGTCATAGATGATCTTTAGGGTCAACTCATAGTATGGGAGATGCCCAGAGCGGGCGAGGGCATTCCAGTTCTAATGTAAGTTACAGCTTACACTTACTAAGTAGGCTTAACCATAGGCAATGTACCAGATCTCACAAGTCTTTCAGGTTTTCACCTGTGAAATGGGGATCAATTACAGTATTCACACAGTCCTGACATTTAAAAAAGCAAATGCATATAAAAGATTCATCACAGTTTTCCAAATACCCACAATCAATGCTGAACAATATTGGCTATCTCTTGTCTGCTTGTTCGCTCTCTGACTTCTGTAACTCAGAATGAAGTTCACCTGATTTAAGACAGTAGCGAGGTTTCATGACCTGTACTCCCTGATGATTCACTCACACCACTATAAAAATACTCTGATATGCCTACTTATGTAGGCATCCGATTCCATCCATAGTTTCTGAACTTCTTGGGGTTAAGGAACTTGTGAATGAATGAGAGGAAGCAGAACCCAGAAGCGAAGGGCATATATGCACAACGAAAGTCCTTGTGAATTCTAATTATCCTCTACCACTCACCAGCGGCGCTACCCTAGACAAGTCACTTAATTTTGTTGTGCCTCAATCTCCCCCTTAGTAAACTGAGGACTGTAACAGCACCTACCTTATAAGCTTTGTTAGAAGAATCAAGTGGGTTAATATTTCTCAAGTACTTAAGAGTGGTGCTTGGCACATGAGAAGTAAAAACTAAGTATTTACTAAATAAAAACAAATGATCTTTAGAGGATGACAGGAATATGCCATGTCTCTACTATAATGACAGTGGCTTCATGGGTGACTAAAATTGTCAAAATTCTTAGAAATATACACTTTAAGTAAGTTTTTTGTATATAAATTATACCTCATCACTTTTGGCCTTTTAGTTAAGGAGAAGTATAATATCAGTTCAATAAATTATACATCAATGGAATTAATAAATACATTGGTAATATGTCCAGGACACAGAGTAGAATCAAGATAGACTTGAAATGGTAACTCTGCCTGAATGACAATAAATGAATGCCACACAGCAAGATAAGTTTCTCCAGGGCCATCACCTAATATGCATTCTGAGTGGCAGGTGGGCTTGGCTCTCTTCCTCCTTTGTCTAGCCCACATTTTTTAAACTTTGTCATTTAACTCATGCCTCTTTGGGATAAACATAAAAATCCAATGTTCCGACATAAGATGGGGTCTCTGCAGGAATCATTCTACCTTCAGTGTCTCCTATAGCCAAGAAGAGTTTATACAACTTTACTTTCTAAAGTTGGTTGTATGAAAACAATAAAAGTTCCTCCCTAAAATATAAAATAGTATAAGCTACATTCACTCAAACCACACCAGCTCCCCAGACAGGGTGATTCAGCTAGAAACAAAGACAGGACTCAAAGCCAGGCCATAAGATGAAGGCCAAGGCTGGACCCCATGTTCAGAGCTGTGTGGTGCTCACTGGTTGGATGGCTGGAGCTGGATACTGAGGAGCAGTGGCCTGGCCTTACCCTTGTGTCCTCCAACAGACACGCAGGCAAAGGCAGCGCTCCCTAATGAGGATGGAAGTTTTAGGGGTTGGTGAGGTGACACATATTGTGGTAAATTATCTGGCACCCACTGAATTTTTTCCAGCTGTCCTTAAACCAGGGCAATCTTCAGGCAAAGTTGTGTGTTTCTTGTGTCTAGGGCCCAGGACAGAACTTGACACGAGGGAAATGCTCATTAGTTGGAGAGCAAGTGAGCTGACCCTGGCTGGATCCGTTCCACGGGGAGGCCAGCCTCATAGCAGATGTCAGCATCAGCCCAGACAGACAACGGGAGCCCAACATAAACAAGCCAGAGTCTGCTTAAGGAGTGCAATGGGAATAACAATAATGATGGCAATGATAACAATCATGTAAAATTATCATGACTAATTACTTCAGAATTAATTCACAGTGGACACAAGCCACGAATATGTGATTAAGACTGTGGGTTCTGGAACGAGACCGTCAGACTCAAATCTTGCCTCTACACTGCATAGTCTCTAACAGTTCTTTCTTTTGAGCCTCAGTTTTCTTATCTACAAAATGGGGATAATGTTGTAAGGATTCAGAGGTAATATGTGTAGAGTATTTAGCACGATTACTGATCACACTAAGTGATCGATATATGTGAAGCTATTAAAAGCAAGTTGACAGTTTCTAACAATTTGACAGTTTATACCAATAAAAAGATTACAGAGGTCCAGGACTGAAGGATTCACACAACTGATTTTCTAAGCAAAGGTAGATATTAACATGACTCTACCATTATGACTCTGTTATAAAACATGAGACTACTATCAAGCTATTGTCCTTTTCTGGCTATGTCTCTCATGAGCATATTGTCTGCAGTGATGTTGCCAGAGCCTGAATCCCAACTCTGTCTCATGGGAAAAGCATGAAATCTCCCCGTGCCTCAGTTTCCTTACCTATATGAGATGCAAACAGCACTGATGCACTGATGCTGGAAGGAGAATGACTAGAATGGGGCAGAGAAGTGGTTTCTGGGGAAAACTGACAATATTTTGTTTCTAGATCTTGCTGGTGTTTATATGGGTGTGTACATCCTGTAAAAATATTCGTACACTTAGGATGAGAGTGTTTTTCCCAAATATCTTTTTCTTTTTTTGACACAGAGTCTCACTCTGTGGCCTCGGCTGGTCCTGAACTCACTATGGAGCCCAGGCTAGCCTTGGACTCATGGCAATCCTTTTAGCTCAGTGCTGGAATTACAGGTGTGCGTCACCTCACCCAGCTTATATGGTGCTGGGGAACTGAACTCTGGTACCTAGCACTTGCATAGCGCTTGCTAAGCAAGCGCTTTAACTGCTGAGCTATTCCTCCAGCCCCTTCCCAAATATCTTGCAATTCAATAAAAAGTTTACAAAAGTAATAACAGGATGCACCAGCTTGTTTTGGCAATTAAATGAGTATTATATGCATATACTTAGGATAGTGTTTAGTACACAACAAGCATGTGGTATTAGTTATTATAAGTATGGAAAAGGTAATATAGCAACAATTCTACTAATAAAAATAATTCCATCTAGAATCTAAATTATACTTTACTGTCAGAAAATGTGTTTGCAAAGGTAGACACTCTCAGGCCACACCCTGCTTCTGCAGTATATCCAGGGAGAAGCAAGGCAGAACAATATGGGGGACCTTTGAGATACTGGGTAGCTCTAAGTTCCTTTGCTGTGGGGTAGCAATAGGACTAAGAACAAGCGGTGGGACTCAGATAGGCTAGGTTTCATCTTCATAAAGTCTTAGTCACAGACCCAGAACAAGTTATTTAAACCTAGTTGACACTCAGTTTTTTGTTTTTAAATCAAGAATATGAGTCTATAATTACTTGCTGCATAGAGTGGTGAGAGGATTAGGTTAAAAAGAAAAACCAAACAAACAAATGTTTTGTTCTTATGTGGCCACATTCCCATCTATCCAATGTGCTAGTATGAATTACATGGTGGGCCTTGCCTTATGGGTGTGACACTGGGAAGCCAGTAAGCCTATTCTTTTTTCCTTCGTTCCTTCCTTCCTTCCTTTCTTCCTTCCTTCCTTCTTTCCTCCCTCCCTCCCTCCCTTCCTTCTTTCCTTTCTCTTCTTTCTTTTCCTTTTTTACTTCTTTCCTTTTTTCCTTCTCTCCTTCCCTTCCATTTCTTTTATTTTCTTCTTTTTGGAAACAGGTTCTCATTCCATAGTCCAGATTGATTCTGAACTTACTATGTACCCCAGGCTGGTCCTGAACTCATGGCAATCTTCCTGCCTGAGCCTCCCAAGTACTGGGATTATAGGCATGCACCAATACACACAGTTTGTGTGGTGCTGGGAAATCTAACCCAGAGCTTTGTGCCACAGCTTTGTGCAGGCTAGGAAAATGCTGTAACTGTGGAGCTATGTCCCAAGCCCAAGCATAGTTTACTTTCTTGTGTAAGGCATGGTACTAAATTCAGCAACAGGACACTGAGTAAAGGAGAGAGGTCCAGGCACTAACTCTGAAGTGGCATGGCCCATTCTGGAATCAGAGGATGCTCATCCCTACAAAGTACTGTCCTATGGTTCAAAGAAAGTCTGCTCTTAGTTCACCTCTCTGTGAGAGGCACAACTGACATATAACTGCTTCTTAGCAGCTCTTTAAAAAAACTGATAGGTAATGTGATTAAAATTAAAGCAAAAGTCGCACCTTAATAGTTTGTACAAGACTAATTCTAGTACTCTAGGAGGCTGAGACAGAAGGACTGCAAGCCCAGCCTGGGTAACTTAGTGATTTAGCAAGACTAGATCTTAAAATCAGAACTAAAAAATGGACTGGGATGTAGCTCAGTGCAAAAGCCCTGGCCTCAATACTCCCTGTAACTGTATCCCCTAAGCCCAAAAAAGTGTTAACCAAAACCTTACCAAATGATGCTGCTGGGTTCCTGCAGTTGCCTCTTCTGCTAACTGGATTCCTAGGGTTCCAGAGGTCCAAGCCACAGCTGACTGGGACCATCTGCCTGTGCCAGGAGGTAGGCATGCTCTGCATTCACCGCTGTGCTCACAGCAATAAAATCAGAGCCACTAGGTGCTTGGTTCTTCTTGTATCTCAATACTTAATATGTATCATTTATCCTAATCCTCACATGGGCCTTACAGAGAAAGAGGGATAGTGAGGGTCAGAGAGGTAAAACAACTTATACAAAGTCACTTGGCTAAGCAGCAGCGGCTCTATGTATGGAACCCAATAAAACAGCAATCCCCATGTATACTCATTACATTTTTTGTTCTGACACATTATTTCAATCAGCAAATATGATAGACTTCACTTAGGCATATATCAGATAAATCAAATATCGTAATAGTATGAGCCTGGCTCAGGCTCCATTAAAATTTCCAAGGAAGAGAAGGTTTTCTTTAGCTTATCATACCCATCTGTTGGATAAAGAAACTGAGGCTAAGGAGATTAAATAATTTATCCACAATTTTAGAACTGATATGTGTCAAAGAAAGGACATGAATCTGGACTGCATGAGCTAGTGTTCTTTCTACTATACAGCACATATAAAATGTGCTTAAATGCATGCGCATACATATGAGCACATAACAAAGAACAGCTTGGGGAGATGGTGGCCTCCTTAGAAGAAAGGAAAGAAAAACCAGAGGGAAAGTGGAAGGCACAGGAAGAGGAAAGGCAAATATTCAGGGATTCTAAACTCTTTTATTCCCTCCTGAAATCTGGGGTACACACAGACAAAGAGTGACATTTTATTTCCCTTCCTCAGGCCTCAAAGGTCACTGAGCTGCCAAATAGTTGATAAACGTAGTGGCTTTTCTTTGGAGTCAGGAGTCACTGATTGCTCCTTCCTGCTCCACAAAATTAAAAATCTATGCCCAACAATTCAGAGGAGCCCTGAGAACACCTCTAGAATTTCCCAGTGTGCTTTAAACAGAAACAGAAGCTTGGCAAGAAAGAGAAGTACGGTATGTGCCTCCCAGACCAGGCCAATCCATTCCCACAAAGAAATAAGCACTGACGTTCATTAATCACGTCTAGAGATTCTCAGGCCAGGTCAGCAAAGGGCCCTTTTCACCAACGGCTCCTTTTCCTGAGTAGCCAACCAGCAGGTAGTCATCCCCTTGCCATCCAGTCACTCACAAACCAGTCAATTACTCATATCAAGTTTAGACAGGATCTTAAGGACAGTGTGACAACTAAACCACAGTCTCTGAACTCAAGGGGTATCCAGTCTCGTTGGTGGTGGGGTGCAGATAAACAGAGATTTGTAGCAGAACATCTCTAATCATGTGGCGCACCCTCCCCACATGTGCACCACTACGCCTGGTTTATGTGGTGCTGGGGAATATAACCCAGAGCCTTGTGATAGCTGGGCAAATGCTGTAACTGCAGAACTATGCCCCTAGCACACAGAACATATTCATGCAGAGTGCCTCCACGTATATGAGATGCTTCCATGCACACAGAACACTCCACGCACGCAGAGCACCTCCATGCACATGGATATTGCCTGATTCCTCTCCAGGACGGTCCTGAGTCCAGGATCAGGAGGTCTCGAGGTTGGCATCCTGGTTTCTCATTCGCTAAGTAAGTAGATTTAAGCAAGGCTGTAACTGGCCTCTGGCAGTGATTTCCCTCTCTGTCTCTAAGTCATAACCTTCACTTTTAGGATTATTAACAAGATGGGGCAGACGCAGGGGATGAGGGGTAGGAAGACACCAGAGTAAGTATTTCCTTGAGAGCTGGCTATCAAGCAATGAGTCCCTTTGTGAGCTGGGTTCTACTAGTTCTCCCGGTGGACCACTCCGCAAGTGCAACCCAATACAGCGTGCCTCCATCCAGCCAGGGTGTAAGAGGGCTTCATTCATGCCTTTGACTCTGCCAATGTTTTGCTTCAAATTGTAGCTGCTTATCTTCTGCTGGATACTCAGTGTCGACATGTGTGGAAAAGAAGAAAGCACCAAAAGGATGAGAAGGATGTGATGGCATGGTACTCTATGAGATCTGAAGCACAGCCCAGACATGGCTCCCCACAACTTCTTCCAAGCCCTATCTCCTGCTCTTCTAGGAAGCCTCCCTAACTACTCCTGAGATGAGGGACCATCTCAGTGCTAATGCAAATTCGAGGGACAATAGGTATTGTAACTCTCAGTTCAAATCTGGTCTTTGATGTTTCCCATTGTTTTACATGTGCCATAACTATACCTCAAAGGGCCGCTCTGCCTATTTTCACAAACACTGCAGTAAAATGCACCACTGTCACCTGGAAAGGCCTGTAGAGTTCAAACATACTATATACTAAAATACATTATTTAAACACATTTTCAAAGCAATTTCATGGAGTAGGTTTAATTATTCATTTTGTACAGAGGAACAAACTGAAGCTCGAAGAGGCAAAGTAATTTGCCTCAGATTCCAGGGTAGTAAGAGAGCCATGATTTGAAAGCTAAGGACTGTCCCATTCCAAAGCCTTAAGTCCTTTTTCCTTTCTGTGTAGTGGCATAGAACTGTTGTTGCTATATACATACTGAAGAGACACTAACCATGTTACATATTTCTCTCATGATCTCCACAGGTAGAACTAGACTGCTAGATATGTACAAGCAAGCAGATCCAAAGGAGAATCAGTATAACATTTTCTACTTGTGCAAACTAAGATACTTCACACAATGAAATAATTGGACTTGAATCTTGGTCCTACTAATTATTAGCTGTGTGACTTCCTAAAGGCTACTTAACCTCTCTGTGCTTAAATTTTATCAACAGTAAAACAGGGACAATGCTACTACAGGACAGTCTTGTGAAAATTAAACAATAAATGTAATGTTGTGGATCGTTAAAAATAGTACCAACTTGAAATAATGAAATTTGAATTTAAAAGTTTCACTGGGAATATAAAGGGATGTAGATTCCCTAATCCCAGAATGGTTTGAGGTCACCCTATCATAAAATCGGGCCTCAATCCTCCCATACAACTGCCATTTGCCATCCTTCATTCATCACTAAGCACAGCAAACCTCAACCTCCCTTTCCACCTGACTTTTATTTGAAATGTCAATTTTTAAAGAGTGGAGAGGTTGGAGACCCAATTTAACAAGCACACTGAAACATTGTTTATTGCCCCTATAAACGTGGCTTAGTGAGAATTACGGACTTAATCAGAATGAACTTATCTCCTGGTGAAAAGGAACACTTTAAATTTCAGAAATGGCACCTTCATTGTGAAAATCTCTTAACTTTTCAAACAAACTACAGGGGGTCTTAAACATATGGGCAGTAAAGGGGCAGCCATTACTGTGATTTGTCCTGCCGGAGAGCCCAGGGGCCCTAAAGGTCTATAACATGTTAAGATCTAGGGGGGGAAAAAAAAAACAGTTGGGAAATCATATTCAGGAGATAGGTCTGTAGAAACACCCAAAGGGTGTGCTAAGTGCAAAGACAGATGCACCTGGATGTTGGGGGCTGCCCAGGATAGAGCTTTTAGTAAGCTGCACAATGGGCACAGCTCACCTTGCCTTCCTAGTGTGTACTAGGAAGGCTTGCATGACCCGCTTTCCAAGACAGGTCCTCGATGAATCCAAAGGCTGCTAAATACCTTCTGTGAGTTTTTTTCTTTTTCTTTTTAAAGCCACTTCCTGAGGATGGGCTCTGTGAACCCCAATTTCTCAATCTGAGGCTTCATTAGAACTGCCTCTGGATCATTCCAGGCAAGGCTTTCATGAGACACTCCTGTCTTGCACAGAATGTATCAGCCTGGCTGCCAGAAGCAGGAAAAGCAACAGATATAAAAAATTTTATTATTCCAATGCCCCAGTAGCAACCAGGAGGACTTAATGAAATTGCCAAGATTTACAATCTGAAACAGCTATTGCACAGACAGATATGGTTAAGGGAGCCGTGCCCTCTGACCTTTCAACTCTTTGATCCTCACTCAGCAGGTGGCCTGGAGCCCCCTCCTGGGCATCTTCCCTCTCTTCCGACACTGCCAAGAACCTTGATGTGCAATAAGTCTGACCCTACACAGGTGACTTTCTCAGTACTGAAGACCAGCAGCTGCTGCTAGTGCAACAGCCAAACTCACTGGTCTTGAGATTTCTTGCTCCAAGGTGGAGGAAGAGGAATATGCAGTGTCCAAATGGTACTAAAGTGAGGTCCAATGATTGAAGTAGCTTGGCAATGTGTAATGATGTCACTACCAAAAACTGTCCTTAGAAACAGAACTTTGCTCTTCGCCAATCTACACTTTAACAAAAGAAAAAAAAATTTAAATCACCTTTAAAAACTCAATCACAAATCTTAAAAAAAAAACCAACCCTGAAGTCCTAAATGTATCTCTCAGAACTTCCCAAAACCATGTGCAGCAAATTTATACCAACGAAAATCAAAACAATTTTTGGAAACCTAAAATTGACTGTTTTCAGTTCCATGAAATTTCATTTAAAAAACCCCATATGCCAAAATGTCCAAATTCTCTTATTTTTAAAAATTGGGATGACTTCCAAAAATCATAGCTATCTTTTTCTTTCTTTCCTTCTTTTTTTCCCCTCTTGTAAAGCCATGGATGGGTAATGTGCATATGTACTTATCAAGCTCATAATTTAACCCATTCGATCAGTACAAACTATTTGTAATCAAATGCTGAAGGAGGAGGATATAAATTTATTGTCACTGAATCTTGCAAAACAATTGAGTTTTATGTACCACAGTTCAATGTACTTCATATTTGGCTAAGGAAGTGTCCAGGTTAGGAAGCCCCAGGGTGTACCTTTTAGCTGCAGTCAGATATTGGGATTACGAGAGGAGGGATTTTAAGCAGCACACATATATTGTTCTGTGGGATATTGATAACTTCTCATTCAAACAAAATTTCAATGTCACTGTGGACCATGACTTAAGAAAAGCCTTGAGTAAAACACCGTATTTCTAAATATAGATTAGTGACTCCAAGCTTTACCTGCAAAGGCTTGAGCTTAGATCATGAATGCCTGGATCCAATGGGCAAAGAAAAAAAATCTTCTCCCTTTGTAGCCCAAATGGCATAAAAACTTAATAATCAACTTTAAACTCATTTTGAAATCAACTGAGAATTCAGTAATATGTAAGGAAAAGTTTATTGATTTTATTTTTAATAACTTTTTAATGGATATTTAACTTTAGAAAGTGGTCTATGGAGAAAGCAGGCAAGCAGGAATAACAAAGAAGTATGGTTACTATACCATAACTTGATTACTTTGCACAAATTATTAAGCTCTTTTCTTGAGTTGTTTGATGAAGATATTAACAATAATATATACCAATAAGAAAGGACTTATTGCTACCCTATTCTCTTTGTTTCCCATTGGCAGTTACCCACATTTTGCTAATGAAGACCAGAGAGCAATTTGGTGACATGTACAAGTTATACAGAGACAAGCAGTGGAGCTGGGATTCAAACTTATGTTCCTTTTTTGCTCCCAAAGCTCATGATCCATCCTCATTTTCCCCAACAAAAGCAAAAACAGAGTAACAGCATGCAGTAATTTATTCAGAAAATGCCGGATTTCAGCTTGCTTACACATTGCCCTGGTCCATTTAAAGGCCTTCTGAATCAATTATTTTAGGCCATTAAGAGGAAGTTTAATTTGGTTGACAAACACCCCTACTGTGGTGACCTTGCATATCAACAGCAAACGCCTGATGGTCACAAACTAGTACCATGAGTTGCTGAGCATGGTGTTAAGCAAAACCACATGTGCCCAAATCCCACGTGGGATTTGCCTAGGCCAAGGGTACCTCTCTTCAATCATCACTGCTAGTCTCTGAGCTCCCACAAAGGACCCTGCCCCTGGTCACTTGCAAGAAGTATATGAAAAAAAGTCACCAGTCCCATGTGGCTAAGCTCCGTTAAGCAAACATTAATTTAGAAAAAGTCAATCATTATCAAATAAAAACAGAAGCTGAAAAATAGAATGGAGTCAATCTTAGGTGGCTGAGTCTTTCAGCTCTTTTGAAGACGAGTAGTCCATTAATACAACCATGTAATACTGGTAATCATTTCTTTTAGTCCCCCCCCCCCCCCAACCAGATCTGGGTATTTATGTGCAATTTCTCACTTCTCATTAAAAATTTCTATGGAATGGGGAATCTACCCATCTTACAAGTGAGGAATGTGAGTCTCAACAGGACATCTTAACACAAATAACTGTAAGGCAGGGGCCCCTTCCTGTGGCAGGGACCATAAGCTGAAATGTCAGGGACATTAGCTGACTCTCACACAAAGAATGAGATCACTATTTCTTTGTGTTTTCAACAGGCCCTTCTGGAGAGACTAGCATAAGAACAATTTTATAAAAAGTGGTCAAATTATGTGATAAAAGTAACCACCCCCTTTTCACTTGCAACAGGAGCTGCTTTGGAGGGACCTAGCTATGGGAGAGTTGGAATTTAAACCCAGGACTGTGAGACTCACAGCAAGTGCTCTTTCCACTGTGCAGTGGGCTCCTGAAAGCCATTCCTTAACTTTTATTTGACAGGAATTTGATTCATATAAACACTGCTGGGCAATAATTTATAAACTTTTTCTTTGAAGTCAGTTCTGACATTGTTAGATGGACTTATGTATATAGACGGGCTCAGTAATGACAGGAAAATTGAGAAACAAAAGCATCATCGATGGTCTCACATGGTTCACTGGGATTCCCTCACAATTAATCAGTCTCTCTAGTGGGTAACCAAGGGCTAGCCTGTCTCATAAGAGAACATTTCAACCACGACAAATTAGAGTGAAAGTGGACAGACTATAGGAGATGTTTAAAGGAGATGTTTAACTCGGCCTGAAGTACTTGTTCTTTTTGATTACATAAATTATGCCTGGGCTTTAAACTGTTTTATATTAACTAATCTCAACATTAGGGTAAGTGGCATGTTAGATTCACACTCACTTTAAAAGGCAGATGCCAATGTGAAAAGGAGAGAAAGCTTCCATTAATTCCTGTCCATGGAATTCAGGGCATTTTTTTTGAGGCCTAAGGGCAAAAAGAGCCTGCTGCACCTGCACTCTGCATGTCCCAATGTGGCAGAAACTGTTATATGACGACGAGGTTGGTGGCACGCAGCATGTAACAGAGGCCAGGAAAACCAAGCCATTGTCTAATTTCTTTTCTCTTTATAAAACAAATCAATATCCAGAGTTTCATTCACATAAACTTTGACCCCTATTTTATACTACTAAGTAAGACAAGAAATATCTGCTATATTTTAACAAGCTCTTCCTACCCACTGTGCCATTAATTCATGTAACTGAGACAAATAGTATAACTTTATTTCACAAATTGAGGGAATGGAGCTTTGGAGAGGCTAAGGAACCAGGCCTAGTCACTAATGTACTCAAGAGTTGGTCCCTGGAAGGATCTGGGGCTGCCTGTGGTAAGCCCTTCTTCCCTCTTCTCAAGCTCACCAACACACAGTACCAAGAAAAAGCTCAGATTCAGGTTGGGATCTATGTCCAGAACTGGGGTAGGACCAGACATAACTCACACAGCCTTATGAAACAGTACACAGAGCAGAAGTTCACCCATTATAGTGGAGGAACTATAATAGAACTATAATGGACACAAATTTTTTTACCTCTCCAGGTCTCAGCTTCCCCAACTGCAAGTATGGATAGTTCCTGCTCTGCAGAGTCTGAGCACTGCTCCCCAGTGAAGGCACAAAATGAGGCACTAAGCAAGGACTCAGAAGACATCAGGCCCCTATAAACCTCATTCCTTTCTTACAAAAGTTCTCCTCACAAATCCATGATTAAAGTCACCAATTGGGATGTTTTTGATTAAACATCACTTTTTATAAAGCAAAAATATGAATTACCCCTAATAAACAATCTCACATGGAATTTCTTTATTTTTATGCAAGCACAAACAAATCACTATTTACACCTAAATATGTTTACACCTCAGAGTCTTGCATTAGCTGAGCATTAACAAAAACTACATTTTACTTCTGTCTACGTGTGGAGTCCTATGAAGCAGCAAAATGATGCAGTGGTAAATGAAAAACACTCTTCATTTATTATGAAACTGTTTAAAAATAAATACCCTCCCCCAACAAAAAAGAATAAAGGATTAAAGTCTTTCTATGCCAGAGCAAAAGGAAAAAAAAACTAATTAAAATAGTGCTAATTCAAAGGACAGAAATTCAGGTTGTTTGAAATGCAAAAGAAAAAAAAAAACCTCTTAATTTTCTGGTCTATAAATAAATTACTCCTGTTATTTTGTGTAAAAGCTCCATAGTGAAATGAGGAGCCTTACTGCAGACACAGACAAATGTAGCCTCTGCATAATAGAGACTAAGATGAGCTTAGATTGGGCAGCTGGACGCTCTCCACTGATTGGTGGCTCAGTGCTATTCTAAGCACTTGGTACATTTGCAAAACCAAGGTTTTAGGGTCCCATGGCTAAGTGTTCCTAGATAAATGATGGCAAGGAGTCAACCTTGCAGTATCCACTGCAGGTCTCTTGTGATTGCACTGGCTGGTAGAACCAGCTGGGGACCTGCGATTTGTTCCCCGGGTTTCATTCATCTTGTTCCTTGTTCCTACTGGCTGGAACTACCATGTAGTGTGTTATCTAAGTTTATACCCTCAAACTGGGAAGGGTGAAGAAAGAATACCTGATGCATGGAACTACTTGAAAACAGAGAGGAAAAAGCAACATCTAGTAAAAGTGTTACTTAAACCCTTACAAGAAGCAGTGACTACAAATAACTTGGCCAGGGATTAGCGGCAAAAGAACCATCCAGAAACTTGGGTTGGGGATTCTAACACTTCCAAATTTTATATACATGGTTTTGGTGTGTAATTTCCTTAAGAATTACCTTGATCTTTACAAATATCGATTCACTTTATTAACATGGTTAAGCGGTTTCCTAGTATTTTATATGAGAAGACTGTGTTTCTAATGGCCCACAAGTAGGCCTGGCTATGTCCTCCCCTATTTACACCCTTCAATGGCTCTCTGTTGCCCTATAAAGTTGAAACTTTTTAATGTGACTTACAAGGCAATGGATGGCCTGGCCTCTCCTGCCTACCGAAGGGCTCTCCTCCAGCCCCATGCTCCTAGTAGATATGTGACTCTTCAGATCTCTTGTGAAGGCCTCTGATCTCCAACTCAAGACTTTAAAGATGCTGTCTTCTGCTTCCCTGATTTTCTTACTTACTCATTAGGACTCACTTTGGGCATTCTCTTCCCCTGGTAAGAAAGGTCTTCAGTTCTCAGGGCCAGGATTGGTGTCTTTCCTTCCAGAGCCTACAGCAGCCTAAATTCACCACAGTTACTTTTTACTTGTCTTGCATCTTCTCCGATTAAAGTCTGAGGAGGTGGAGATTATATCATAGCATCATTTTAAACAGAACGCATAGGAAAATGCAGTGCCTGAATGTAAAATATTCTTTTCACACTGCTGTAGAAAGGACTGTATACTATGTCCTCACTACATGCCAGATGCTTGGATCTGCTGATCTACAGGAACTCAGTTCATGTAAAGAAGAGTAAGACCCAGAAACAAAATACCCTGATTAAGGCTAACAAAACAAAAAAGTTTTCAGATATGACTTTCGAAGTAAATTTATCAAATTCTATAAAAATGTTATTCACCACCCTGTTATGGTGCTGCCTAGAGAACAAACCAGGAGAACATAGGGCAAACACAAACCAACTGTGTTGAAGCCCTCTTTCCCTTAGGGAATGAGGACTGATGGCCCTTGGAACCAAAGAGTTCCTAAAGCAACATTTCAAAGTCATTAGTTTAGTAGCATAGATGACTTTGAGGACACCAAAGAAATAGGAACAGCAGTAACTGATGCTTTGGTGGAGCCTTTATGATCTGAGCACTGTGGCAGGCATCTAGACAAGCATTATCTCACTGGATCCTTCCAATGATTCCATAAGAAAGACTCCTCCCATTCCTTTAGTATGAAGTTGAAAAAACAGGGGTGCAGTAGGCACTTACTTTTTTTGAGATTACATGAGCAAGAAGTGGAAAAGCTAGAATCCAGGGCCTATGTTCTAGGTTCCATACCTCACTGGCTTTGTGTACACATTAAGTTTCATTTATAAGCTAACCTGAACCTCTTTTTGGAACAATATCATTATTATTGCCTGTCTTTCCTCCTTAGTAGCCATTCTATCACCAGGAACAATAAAAAAATATCTTCTGGATACACCACTCATGTCAGTTTGAGGTCTGTACACAAAATTTATGATGACTGAGAGAAAGGTAATCATTTATCAGACAGGAGAAGCATCATCTACCAGACATGACCTGGAACCTGCTACCAGATATGGCACAGAAGAAGGTCTGCATAAATGTCACTTATGCTAAATTGAGATCAGTTGAATGAAAGGAAATAGTCACTGTGTAATCTGGCCATGTTTTGGGATTTCCTAGCTGCCAACTAACATGATCATTCTCTCCAAGAAGCATCTAGGTCTATGCCAATACCCTCGGCTATTCTGCTAACTTGCCACTAGCCTCAAATTGCTTAAATGAGAGAAAGAATATCAAAAGGCAGAAGGAGAGAGTAGAATGATAATCAGCTAGAAATTTGTCACTTTAGAAGGAAAGTGAACTCTATGTTGACAAGGTTACCAGTGCATTCTGTACAAGCTTAAAGATCAGAATTAAGTTCTACCCCCAAATAACTTTTTTTCAAATGAGAATACAAGGTTATAATTTATATTTCTTTTTGTGCAACAAATCCGAATGTCATAAAAATGGTTAAAAAGTCTTCCTATGGTAGCTTTTTCTAAACTTTTATGAACATCTGCCACATTCATTTGAAGTTTAAAAAATTCTGGCACATATGCAAAGGCATAATAAGGTGCCTATAGCTTTCAAGAAAAAATAACAAGACAGTCAAAAATAAGCCTTTTGCTGAATTGCCAGTAAAAAACTAGTATAGTGAGAGAAGATGGGCCTTCCTGCGCTACTTCCTTAAAGAGATCTCCTTTGGACCCAGGTCTGTGCTTCTCCCAGTATTAAAACCTTTCCAGGTATTATAGTGCCTCTAGTAATGAAGAGTGTAACAGAACTAAATAAATCCCATCGGCAAGCACAACTCAGGCCCTCTGAGTCTAAGTTGAAATTCAGGACAAGAGATCAGGAGATGAAATTCCAACATTTGGTGGTTCATGGCTGCCCAATGTACCCAAGAAATACTTCATCAGAAAACTGGCTTCCAAGGTGGGGCAAGAGCCATTTTTGTTTTTCTTTGGTGCCGACTATACGGAAGTTCAGCACAGTATATGCCTCCTCAGCTGCAGTCAACTGACAGGGCCACTGGCCAGTATTCCCTAGGTCTTCTCACATAAAGCCCTGCAAAGGCCAGAAAAGTAGACTCATTCACTTCTGTGCAGATTCTCACATTTTAGCTCCAAAATATATGCTTATTTTACACTGTATTTTTTGTTACAAAAGGGACTTAACTATTCACAAGCAAGTAAATCGTAAATAAAAAATTAACCTCTTATTTTATGGCATTCGTTTCATGGCACTGGTTATCAATAGTGATGTCTATCCTAGGGCTGCTGAATGTGTTCCCAAACACAGCACGTCCCCCACCCCCTCAAGCACGTGCACCATTTTTTTGACAAAGCTTTTGCCCTGACAATAGTACCCTCTTGGTGCCCTGCTGCTAAGGCTACCACAGTGAATGACGTGCAGGATTTGTTCCCAAAGAATTTATGTTCCCGGGAATATGACAGAGAGGAACAAGGATGCCAACAGCTATCACTAAGAGCAGGAAGTTCTACATGTGAAATAAGTTAACAAGACTGAACAATTCACAGAAGAGCTGAGGAGGGATAATTCTTTATGCAGAGGTGCAAGAATGTGGACCTGTTGAGAAATCAGCCAGAGCACTGGCTAATGAGAGCTCTTGTAGTGCTCAGCAAAAAGCTGGATAGCAGTGGAGACACCAAGCAGAACTTGCAGGCAGTGCAGAGGGAGAGTGGAAGGTAAGCCAGTTAAAGTAGTGACCAGGCAACCAGATCCAGGTCAGGACTGTGGAATGATTCTAATATTTATCTTTACACCTCTAGGGCCAGCACAAAACTTAGCACGTAAGAGTTCCTGGTTCTGCTTACCAAATGAGTTAGGCTTCACAAGAATCTAAGAAAGCAAAGAAAACATGTCAATAAAGGCAGCAAGGAAGGAACAGACAGACGAAGGAACGAGGCAAGAGGCATTTCAGTGACTTGGTGAGTATCTAGAAAAAAATGAATGAGGAAGAGGAGCATCTAGCTATGCTCAAGGTATCCCACGTGCAGTTCCTGGAGACAATGGTACTAACTCACAGTGACTAGGAACACAAGAAGACATACAGAATGGCTCAGAGTATTTGTGTGTGTGCATGTGTTGGGGAGAGAGGAGTATGTGTGTGCACAGACAAGTGAAAACATAAATTGTTTGAGGAAGACTGAGTGAGACATCTAGGTGAAATTCAACTAGTACTTGAAACTTATTTGACTTCAGAGCAAGGCAAAGCTTAGAATCACACTTAGAACTCTCACAAATGGGAGTTGTTGACTTTGATCTGGTAGCTGAAGCAAAGATCTTTAAATAAGATGCATGTAGAAGAGAAAAGCAAGTCAAGGCCAGGCACTTGGAGAATGCCAAAGGTACCAGGACATAAAAAGGTCTGAAAAAGCCTATGCTGAGCAGACTGAAAGGCAGGAGGTAACCGCAGGCTCTGATAGACCAAATAGTTGTTAGGTTAGTGTTTGAAAGTCTATAGCAATTGGCACAAAGTCCATTAGAAAGTATCCACTTTTATTTTCTCATATGGAAGCTTTGAAAAGACCCCCAAATTTGACAAACAAAGGTAAAACAGGGAAGAAATCTCTTTAATCTGATCTAAATACATCATCCAAGATAGCCCATAAACTGGATACTGTATGTGCTTAGGGCTGGGTGATGACAGGGAGGGACTGTTAACAGAATGTAGGAGCCACATGGCCGTCCTGTCAAATTAGAAATTTGAGCAGATTTCTGTGGTCTATTTTGATCAAGATTCTCAATGTCAAACAAACAGGTTTTTCGATAACCAACTTGTTTCATTTTCGTAAGCACAATAGCACAGCGTGCAACAGTTAGTGGAGAAGCAGGTGGTCCTCGTCGATGTGAAATGAAGGGAACAGAAGAAGAGAAGTAGCACTTCCTTAAGACATGCAAAGCACCATCACAGGCGGACATGGCATGGCTGTAGGTTTCCTCTTAAGAGCTATCTCCTGTGCCACACAGGCAGGCCACACCCACCCACCCTGTTGTGCTCTAGTACAATGTTTACTTTCTCATGAGAAGGAAAAGGATTGGAGTTCATGCTACACACTAATGGCACTTACAAAAGCATAAAAAAGCCCTTTAAAAGAACGGCTATCTAATTGGTTCAGCCATGCAGAAAGCAATCTGGCATCAGATTCATAGCTTTGACCAAGCATTTCTACTTTAGGGATTTTATGCTCAGGAAATAAGTCAAAATGCAGATAAAGCCTTATGCATAAAGATGTTCACTAAAATGCTATTTATAATAGTAAAATTATCAACAACTTAGGTATCCAACAGCAGGAAAATGGTTAAGTTGGAGTATATCCAAATAAGGGGTATGACAGATATCAAATTGAAAATTATTATTACAACAGTAGACAAAAATATGCAGAAATTCTCAAAATGCAGGGGATTTAATGTTAAGTAAAATAAAGACAAAACCATGTATACTGTCATACAACAATTGCACACATTTATATGAAATGCATATATACAGAACAAAGACAGGAAGGAAGAATAGTAAAATGCTAACAGTGTTTTAATCTGGAATGGTAGCAGTGTGAGTAATTTTAGTATTCTTCATATTTCTCCATACAATTTATGTCACATTTCTTACAATGGAAAATGTAATTTTGATATAATGATTTAGATTTAGATTAAAAATCATGATAAAAGCGAATCACTTCCTTTTCCCCTTGCCTTCCCCACACTCACTTCCTTACCCTTGAAAACCAACAATATCGAAGAAGAGGGGGAAAAGCCCTGAAATTAAGAGCCAGTGGAATGGGTCTAAGGAGAACGCTCATCTCTGTGCATCCAGGAGGGAGCATACATGAGCCTATGCTTCCACTCACTCCTGCGCACAGGGTTGTACATCTTGAGACAGCAATTTTTCACTGCACTCAACAAAACAAAAACACCATGTCAAGAGATGGAGAAGGAAAGAAGCCGACTTACCTCCATTAAACTTAAATGGATTCCTATGAGGTAGGGCATGGGAGCACTGTGAAGAGAAACAGAGACACACAGCTGCTTTAATGCCTGTTGCTTCCAACAGAAAATTACAGATGGTTCACTACTTGGAGAAAAACTGTTTTAATAAACGTATGCACAGTTACATTTCCTTTCACAACAAAAATCCTAATATGACACTTTGTTCCCAAGCCTAGAAACTTCCGAAGAATTTCAAAATGCAGACACCACTGAAAACAATATGGTAGCTGAAAGAGCACCAACCTCAATGTTAATACCTAAATAACAGCTACGGAAACTGCATGGCTACTCATTGAACCATTAAAGTGGGATCCCAGACTCCACCTGGCATGCTGTTATTAGGACAAGAGAAAATATACTTCATGTGACTAGTACCGTCCTTGATACAAATGAGAAAAATGATTGCTACAAATATAATTGAAAAAACAGCTGAGGTCACGTGGAAGGCATAATGAGGTCTAAACCAGAATGATTTTTTTATTTGCTGTTTCCTTCTACCATCAAGAGATATGACCTAACTGTCCATTCTGATTAAACATAGTATCTGGAGAACTGCCAATAAGCTATTCTAACCCACTGGCACACATGCCATGGAACGACACCATTCACAAAGCCTCTGTTGTCTCCTTCAGTCATGGAGCAAGGAGATGAGATGGCTTTGAAGCCTAGACAATTCAAACTGACTAATTCTTTTGTTTTTAGGAGTCTTTGTCTAGTTGCATATGAACACATAACCACTTGTGATGTTACTTACTGATGATAAATGTGTTAGTGGTTATGTGAGGACCTTTATATTCACCTTTGCTAAAAATAATAACCTTGCATGGTAGGTATAACCTTCATTTTACAGAGGAGGAAACGAGACCAGAGAGGTTAAATCGTTTCTCTAATGCCACAAAACCAAGGAAGGTAAACCTGGACTTTGACTACAAACTGTATGCATTTCTGCATTCCTTCCTTGACACCATACTGACTCTTGACTCAGAACCTGTAATCCCGAGGCTCCCCTCCTACTCCATGTCTTTCATGGGTCAAATGAAAATGAGTGGCAACTTTTCCATCTGTCTAAGATGTGACACATTCCATGAAATGTGAAGAATTTCTTTTTTATGAGCTTAGGAGAAAGATACCTGGCTCAGACCAGGTGAATGGGTACTTTTCCTCTGGAGCAGCTGGGACAGTCAAAGCAGACAGATATGGATAACTCTGGGGATACAAGAAAGAGGGAGGATTGAATAATAAGGCAGGAGAAGTTTGCTTGCAATGGAATACCAAGGAAAGCAATGGCAAGGCAAAGAAGGGTTTTTAAACACTGGGTGTACTTTTTACTTATTACTATTCAATAAATAAAATTCTTCTAGCAAAAATTCTTCTCCAGAAGATAAAACGTCAGATCTCAGCAGTCACAGATTTTAGGAGACTGTAAAACAGACTTGACTATTAGTAGCACAGTTTGGGAACTATTTTTCTAGAAGACTTTTGTACTTGATAACAGCTAAAGAAAGAACTATACACATAAATGCAGTGAAAGTGAAGCTGTCCTTAGTTATTTTTTGTTTGTTTGTTTTCATTTTTCCCCTTAAAATATCTGCTGGGCACATTCAGCCTTTCTTTGCTTCTAGAGGGAAGGAAATGCCCTGTAGTCGTTTTTTTCTCCTTAAACTGTAAACCATTAGTTTAGCTGCCAGCCACACAAATGCTCCAACTTCCCAGAGTGCCTGGCTCTGCTGTCCGAGTTCTTTCCAGTGTATACTGAAATGAATGTGTTTCTAATTAAGTACTTCGGGAACATGACAGCTTCAACGTCAAAAATTCAAAGTCTGAACCCCGGCAGGAAGTCTTAAGGCTGCAAATGTCTCATCTAGTGGAACCTTGCCTAATGTAATGAAAGGAAGCAAGAAGAATGCAGAATTCCAGAAAAATGGCCACTTAACAATGTGTCTAGGAGCACAGCCTAACACACCAGTAGGAAACTCAAGTTGGTAAAATTTAACTAAATTATATCAGTTTTTTCAGGTTTCAGATTTAATCACATAACTGACTAACAATCATAAGTTTTAATTAGGATTTTTAAAATGAAATCCCAATAACATACAGGAAAAGATGTTTAAACAATTGCAAGGAAAAGATGAAAATAATACTTACGGCTAAAGCCCTCTGCATAACCACAGTTTCTTACTTGAAAAAAAAATATTATCTAGACTTTTAAATATGCAGGTTTTAATGCCATTCCCTTTTGTCTTATAATAAAAATCAACAATACTTTGAAATGTGGGGAAAAAAGGCCTTATGGAATAAGTTGCAAATATAAGAAAGGAAAGTGGAATTTACTCTTAGGGCATCTGTAGGTAGGTAGTTTTTTTTTTAAACCCACTAATTTTTCAAAAGATAATTATGGCTTATCATACAAATGTAGTTTCTTAGCCAAGTATTTTAGAACTGCAACAGCTCTGTAGTGTGTGTGTGTGTGTGTGTGTGTGTGTGTATTTTATTTTTATTTTTATTTTATTTTACTTTATATTTTTGAGACAGGGTCTCGCTCTGTGGCCCAGGCTGGTCTGGAACACTTATTATGGAGCCCAGGCTGGCCTTGGACTCAAGGCAAGCCTCTTGTCTCAGTGCTGGGATTACAGGCGTGTGCCACAATGCCTGGGTTATGTGGTGCTGGGGAAGTGAACTTGGGCACTTAGCTCTTGACTTAGTGCTTGCTAGGCAAGCACTTTAACCACTGAGTTATTCCTCCACTCCCCAGACAATATTTAAAAAGTATTTATTTTGAAGTCATAGCAGCTCCAAGTTTTATATGAATGTATATTTGGACAAACAACTTTTATAATATCATAATCTGCTTATAAAGCCTCAAAAACATCCCAGAATTGAAAGAAGTTTCATGCTTCAAATACACAACTGCAAATTCTAAGTGGGAAGGGAGAAGGAAGAAAAAGAAACTCATAGGCTCTTTAACATCTCAGAGTGGCAAATACGGACTGGGGTAATTGTAAGTAAGTTCTGAAAACAATTTCTACTCTCATTACACCTCAATAATTATTGCAACTACTGACTCATTGTCTTTGCTTTTTTAATTCTAAAAATGATTGTTTTGGGGTGGGGGAAAACATCTATCCATGATTATATGACTTTAACATGGTTACCTTTACTTTTGCATTATTCTTTCCCACAATGGCCTGTCCTAACAGTTTTATACCTTCGAAATTAATTGCAAATATTCTATTTTTTCTTATTGTCCTCACTAACATTTCCCATATTGTTCTACAATCTTTGTGATTATTTTAAAGACAGCATAATATAGTACCAAGTATGAGCATACCATAATTTATTGAAGTCTATCTCTAGAGTTATTAAGTCCTTTCCAACTATTCACTAAGATAAAGTATCACTGTAGTGGTAAGAAGTAGCTTCATGCATGAGTTCCCAGAAACTGAATTACTAAGTCAAAGAGCAGCACTGTTATTTTGTTTTGGGGCTTTAAAATTTTTATTTCATTATCATTTGCTATGTGTTCTGACCAAACATTTTCCAAAAATTCAGAGTTCATCAACTGGAGATCTTTCAGGAATATGGCAAGGACTGGAGAAAACCCACAGATGCCTAGCACAGCAGCAGCACCTGGAGGGCACTCATTCAGTGACTGTCTAGTCCGAAGAGGTTATCTCCAAGCCCCCCGAGTGGCTGGCACCATTGGATCCACTCACCTGTCACTCAGAGAATTGCTTCTTACTATAATCTTGGTTCTGAAATACACCTAACAAACCACTGATAAGGATAACTAAGACTCCATGGAGAATGAGACACGTCTGACACGTATCACCTCTGTCCACAGGTTTCTAACTCCAACCCAGCTCTCCTATTGCCTGCACACTTCACTGAGTTTAGCAGATAGCATTCCTTTATTTTAACATACCAAGAATGAATAATGATTTTTATTGTTTTCTGATCACTCAGAGCACCACATTTTAAAAACTCTTTATTATTCTTGAGCATACATTAAAAGGACAACATAGCAAAATAAAAGGGATAAGCTACTCTTAAAACTTCACATGCAAAATCCAACTCATCTGAAGCATTTCCTCATTCAGATCATTAACATGTACGCTTGTCAAGAGTGTTTCAGTAACAAAACAACAGAAATTCATCTACCAGAAGCTCTCTTTCTGCTATAGGTTTGAGGAAAAACTTGTTTGTTGTTATTCCAAAAAATATGAATGCAAATATACTTGCTTTACTTAATAGCAAATGCACAGCCGGCTTCACTGCTTGGTGATTCTCAGCGTCACACTGCCTTTACATTCAATGCTGAATCAGTGTGATTTTGAAGACATTTTAAATGGCAATTAAACACAACTCATGCAGAACCAAAACACACATAATTAAATTAAAGCGGTGATAATATTAACAGCTATGACCAAATTTGTGCACAGGCAGTCCATGACAGCTGTGTCACAACTGCTGTGGGGCTGACAGCGATGGCAGGATGTTATTGTACATCTGTGAAGAGCAGAACAGGGTATAATGTGTAGCAGGCCTTTGCATTAGGAATCACTGCAGTATTGAACTTCCTCAGTGGTACCCTGGGAAAGTAAAAGCTACTTTCTTCTCTTTTCCTTGCAAAAGAAAGGATTTCTGTTGCTGGTGTCACGGCAACGAGAAGATAATAACCTTTGTCTGAAAGGTATCTTTACTTCGAATTCTAAAGAAACTAATATTATTGAGTGACTCCATTCTCCATGGACCGGGGTAATTGTAAGTAAATGTCCATAGGCATTTCATACCTAATTCTCATAATAATAGTACCATTATCCATAAAACAGTCCAGGAATGGTGAAGTAACTTGTCCAAGTTAGCAAGTAGTAAGGCTATTAATGTAAGTGGCTAAGCAAAGGAACTTCAAATTTGGCGCTGGCTGCCTGTGATCTCAGGCTTGTACATGACATGAGACAGTGCGTTATCAGTACTTAAGTCACAAGGAAAGGAGTGCTGGTCTTCGGCCAAGTCTGGTCTGTACCCCAGGCTTGTGATACAAGTGCTTCCAGTACAGGTAGGTCCTATAGCCTGAGCTCATTCCTGGCAATGAATAGGTATAAATATGGATCCTGCAGATGTATTAATGTTCCTGTAGTCCCTGTTCTTTATTACTGCACTTTGACAATTTAATTCCTTTCTCACAGATAACTAGAGCCCTCTTTTAATTATGTTCCTATGAGGTGAGCTACTATTAACTGGAAATGAGTCAGCTGAAACAAAGGAACACTTGACTGCTCAAATACATAACATATGGCTTCCCAAGACAAAGACAAAGGGAAAGGGGAAAGAAATGAGTGGGGAGAAGGCACCCAACCCTAGGTGAGCATGTCCTCTTTGACCTCAGAGAAGAACACATCTTAGAACAGCCCGAGAACTTAGAACGTTCACAGTTTTCCTCCCCCACCCCATGTAAACACGTAGTATTATTATTTATACTCAATATACCTACTTTTTATTTATTTTGTTTTTGTTTACTTATATATTTATTTATGGTTGTGTGATCTGAACCTAGGGCATTTGCACTGAGCTCACTAAATCGCCCAGGCTAGGCTTCAATCCGTAATTCTACTGCCTCAGCCTCCCAGAGGCCTATTCAAATTGGCTGATAGAAACAACATCCTTAGCCATTAGAAAAAGGCAAATCAAAACATCACTAAGATACCATCTAACCCCGGAGAGAACGGTGTATAACAAGAACTCAAACAGCAATCAATGCTGGGAAGGCTGTGGAGAAAAAGGAATCCTTTTATACTGCTGGTGGGAATGTAAACTGGTACAACCAGTATGGAGGGCAGTATGGAAATTTCTTAAAAGGCTGAACATAAACATTCCCTTTGATCCAGTGAAACCTCTTATGGAAATCTTTCCAAAAGAGTGAAACATATGACATAAAAGAGATGCATGTATACCCATGTTCACGGCAGCACAACTAACAATAGCCAAACTGTGGAAGACATCAAAATATCCATCAACAGACCAATGGATACATAAATTGTGGTATATGTACATAATGGAGTATTAATCTATAAAGACAGATAGTTTTGAGGCTTTAGGAGGTAAATGGATGCAACCTGAGACCACCATGCTCAGTAACATCAGTCAGACACAGAAGGTTAAATACTGAATGGTTTCTTTACTTCTCAGGGATATACCACCTTATCCAAATACCCAGTTCAGGGAAAAGTAATCTCATGAGTCTTCTCTCAGTTTGCTAGTTTTAAAGGCAAGGAAAATTCTAAAAGAGAGCTTATTCACTTGAGTTACTTTCTGTTTCTTATTTAAGAAAAGAAATAAAAGTATAAATATAACTTGTCTTACAGGTTTAAATTCTGTTCTAAATAACAAGGACTAGCTTTGTTACAGAGGTTAAAGAACAAAAGGATGGGGGGAAAACAACAAGAAAATAGACAGTGCAACACATTGGATAGTACAAATTATCAGAGGTTGGTTTCACTGAGAACAATACATAGATGCAGTTCAGTTTAACATGGTGGCCACTGTGACACAGGGGGCGCACAAGAGCAGGTACCACTAGGCTGAGGCTTGACAGGCATGTTTTCTTTGGACTCTAACAGCAATAAGAGGTGGTACTGCTGGTCCTACCATTTCAGAGATGAAAAAACTACTATTGAGGAAGTTACCCTGCTAAGGTCACATGGGGAGGTAGTGACAGAAGTAGGATCTAAATATAGGCCCTCTGTACTGAGATAAAAGAAGCCTGACATTTCCCAGGAGAACACTGTTCACACAGCCTTCGAAGGAGCAATGGATGGAGGGAAGTCAGGATTTCTTGTCTCCCAGAGTCTACTGTAGTACCAGAAGCAGAGCAGGGAACACACACCAGATATCAAGAGCTACATGGGAGACTTTAGTTACCTTATTTCATTTAATCCTCAAATAACCCTACTGATGCTATCATTTTACAGTCAATGAAAATGATACGTATCAGGTACCAAGTTGGCCTGGGATAAGCTATTTTAGAAATGTGTCCACAATTACCCTGTTAAGGATTCCAGTCCAAACCTTTAATTTACTGGCTCTACTGCTCTTATTCAATGGTGACTTCTCTTAATCACCATACTATATCAAACAAAAAGTGCTTGGTTAATAACTGTACTAACAAATAAAATGGCAAGTAGATTTGTAGCCAGGATAAAACTATGTTTGCTTTATTAGCTGGAATTCACTGATAACTTTTTTCTAAATGCAGTATATAAAGCAATGTATATGAATATGTTCAATGTAGTCATGAAAGTAAGAAACAAACTAGGGGCAAAGGAAAAAATGGAGGCCATGGTAAGGTAGCTAGTTGAATTTCATGCTGTGACCCCTACCTGAATTGCCACAGTTGGCTTAAAGCACTCTGGCTATCAGTCTAAAGTTAGAACCAAGAATAAAAGGTAACTGTGGTGTCCACAAAGAAAAGTAAACTATAGCTAGACCTCAAATCCACAATTTCTGCATCAGAGGCTCCAACCAGTTGTGGATAAAAAATACTGTAAATACAAATTTATACAAATTTCCAATAAGCAAAACGACTTTGCTGTATGTTCGGCACTATGCTGAATCCATGTGAAAGAAGTGGTAGTAGCCTACCTTTCTGTGGCTTTTGCCACTTCCCAGAGCCTCAGTGTCTGTCCCACACTCAGTCATAGCAGTGTGTTCCTTGCTCCTTGTTTGTGTACTATGTATTCAGGCCAGCGATAGGTGCCTCTCCGTTATTTTTTCTTGCTGTTAGTCTTTAAACAACACTGAATAACAACTATTTACAGCATTTACATTTAATGAGCTACTATGAATAATCTAGAGATGATTTAAATTGCACAGGAGGATACATGTAGAGTTATATAAGGGAGAGGTCCCCAAACCCTAGGCTGTGGACCAGTATCAGTCTGTCCTTGAAAGGAGAAGGCTGCTGGGACAGATGAGTGGCAAGAAGGTGAGCGTCCAATAAAGTTCTGCCTCATTTCAGGGCTCTCCCATTAGGTTTCTGCTGATCTGACAGAAGGCGGAGCTTCACTTCCCACTCCCCTCAGGCTGTTGCTCTCCATTTCAAAGCAGTCCTCTAACAACCTACTGCATAACAAGTACTACCCCCACCCTTGACTGTTCTTGGAAGAATGGTCTTCAACTAAACTCGTCTTTGGTGTCAAAAAGATTGAGGACCACTGATTTAAGGGATTTAAGGATCTATGAATTTTGATATCAGTTGGGATTTTGAAGCTGAGGGAAAGACTAGTTGCTCAGGAGCTTGAATTTTAAAACGGCTCCCAGGGAGGGGAAGGAAAGAAAGCTACTTCCTAAAGGTACATTTACTACATGCTTGGTGTTTTCCATATGCTGGGCCATCAGTTATCAAATATTACCACATATCAGGCACTGTATTGGGCTGCAGAGAGAAGAGAGAGGATAGAAAGATCTAGTCCCTGGTTATTTGGAGTCTATAGCTAGTAGAAGATTAAATGGGCAAATTATTGTACAAGTATAAATTGTTGCAACGAGACTCAAGGTGCTGTGGATACAGTTGGAGGGCCTAAGATGATTGCATCATCTCAGCAGCAAACTTGAAAGGCTGATCTTCCTACCTCACAGAGGTAACTAGAGCTCAAAGAACAGACTTGACAAAGATTACAGATGGTGCAAAGTGAAAAATATAGGTGAAAAGTATGACTGTGGGAACATCATGCATTAAGCAGCTTTTCTTGGGAGAAAAGGTATTTTATTTCTTACTCTCCAAGCTGCTCTCCCTTGTTTATGATCAACAGCAGATGATGAGGATCCCTGAGGAAACCAGAAACAATTCTAGATTCAGAGAGGATTCTAGAGACTGCCTAGTTTCCACTGGGTTTCAGAAGCCAGAGCCCAGGCCTCTCTACAGTGGAGCTCGGCTCAGTGCAGTCTGGTGCTTGGTCGTGAGGCACTGGAGATGGTTTGCTAATGCAAGACACATGTGTATCACTGTTGCTGATCAGTGAAAGGTGGGGGTAAAAGGACAATGGACTTCTGAGAGTGACTCTACAACTTCCTGCGGAAACCTACAGGGGTAAGGGGAAGCACAGATGCTTTCTAGACCTTTAAGCAACTAGACCCAACTGAAATAAACACAGGTCACAAAGATAAGGCCTACATGAAAACCTGAAAGGTCAACATCAAAGCCTGGAATAGTCCACCCGTTTGTACCTTCTCAATCTACCGGAAGGAGACAGACTTAGAAAATATCAGGAAGGACTACATGGCTAAGACCACGGCAGCAGGAGAAGTTAATCACAGAGGAAAGGTCAAGAGACAGGGCTCTCTGTTGCCGCAGAGAATTCAATGAGAACCATTACAGCAAGAGCCAGCTGCAAAAGTGAAGTCTCAGTTTCTGAGTCACCAGCAACCTGTAAGAGCCTTGTAGATTACTTGTAATGAATGAATTACAAAACTAATGTGAAGAGAAAAAGAAAAAGAAGTTTATAGAGAATAAGCAGGGTACTAAAATAGCAATGCAACTGGTAATAATAGGAATATGTTTTTCCCCCCAGGAATAAGATAACCCATATGCCAAGGTATAAAGCAAGCATAACCACGTTTAGCATTGTTTCTTGGGCCTTCAAATGTTACGGAAAAGACAGACTCACATTTGCTGAGAGATGATTTAGGGGCTAGAATGTTGGTGTAGCATTATAGATTTTCCCTAGAACCAGACACTGACAGAGGCAGAAATACTTTTCCCAAAAGCCCTGCCAGAAGGTGACCTGCTCCACTGCTGAAATGGCCCTGACATTTACATGCTCTGTGCCTTCTGCCTTACTGTGAACCATAACTCCTAGGAGTAACTGGAATGTCTCTGGTGCAGAGTCTACTATACTGTGTCTGAGGAGGTCCAGAGTTTTCTAAGTGGTGGATTCAAGCTAGGTTCTAGGTCAGGGAGTGAGAAATGATATTCAGAATGTGTTATGAGAAGTAGAAAGTCAGCTCAGGTTTGGAACGGTAAGCACAAGTCGGAGCCAACTATGTCCATGGAGACTGGCCAGAAACTAGGGCCAGGGAGGCAAGTTGCTACCCCTTAACACATCAGGCAGCAGGAAAGGATAGGGAATATAGGATTGACAGGGCAGGTCAAGAGGCTCAGATACAGTAGCAAGGAGGTAGAAACCCACATTGGTTTGACTGCGTTAGGAAAGTTCCTCAAAGGGTAGGTGGGTAGGTAAGTCAATAAGCATGATCTCCCAGCCTGAAAAGGGTATTTTCCATGTTAAATAAAGGGATATTGTCTTTCCTCACTCTGTGCTGTTTCGAAGACAGCTTGAGCCACCAAAACTCATATGAATGCAAAAGTCCTTTGTGTGGCAATGTTGGGAGATAGAGCCTTGAGGATGGTATTAGGTTAGGGTAAAGAGAATGGAGCCCTCATGAATAAATTAATGTCATCTGCTGGACATGAGTTCTTGTTCTCACAAGATCAGATCAGTTACTTTAAGAGCAGATACTTATACTGAAACATTTACCTCCTGTGTTTTCTCTTTCACTATGTGACTTCTCTGCTGAACACACTAGTGCTTGCACTTTTTGCCCCAGGCCTTCATCAAAAGTCAGGCAGGTATCAATGCCATTCTATTGCACTTCCAGAACTGTGAGTCAACACATATCTATCTCCCTTATTATCCTGTCTCAAGTACTTTAGTTTGGCAAGAGAAACATGGGAGTAAGACTCAATGCAAGCCTCAGCAACATCAGGGAGTAAGCGACACTGCTGAGGCTGGATGAGAGCAGTCCTGTGGTACTCGTGAATTTGCATTTTCTGAGGCACCTCTGCAGGGACCAAA
Organism: Ctenodactylus gundi; assembly: GCA_004027205.1. Taxonomy (NCBI): domain Eukaryota; kingdom Metazoa; phylum Chordata; class Mammalia; order Rodentia; family Ctenodactylidae; genus Ctenodactylus; species Ctenodactylus gundi. Next base: position 95,456 of record PVKB01001167.1, read on the forward strand.
CTAAAGGTGTGATGACAACCTTACACAGAGTAGTACTCATTTTTGTAGAAAATTTGCTTTTTATATACTTCCCAAAAGTTAAAGAATTCTTATGATAAGGATACATTACCTTATAACAATAAGTAGTATATTTAAAATGCAATAGATCAGAAATCAGCTGATATTATATTATCTATACCTAGAAGTTATCTCATTATATATTACTGTGTGAGTTATAGAGTTGAAGTACATTCTAAACTATTGAACTGTATACCTTTAAAAGGGTAAATTTTATGGAATGGGAATTATATTTCAATAAAAAAAATCTAAAAGAACTTGAAAAGATACCTTCCCAATAGAGTCTCTGGTATAGAAACAGTGCAATAGAATTGGTAGCACAGGTAATGCAATAAGCCTAGTTTCTTTTCTCCCCTGTACCAACAAGAACATTGATTTACTTAGAAATTGTCCAAAGATCCCTCCAAAGGCTCTTGAAACTTTCAGCATGACGTGCTACTGAAGGAAATGAAGGCTCATCCCATTGTAGGGCTCAGTGACTGTCAACTCAGTGACTAACAACTTTTTGTTGCCTGCTTGGTGCCAGGCTTCTTATTTGGCTATATTCTTGGCGATGACTTTGAGATGAAGTAACAGAGGCTCAGTCACATATTCAGTAGGACAAAAACCAGCATTCAGAAACAAAACTTTGATTTCTAAGCCTGACCTCATTCCAACCATTCAATCTTCTGTACAAATTTCAGCCAAACCTTGTTGAGAAATCACTTATCTGTAATTTCTCTTTGTTCAACCGACAGGTTTTTATCTTTTCGATGTGTTTGCAATTCCTGATCATCATTTCCTCTACAGACCAACTTTTCTTTTGTCTGAAACTAAAATCTTGTTTATCTACCCTGGTCCACATTCTCTTCTACTCATTCTAGGTGAGCTCCTGTCACAACGGTACCGACTCCAGAGCACTGGATCCCTCTTAAATGGTGGTACATGCCTATAACCCCAGTAATCTGGGAGGCTGAAGCAAAAGAAACACAAGTTTAAGCCCAGGTCCAGCAACTTAATGGCACAGGAAGACTGTCTCAAAAAAAAAAAAAAAACCAATAATAAAAAGTAATGTCTTGGAACTTAGCTCTGTGCAAAAGCACTGGGCTCAAACCTCAGTAGCACAAAACAAAATGTAGCATCATGAAGAGTCTCTTTTTCCTACTCTTGCCAGGATGCCTGAGTTCTCTGAAGTAGGGTTTTCTCAGATCATGAAAAATCTATGACCTCCTGTTTTCCTATGCCTAGTACCAGGATTATAATAGGTTACTCATAGTACATGGGGCACCACTGAAATGATACATAGCTTTCATGTAGTTTGTTGGAATAAAACCTTTAACACAACCTATATAGGCCACGATTAGATAGAAGAGAATTTTAGCCACACCTATCTATTTAATCTACTTCCAACCTACCTGGATATAAATTTCAGCTGAATTTTGTTGGATCACTTACACACATACATTAAAATATACTGATTCTTTGTACACATTTATACAGATATGGATAAAATAAAAATCACCCGACCTACTATTTATGGAGAACCTACTTTGTTGTGTCAGTAGTAATTACTACTCCCCTTGTACAGGGGGAAAGGCAGCTCAGAGGTTCAGTGACCTCAAAAACCAGTAAATAGAAGCCAGGTTTTCTTTCTCTACCAGGATATTTTCACTTGATTGTCATTAAGAATATTAAGAATTTACCCAATGTAGCATTGCCCTGTGCAAAATTTCTTGGAATCAATGAAGATGGTAATTAGAACAGACCCAGATTAACTGGATGTCACTTGAAAGCTATGTTCCCACTAACAATTCATTATTCACATGGACTATGCACCCTGTGATCCAACATATTTCAAATTTTGGACTGAAAATCTTAGATGAAATATATGATGCAGTATGTAAGGGTTGGTTCAGAGGTGTACACAGAGCATTGTCAGCCTACAAGTTGTATTCCACATAGAGTGAAAGCACACCCACGCTGAAAAGAAGAGCCACCTCTAGAATGCCAGGCAGGACAATACATTTTACAAATTCAAGCATGAAACCTGCATCTTAATTAACTACATTAATTAAGTATCCTATTTAACTTCTTGGTTCAACCGTTACCTCAAAACGAATCAGCAATGTGCTACTAAAGTGGCTATTAACCAGGCTGAATTTTAAGGCAACACATGAACTGTCTTGGTTTGCTTTGAAAATGGTTCGCCATAAATTGTATCCCAAATTCAACTGCAAACTGACTTGTGGTACTTCTTCAGGATTACTTTTAAAGTAGGTAAGAAGAAAAAGGAATTTACATGGGTAACATTCTATGGCTTCTATTAGAAATATATATTAGCAAATTTTGTTGTTGTTGTTCGAGACAGGGTCTTGCTCTATAGCCCATGCAGGTCCTGAGCTCCCTATATGTAGCCCAGGCTAGCCTTGGTCTCAGCAATCTTCTTACCTCAGCCTCCTGAGTGCTGAGATTGCAAGTGCACACCACCATACCCAGCCTATGTGGTGCTGGGAAATCGAAATCAGGGTCTTAGGCTTGCTAGGCAAGTGCTTTACCCACCGTGCTACTCTTCCAGCCCATCTATTAGTGAATTCAAATTAGCATGGTACTTGGTACATAGTAAGTGCTCTATGAATTGTTGTTGAATGAATAACAATGTACATCTATAATAAGCAAGACATCGAGAAAAAGACAAAAGAATTTTTAAAAATCATGGCAATGGGTACAACTTACTCTTTGATACTTTGGAGGAAATTACTAAGGATACTACTAAGGGAAGTTCTAACATCAGATGGTCTTGGATCTCAAGTATGGGCTCTATTATATCTTAGCTGTATGACAGTGGGTAAATCATTAAATCTCTCTGAGCTTCCACACATACAAGGAAACTACTAATTTAAAGCTTGACTTTGAAGATTTGCAATAATGTTTATAAAGAATTCCTCCTTCCCCCACAGTAACAAATTGATGGTGACCGTTACTATGCAATGGAATGCTGATTCTCATCAGCAAGTCAATACTTTTTGGGCCAGAAATGGGAAGGCTTTCCCAACATTGGCCAAGGTCAGAGATGCCAATAGCTAAGGTAGGGAATATTTTCATTTTCACTTTCAAAGTCAAGGGAATGGCAGAGATCTAAAGTAGAAAGGAACCAGCAGCACATGTTTTTAAATATTCATAAGGGCTGGAAATGTCTTACTCCTTTCGTTTTCTTTGCCATCTGCTTTTGTTTCTTTTCTTTTCATTCTTATGCCACAGCTGCAAATGAAAACAACCATACAATAACTCAAGTTAAATAAAAAAAAATCAAAATAAAAACAATCTGAAGGGTAAAAAAGAGAAGATGAATTATAAAGTTTTCCCCTGAGCCCACAAGGCAGCAAAAGCAAGAATAACATTTGATTTGCATTAAACCTTCTGGAAACCAAAATCCATGTCCCTTTTTTGTAATAATGACAAAAAGAGCAATCCTCATTAATGAAGTTGCCCCATGTGCCACTTGATGACTAATATTTGTGTTTCCTGCAGCTATTCTTTAAAACAGATAAGTTAGACCCATTTTACAGACAAAGGCACTAAAAATGAGAATGGTAAAGTAAAATTTTAATGGGTACACAGCTAGTAAGAAGAGTGGAGATTTGAGTCCATGTCTGTCTGAATCCAAAACCCAAGTATTTTTCATCCTATTAGCCAAAAATGGGAAAGAAAATAAAAAATTAATTTAGGAAATATTTAAGGCAGGCAATGTGTACCAAAATGATTTTATCCAGGTAATTAAAATCTGTGATTATAGCTCTAATTAAAGTTGACTCAGATAATTGGTTGTTGTATTTGTGAATGTGTAATTAGTCTTCAATATAATTGCAGGGTTTTCAGTACTATTCTTTCTATTTATTAACTGCATGCAAACTGAAGCTGTACTCTATTGGCCTCTGGTCTGCCAAAGATTGTGATATAGCTTTTGGGGTCTCTGGGCCCAAGGATCATAGCTTATGATACAGCAGTGACTGAGTGCAGCCTCATTTAACGTCTTTGTCCAGAGGTCAATGAACACCTCATCTTCAAGTGCAAGGTGAAAAGCTCTTGTGGCCTATACTGTTGTCCTGAAAACTCCTAGCAGCATGTACCTGAAGAAAAACTGGCAGCAGTGGTCCTCATGTGTTAATTACACTTGTGAAGTCTATTATGCATAGAAAGGGCACCTGCTGGCAGTGAAAATGACTAGAATCAGTCCTTCCTGTGCAGTGAGTAAATTGAGAGTTCATTTCTACAGGAGATAATAGTTTTCAGATTCCATTTTGTGTGTCCCCTGCATGGGATGTACTTAACATTTAAATCATCTACAGAGGAACAAACCTCCCTCAAATTTACATGTTTCAGGCTCCTAGCACTTTACTTAAAATGCTATTTATCCCTGCTGGCTCTTACCATCAAGGATTACACTCAACAGTGGTGAAAGTCACTGAATACAACAGAATAAAGTTATTAGCACTGACTCCAATTTCACGGTATCTGTGTCTCAGACCAGAGCAGTATCAGCAGGCTGAAGGTGAGCAAATTAGGATTAAATTGGAGGATCTATTTTTTTTTTAATTTTCCTCTTGGGGTCTTTTATTTCATCATTGTTACATCTTAGAGTTACAAAGAGACACCAACCCCCACCAGCCTGTAACCATTCTTTGGTCAGACATCAAAAAGTTCTTTCATGAAAATAAGACACTAGGAGAGAGACTTTTTTCCTACAAACACAGCAATTCCTAAGAGGCAGCCTCATCATAAAATTTAGTCAGGTATCTAACTTTTGAATTATACATCCATATAATTATTGTTTGTTTTTATAATGGTAAAATCATGTACTATACAGTGTTTATATTGGAGCAAATTACTGAATCTCCTGGGGTCCTGGTTTACTGATTTGTGAAATGGAGTTAACAACACCTATCTTGCAGGGCTGTTAAAAGAATTAAATGAGAACACAGATGTAAAAGGGATGGTCCAGTGGCTGGGGCTTAGGAGATATTCCAAAATGGTGGCTTCTGTTATAACTGATATTACTGGCAGGGCATTTTCCTCACCACGGTTATTTTCCTTTCCAAATAAGGAAAATCTAGTTATGCTGTTTGGCAGAGGGACAATGCCAAACTTCCCAGCTCTCAGACCCATGTCTGTGGGGAAGGGACCTGTGCCTGTGAAGGGAACCAAGTGCCTATAGGTTGTTGCATGACTGGAGAGGGAGGCTGGCAGGAGGGCCTTTGTGTTGAGGAGGCTGGGGATAACTATGAGTCTGTCTTATGAATATAAGTCTCCTTCCTATCGTCGACCTTTTCTCTCCCTTCCTCTTAATAGCTCTTTCCTCCCGCTACTGTGGATGTGCGGTTTGCTACTATTCTTCCTCTCTGGCTACCTTGACTCCTTGCTTCTCCCTGAGTACCAGTGTCTGCTTCTGCCTGGTGCCCCAATCTTGCATCCAAACAATAATACTCAAGCACAGTCCTTTCCTTTGAGATATGTGGCTGTGAAAAAAAAAAAAAAGAATTGGTTCAGAAGCTCAGAAAGAACAGCAAGTAAGCAAAGATCCAGTTTGAGGACTAGGGAGGGGGCACATCATGAAAACTGTGGGGAATGGAGGGGATGGGCAGGCAGGGAAATTTGATGATACTAGGAGATCAGTGGTCCCAAGAGATCTAAGACAACCCTTGAGAGATGGAACCTTAGTCCAGGTGAGGTCACTTTCGAGATATTATACTGCTGTTCTTTTCTCAGGGGTGGTAGGAAAGAGGAGCATCTGTACACCCGCTTTCTATACCCAATCGTTTGAGTCTTTTTTTTTCTTGAAGACTCACTCTCATATTTGTTCACACCTAGTACAGTGTCTGAGACATGGTAGGCATCAATAAATATGTGCTGCAATGAAAAAGCTCAGAGAAGGTTTTGGGTTTGTATGTATGTTTGTATGTATGTATGTATGTATGTATGTATGTATGTATTGTGAGACAGGGTCTTGCCCTATAACCCAGGCTGGTCCTAAATTCACTATGTAGCTCAGGTCAGCACTGGACTCATGGCAATCTTTCTGCCTCAGCCTCCCAAGTGCTGGGATTACAGAAGTGCGCCATGATGCCCAATTTATGTGGTGCGGGGGAACGGAACTCAGGACTGCTGTGTTATTCTTCCAGCCCTCAAAGAGGTCTTAAGCAAGAAGAAAGACAAGGAAATCCAAGTCAGATCAGAGAGGGGACAGAACAAACAGCAGTTAGGAGGTGAGGGGGAAGAATGTCATAAAGGCACACACAGTAGCCAGAAGAGTAAGGGTGAGGGGAGGGATCTGAGGAAAGACATCACAATCAGAGGGGCAAATTCAAAGCCAGACGTGAAATCAAGGGAGTTTCAACTGTTTAAATGACACCAAATATTTCACTCTGCTAGCTGTTGATAGTGTTTTTCAGTCTAAAAAGTACGTTTACACATACAATTGTTTTGAAACAATTGAAGAAATAAGTTCTAGTATTTTTAGCCCTCTACAGATAAGCGCCAATAATCAGAAAGTACCTACTACTATAGTAACAAAGCTAAGACGAGGACTTAATATTCTTTCCCATCCCTACCCTTGTCTGTGCTTCCTCAGGGCCTCTCTGAGGGAGGAAAAGAACCTCTGTACAGACAACAAAATATATTCAAAGTAAGCTCAGTGTGGCATCTGAAGTCACTCAGGATGGTAGGGAGAGATGGAAAGGAAAAGAGACATGGAGATATAGACAAACCAAAACAGTGAAGGTTGGTGGAGAAGGCTCCCCAGCAGCAGCCTACATGTCCAAGAACAAAGTGAAGCTAGCTCAGGGCCATGGCATGGGGACAGGAGTATGACTATCTCCACCTTGATCTAGGAGAGCAGCAACAGATGCCAATGAAGTGCTTAGTACTACCAGAAGGGCCCAGGGGAAAGAAAAAAGCTGAGGTTTAAGGAAGAAACCCAAGTATTTAATGGTGAACAAGGTGAATTTATTATGACAGGCTTATATACTTATCCTTCCCACCTGCAAAAATTATAACAATCTCCTACCTGCTCCAGAGGTATGAAAAATAAAATCTAGACCAGGAGTACCTAGAAGATACCACTAATTGAGAGTAATTTCCAATATAAACTGAGATATAGCAAAAAAGTGTGACCTAGCCACTTTATGAATCAAGAAGAATATTTAAATGAGCCACAATAACCCAGACATGGTAGTATACACCTAAAATTGCAGCACTCTGAGAGACTGAGGCAGAAGGATCACAGCTTGGATAACTTTTTGAGTGAGACTCTGCCTCAAAAATTAAACAAGGAGTAGGGTGATATAGCTCAGCATGAAGGCCTGGGTTCAGTCAGTCCTCTGTACCATAAAAGAAAGAGGGGGGAAAAGCGAGGATCACATATTCCACAGAGTAAAAGATACAGTCTGCTTAATTTCATGAAAGGCAGGAAAAAGGCATGGATAAGAAAATCCATGTTGATAAAAAAAGGTATATGATAAAGAAATAAGCCAATTAACTTGGTATTATGCTTAAGAAAGGGCCTTGATTTTTATTTTCTGGCTCTGAGAAACATTTTTGTTATATATGTGCTCCTTGGGGAAAGGGTGAGCACAACACCTTCAAATTAGGGGAGACAGTGAAATGTCTTTCAGCTTCTAGGACTATTTGTCTACCTGGATCAACCTCTTTAGTGAGCAGACTGCAAAACAGCAACAACTATTACTGATCTGGACTCAATCATTCTCACCAAACAACAACTGTCGTAAATCATTGTTTTTAAGTGACAACATCCCTTCCTCCCAGTGCTCTCAATTTCTAGCAAGTAGTGAGAGCCTTGCCCTATTTGTGAATTGTGCTCTCTATAAACATCTGCTGGCATGAGGTGTGTGGAGACAAGGTCTTTTAACACATTTTGCTGGAGAAATAAAATTTTCTCAAGAAAAGTGGATCCAAATTTGCCACAGGGACTTTCGTAGTCATCTACTGAAGACAGACAGTGGGGAAGACAATGCTTCCGCAGAAATACCAACTACCACAAACCTGCTTTTCTAAACAGTGTTCTTTACCTGTTATCTCATTTCATCTTTATGTATTTTGCATTGGACAATTTTAACTTTCAGATGATGAAACGGACTCTTAAGCCAAGTGACTTGTCCAAGTCAACTCCAAAGCTTCCTTCCTTCCACTAAAACATATTTTTGCTGAACAGTGAAAATAAAAGAAACTTCAGAGGGCTGTGAAGTCCGACCTGTATTTCCAAATGGCAGCTAAGAGCATGTCTGATAGAACGTGCAGGGTCATGGATGAAACTTGAAGACCTTGGAGATCCTAACTGTTCCTGTCAGTTTCCAATTTGTCTTATGGGGAGAAAAAGCACACAATTTCTTGGTGCTTTGGTTTCTCCATACTGAGAAATGAAAAAAAGATTACCTACTCTCTTGTACTCTTCAGAACGTCATGAGATATATGAAAACCATTTGGAAACAAGAGGATCAAGTAACCAAGTGATCTCAAATCTGTGTTATTTTGAAATATTTTAATGTAGAGTCTTCTATAGCATTAACAAATTACAGACTTAATATTACTGGCTTGTTCCTGTAAGAGGGGAAGCAGAGGGCAGTGTGTGCCACAGGCTTACCAGCAGTAGTCTAGCAGATGTGGAGGCAGCACAGGGATGTACACGTGCTGCCAGTACATGGGGTAGAGCATTGCGGCCGAGCCATGGATGCAGGCAGTCAACTGCAACAGAAGCAAAGCAGAGATTCGGAAAACCAGGTGAGGAAACACTGTCACTGGCTTGCAGCAATAAAATTAAATTATGTATCATCAACATATCAAAAGTCATATGCTAAAAAAATCTGGAGAAATAATTTTAAGTTAACTTAATCCCCCAATGCAAATTCAGCAAGAACTTTCTCTTCAAAATAACATTTTTTTCTGATTACAAGAGCTGATTCAGGGTTTGGGGCTTATTAAGTGGCAGAGTGTTTGCCTACCATGTGTGAGTCCCTAGGTTCCAAATCAGTATTAAAACAAAAGAGGAGGGGAGTCAGGGGATTGGGGAGGGGGGGGAGAAGAGCAGGAGTACCAGCAACTAATGAACATTTAGAATGGAGTCACACACTTACAAAATAGAAACCCAAAGAAATACAAGAAAATCAAGTCAACACTACACTATCTGAAGATTATGTAACATTTTAAGGTATTATCTCCTTTTCCTCATAAAATTAGAATTATTACGCAGTGCTCTTGTTACTTTTTTAAAGTTAAAATTTGATGTCATTTTCCACATCTTTAAATATTTCTAGAAAATACAACTTTTAATGATAATGAATTTCTCATACAATATTACACTACTCTTCTATCATTAAGTCACACAATTATAATATTTTTATATGTAGTTCCTAGATATTTAATTCAAGGGCAAAAGTTATATACACTTTAAATATATAATTATATAAATATAAATCTTAATATAACAAATAGATGAAGGAGAGAGACTCTTTATACTCCCTAGCCATGTACTATGATGCTGTCCGCACTAATCCTCACCAGCATTATGCAGTGAAATCAACTTAGTAGCTTTAAGTATGGAGGTTCCTCAAAAAACTGAAAATAAATATTCATTTGACCCAGCTATACCTCTCCTGGCTATCTTTCCAAAAGAGTTAAAAGCACCATATATGCATAGCCATGTTTGTAGCAGCACAACTAATACTAGTTAAAGCATAGAGCCATATTTTCAGCCCACTTTTTAAAAGAGTATTAGTATATTAAGAATTGATTCATATGCAAGCATTGATGATTTGCAAAGGATACCAACCCTTTGTAAGGTTTCTTAAAATAATTTATTTTCTTGGATTTTCTGAGTGAAAAGATATTTAAATAATTACATAGCCAAATCTTTTCTTTAGTGACAATAGCCACTACTTTCAGCTCAAGAAAGTCCTCCAAATTTTCTCACTGTATTTAACTCTTTAATCCATCTGGAATTAATTTAGTTTTAAGAACTGAGGTGAGAATTTATTTTTCCACATAGTTAATCAACTGCTTGGGCGCTGTTTACTAGCTAAACTTTCCTTTCCTCATTCTTCGGGTATGCCCCTACTTTGTATTCTTTTTTTTTTGTTTGTTTCCTTAAGAGTTACAGACATCATAAAATCAGTATTTGATACAATTAAATTTTTAGGAAACAATAATACTAAAAGGGGATACAACTGCCACAAAATCCAATATGGCAAAGAGAAAGGAAAGGAAAAAAAAAAATCAACCTTTGGAGATATAGCTGTGAAGTGACAAAAAGCCAACAACACATGTTTCTTTCTATCTTTTTTCTTTAATGTTTCTTTGGTTTCTGGGAAGCCTGCTCCCATGAGGACTTTGCCTCTTTTGGAAGCTGTTAACTGGCCTGTGCTGACAGAAGGACATTTACGTGGCGAAAGAGTGACGTGCCAAGGCCCAGTTAAAAGAATCCCAGAGGTTAGTGTAACACAAACAGCTTTAAATTGGACATTCTGCTGATGTTTCACAGTTGTAAGAGTTGTATATTACAGCCAGGGCGCTACTTCCCCCACCCCCTTTTCCCTCCAGATCTTGTCCTTTATATCAGATACATGCGTGAACAGGAGACAGTCTAGCAAGCACTGGAGAGCTGCTCCTAGCAACTGCGCCAAGGCTCCCAGGGCCAATCTATTCTTCCCAATCTATTTCCATAGGCTCCCTGATAAAAGAGACTGTCAAATGTATATACAGCTAATCCCTTCAGGGTTTCCTGGAGATGAAAAATCCTTACTGGTGTTGAGTGTGTGGAGGATGAACCAAATTACTCCAAGTTTCCCTTAAGTCGGGTTGGAAGACACACTGGCCTTGTACTCCAGCTCATCCTTTAAAGTTGCCAGAGTGCTGCTAACACGCAGGATTAGTCATATCACTTCCTGCTTAGAAGTCATCTGGGCATGGTTGTGGATTAGGATGTCTCAACTGGCTCCCAGTCTACCTCAAAAGCAGTATCTCCAGTCCACAGTCTTAACTGCCTAAGCTCACACTCACAGCAATCCTCCTGCCTCCGCCTCGCGAGTACTGGGATTATAGGCATGTACCATGATGCCTAGTTTATGAAGTGCTGGGGAACTGAACCCAGGGCTTTGCACTTCCTAGGCATGTGCTCCATTCAACTGCTGATCTGCTCTTCTAGCCCCTTAACTGCCTTTTTAAAGATCTTCCATTGGGATGTGTTATTTTAGAGATGTAGAAAGACTCACAGATTCTTTTCTTACCTTCTGTCTTCCACTCATTCCTGAAACTGACCTCGGTTTGTACCCCCTAGCAAACTTCAGGTCTCTGCACAATCACTCCCCTCATCATCAAAGCCTTTTCTTGGCTCCCCCTGGGCATAAGTCTCATTATCAACTGGACTGCAACTGTGTTCAGTTTATCTCCTAATGGTAATGTACACAAAAACTCTGTCTATTTTCATCTCAGTATTTTCAGTGCCACAGTATACATATATATATATATATATATATATATATATGTGTGTGTGTGTGTGTGTGTGTGTGTGTGTGTGTGTGTATGTGTGTATGTCTGTGTATGTATGCGTGTGCATGTGTGCTACTTACTGTAACATATCCTGAGCAAAAAGCAATTCCTACTTAGAATATATTTGTACCAGAAAGATAATGGCTTGGTTTTCAATATTATTGTACTAATATTTTCCTGTGTTCCACAGGGTATGGTATATGACTTCATTCCAAGACAGTAATGACAAGCTCAGAAATACAAATATCCTACTTCTGGAAAATCAAGTTCATTCATTCAATAACATACCTATTCTATAACGTATCACATAAACAAATACAAACACTTCAAATCTACCAGGTGCTATGTAAACACAAAGTAAAACTATCACATGAATTTACTTGCAGTTTTCTGGAAAAGTCATTTTATTGGTTGGTCCTGTTTGAATACAAAGTTGATCACCTGCTTCTTTTTAAGCTTAAATTATTTTGGGCCAAAATTTATCTGCAGACAAAGTATTCCCACGACTCATTAACCACAAAATAAGTCTACCAAGCCAAATGACAAGATCTTATAATTACTTATCCTTCATAAAAAAGATTTTAAGGTATTTGATCACTTAATTATACCACATTCTAAAGGCCAAATTTCTGCAATTGGAATAAAATGAATTCATTCACTTGATAAGGAAAACAAACAAACAAAACAGTGAATTGTTTGGCTCTTTTCCAATATATTAAATGGCACAAATTACATGCATCATTACTTAGGAATACTGGCTAAACTGATTATAAGAAAAATTGTACTATATATCTATCCTTAACCAAAAATACTGCATTATGTCCTATAAAGTATTACCTGCCAATTTTAAAAATAACTAAGTCCCATTTCTAGAAATTAGAATCCTGGAACTATGTTCATTCCTTATGAAGACAAAATTTTAAAATACTGAAAGTATACAATTTGGAGTTTAGTCAACAAAGAGGTACTGTGAATATTTAATTAAAGTGCAAGTTGAGGAAAATGATCCTATCAAAATCTCACTCGGTGGAGAATAGAAAGATAGTATGTGTAAAATTTGCCCAAAGTCATTAGTCACAATGAATATTCATCAGAAGCCAATTATCAATCCCATTTAATGACACCCCAAAAGATTTTGCCCTGAAGCAGCTGAATAGTCTAAGACTCCAGACAAAACTAGACAAATTATACAGCCAACAGCCAGTCTAGCCAGGACACAGATTGTAAAGTAAACCACTGGTGGGTTTTTGGCCACAGTTTAGCAAATTCTGTCCTCAATTAAAGGTGCACAAGGTTAGTTATATCTTGGAGCTTTCTCTATGGCTCCATTAGTTCTCTTTGAGTCTGAGGCAGAGACAAAGAAAAGGTGGTAGGGTAGGAAGGCATAGAGCATGATCAAAGATATAAGTAGAAAAATCACAAGAACTTTTAAAAGATGTACCTCAGAGATAATGCTCAGATAGTCAAAATCTTAGATTCTAATCCTTTGGCTTATCCCTAACAGCAGCTCTGCTATTTAACATGAAATTAAAAGAAAAATTCCCCTTAAAAAAAAAAAAGAAAAAGCACACATGCAACAAAACAATAGCAACAAAATCCCCACGGTATATGTGCCAGGCACCATGCTGGGGGTTGAGGCCCTTGCAAAGTGTTGTTTTAATGGAATATGAGTGTCGGTGTACATGTATGCCCTTCACCACATTTCACAGATAAAGAAACAGTCTTGGAGGTAAAATAACTTGCCGAAGGCCACATTGCCAGTAAGTGACAGAAGTAGGACTCACATCCTGGTCTGTCAGACTATAATGGTCACTGTTTCTGGAATGCATAAATTAACTCTTAAGTGTCTGTGTGCCTCCTCTATGGCTTTCACTGTGGTGAGAAGTTTAAAAAGAATGAGGCACTATCTTCTATCCTGCACAAGTTCAAACATACGTATTTGCTCTTAGAGGACCAAATATCTAGGACAAAATACTAGTAACAAAAAACCTTTTATTTTTAACAAGAAAAAATAATACAATTTATTATATGCCAAAGGCACAGGAATATTAGATTCAAAAATAGTCACTTTTAAAACAAACATACTTCTGACCATTTCCTGGGGATTAACCACACTTGACTAAAGTGTCATAGTGTTTTTAAGCCACAGGAAGTTCTAGACAAGTAATGACTGTAGTCAAAGGGAGAGGTTCACAAGCAGCATGGGCACACATATCTGAAAACCCAGATTAAAAGTAGTTTAAAGTCTCGCTTTCTGTATTTTCCCTTCCACACACTTGCACAATGTTCCACAAATTCTTTTCTGGATTTGAGCAAGCCACTTTCTTCCTGAATCTTAATTTCCCCTATATGTAAGATAAGTGTCTGGATTACAAGGCTTCTATGCCCCTTTATGATTCGACAACTCATGATTCAAAAAGAATCTTCATCCTGTGAGGTAAAAATGCTTCCCTGTTGCCCCAGTTGACCTTTTTCAGCTATACTGACCACAGAGAAGTAAATCTAGGTCCATTTTAAGTCAGTCTTGCTTTCTCTTCTCTGTACCTCCAGAGGCTCAACTTCAAATTCATGAACTATCTTAGAACTATCTAAGAACCATCACCTTTCAATCACCCCTTCTCCATCACCCAACTGTGGACAGCACTGCATTCCCTCAGGCAGGCCCCAGTTATGCTAAAGATCTCAGCAGCAAATGGTATTAGAAGACCAGAAGCATGAGGCTCCAAATATGAGCTCAGCAAGGACAGAGACCACAAGTGGAACCTCTTCTTATCTCTTCATGTAACTTACACAGAGCAAGTGCTAAGCTGACTCTTACGGAATATTAGAATACCGCTAGCTTAATGTCACGAGGAATGGTAGCCAAGATCACCGGTCATTTAACAACTTGCATTTACTTAAGAGGTCATAACTAGAAACCACAAATTTCTAAGAAAAAAAAAGAAAAAAGTATCACCAGCCCAAATTTTAAAATCTGACAGAGAAAAAAAATCAGATTTTCACAATCATTCTTCACATCCCAGGGCTCAGAATGTTAAACAATCAAACAGACACCTACCACCTGCTTTACAGGGTTAGAGGCATCTGCATGTGCCCTCTGAACAAACATAAAAAAACTGAAAAATAAAGACTAGAGAAAGCATAGCAGACTAATAATTTTAAAAGACAGGTGATTTTAATCTGAGGGTGGGGGGGGGGAGCTGTTAGTTTGCTTAACCTGAGAATCAGCTGCATTTAATTATAAACCACCTTTCCAATCATCAGGAAGTAAACAGTGTATCACTCGAACACCATCATGGTTTTTGTTTTTGGTTATGATCTATCCTCAAGTGAGAAAATTCACTGTAAAATCAGAAAAAAGTTTTAAGTAAAATCTTCAGAGACTCAGTAAGTTAACCTCATCAACCTTCCATTGGTACGAGGAAAACCTTTAATTACAATAAGTGGTTCAGCTCTGTGCTAAGTGTGTTTATTTAGCAGAGGAAGAATTGCCTTTTAAGAAACTATCAAAAAAGATTTAGCAAAGAAATAACTTAGAAAGTCTCTGAAATCAAAGATCATTCTACTAGTCGAGGTAAATGTTCAACTTCTGAGCAGAAAGGTGGAAAAGAGCAAAGAATACCCTGCTTTTCTTTTTTAAATGTATTTTTAATATTCTTTTTTCTCATTTTATTAATATGTATGTATATATATATATATATATATATATATATATATGATTCATAACGTTTACACTGAACTTGAATATTTTGTGCACATATATATCACGTCAAAATTACAAACCCTTCCCCTTCCTCCTAACTCTTACTACCCTTCCATTTGGTTCTATGAAATGCTTACATTCTGAGTTTCATGTAAGAGAAACCATTTGATATTTAACCTTCTGTTTCTGACCCACTTCACTGAGCATGATGGTTTCAAGTTGCATCCATTTACCTACAAAAAGCCTCAAACCTATCTGTCTTTACAGACAGGTAGTATTCCATTGTGTACATATACCACAATTTTTGTATCTATTGGCTTGTTGATGGGTATTTTGGTGTTGTCCATGTTTTAGCTATTGTTAGTTGTGCTGCTGTGAACATGGGTATACATGTATCTCTTTTATATGATGAAATACACTGCTTTTCTTAGAAGCTAAGATTCAGTGCTTCTTTTTTAGCAGGGTAAGAGCAGAAATTTTTCTTCAAGTAGTTTCTCTTCTAGTCTGGTGGAATCCATCTTACCTTTTCTTTCTCCAGTCTTTGGGGAAAAGGAAAGAAAAACAAAACATAAAAAATCCAACATGGAATCAAGTAGAGAACTTTCTCCCAAGAATTCTATCATTCAGTTAAATGGAAACTTACTCAGGCAAGTATCACCTATTTAATGACTCCTCTTTCCATATTTTTAAAAAAACTATTTACTAGCTAGAGGAATTTTAGAGTATGTTTGGAACCAGGGTAAAAGCTTTCCTGCTATGAGTTGACTCTCTAGAACACCAACACAATTAAAATGGTCAGAGAAAAGTCGAGTATGATAAACAACACTGTAAAGCAGTCCATTGAACCAAGAATGAAAAATGAGCTACTTAAGGTTACATAATAATTGGTAACATTTCATGACCATTATCACTCATTACTAGCTTTTATAAAGAGTCATATTTTTTGAAAGAAAAGCAAACAAAATTGACCACAGAGTCATGAATAAATATCTATAAGGTATCCATATATGAAGAAGGAACTAAAAACTTTCAGTAGTGAGTTACTAAATTTACATGAATACAAAACCCCTCTCTCCTGTAGTTTTATTTTTTCAGGATGTGTGTGTGGGGGGTTGTGGAAATCTAGCCTTAGAAAGAGAACAAACTCAAAGAAAATTGAAATTATAAAGTACCTACAATTATAAACAATTAACTAGCATTTGGTACTTGCTAAGTACTAAGGGCAGTGCTTCACATAAAATTAGCCTATTTAATTTTCACCCTATCGAGGTATTATCATCCTCATTTAACAGGTGAGGAAACTTGTATATGTCACAGAGTTCAAGGTAGAGCTAAGCTATGAAAAGTCTGTGCTCTAACCTCATGTGAAACTAACTTATACTCTGATCTGCATTAATCTGACAATTGCTGAGTATCCACCATATGTACCTACCATGCCCTCAAGCTACTTAAATACAGACAGGAAGATCAAAATGCAAACAATCCATTTCAACACAAAAGCATTATGAAAGAGGTGCTACAATAGAGGGTCAAGTGTGTCAGCATATAATGAAGGAATCCCTAATTCTGCCTGGGGCAAGCATCTAGTCGGTGCAGAGACAGAGACATCAGAGCATCCAGAGCCCAAAGGATGAAGATGAAGAGGCTGCTCACACTACTCCCTTCTGGCAAGCGAGCCAGGTGGCACAGTGGGTCAAGTAAACAAGGCAGCTCCTGAGGCCACCTAACTAGTAGAAGAGGGTGGTTACACAAATCCTCCCAAGGGTCACAATGATTGTTCTGTGTGATCTGGATTCATCTACCACCCACTAAACTCAGCTATACCGATAGAATATACAGCACTCCAGCACCATCTCAACCACTGTCCTTGTTTCTAATCAAAGCCAACTGAAGGAGTACTGCCCGTTAAAGTGAGATGATACTTACTGACATCAAATGACATGACCGAAACACTGGGTTAGAATTTTTCATGCTGCTGATCATGAGCCTTTTGATACTTCATTACGGAGGTCAACTTGCCCATGATCTTATGGCTAGAAAGTGGCACAGGGAGGATTAAGTAATGAGAAATAAGGCAGGAAATAAACAAAACCATCTTGACTTGAATTATGACGCTTTGGCTCAGCTGCCTTTTTCTTGGGTGGGGGTAGGTACTATCAGCAGAGTTGTCTAATATCCTTAGCTGGTAGAATTATAGCGATCAAGTTAACAGAAAAGCAAAACTATGAATTTTCATTATGCCTATACCAACCAATGACTGCACAGCTTGCTCTCACAGCGCATTACCTTGGTTCACCCGAATGACCACATTTACACCTCCAGAACCAACCAAGAAAATCATGAGTCCTTGCTCCCAGTGACTTAGTACATAGGAGATATCCAGGTTTTCTTTTAAAAAGCTTTAGAGATGTTTGTTGAGATGCACACTATTTGGGGATATTAGTAAGTTAAGATACAAGTACTATAAATAAGAGCCATTATTTTATTTTTTGGCAGACATTTGCTTCATAAGAATCACATAAGAAATAAGTTGTCACTCCTATCACTTAAGGAATACACAAATTTATTTCACAAATTTCCCATATCACTGAAATAAAAATTGTGAACATGTTCTCAATGAAATGCCTAAAAAGAAATATTATCTTTGTAAATCTATTTATATACACATTATAGTCTGGATCCAGAATGTTCCTCAAAAGCCTCACATACATGGATGCAGTGATATAATTGTGGAACCATGTGCTACTGGGAGGTAGGACCTGGCTGGAAGGGGCAGAGGCTTGGGGCTTGATCTTGAGGGACTATGACAATCTGCTGAGACTGGGGAATGCCCACCGTAGAGCTTTCAGGCCTGAGTTATTGACAGGTGGGTCAAGAAGTGGGGGAGGGCACCCACCCTGAATGAAGAGAACCCAACTGGTAGCTTAAACTAAGTAAAGGAAGGAAGAAACACTGTTACAGCTTCTTGGGTAGGGGAAAGCTCTGGCCTTTGCCTAAGTCTCAAGGCATGTCTCTCTCCTCTTTTCACTTGGCTCCTGTTTCACTTGGTTTCTGTCTGCAACACAGCTTAAGCAGCTCTCTAGCCTTAGCCACGTGCTTCAACCATTTCCAGTTACCCATGAATGGACTGACTTTCTAAGACCTTCTGAAACTGAGCTAAGTAAATCTTTCCTTCCTTAAATTGTGGATGTTAGGTATTCTGTTCCAGTAATGACTATGTAACTAAGATCATATTTGTACTCAAAGTCACAATGGGTAGAATACACTGGCATTCCACCCAACATTATTGAGAGCCTGATTAGATTACAGTTAGGCATGTACTTCTATAGACTATCTAAGGCCAAAATCAAAGCACACTCAAATAGAAATCTAAAGAAAAAGGAAGAACTGTTAAGGTGCTACTCTATGTTCTTGCTTTCTAAACAAACATAACTACTATCTATTATATACTCCCAAGATGAAAATGAGTCTTATGATACAAAATAATAACCCCTAACAAAATTTTTATTTTAGAGAACTGTCTATTCATGGTTTCATATCTGACTGTGTATCAGTCATCTGGGAAACCTTAAAAAGCACACAATTCTCTCATTCCATATCAAACCTTCTGAACCAAGAAGCGCTGCCTGTGAAACTTTAGCAAGTTCTCTGGGTGACTCTAACAGCATTTGGAATCTCAGGCAAAAAGAATCTTGTGTCTAGTCCAAAGCATGTGTTCAATATTTGTTAAAACACTGAGAAAAGAGGCAGGAAAGGAAGGTTAAAAAATAGAAAGGAGACCATGACTACTTGAGATCATAACAAAGGATTATAAATTGAAACTGCTGATTTTTTTTGTATTAGGGAATCTATAACATCTCAAGGTTTTCTTCAATCACTTTGTATTTAGTTCAAAGCAAGCAAGACAAAAACAACTCACACAGAACTAAAGAACAATATAGCTTAAAAAGCAATTAGTTACATTAACATTTTAAAAAAGCACATACTAATATTTTCTCCTATTCTCTGTCAAAGGACCTTCTTTTACTTTCAAGTTTTTAATATTTTCTAAGCCACAATAAAATTTTATGTAATGGAGATTAGAGAGGCTATGCTACTTCCAAGTTTGGCTGTGGAGTCTGTATTTCATGCCACTTCATTACATTTTGTTAAGGATTTCCCTCTTTCCCAAAAGGATTAGTTTTCTTCTCACTTCTTTGAATACCCACCCTAGGTTGTTAGTGTGAACTAGGTTAATCTGTCTCTCTTTAAAACATATAAAAGATGAACAAACAAAATGTTCGATTTATTTTATTTTTTAAATAGAATACTAAATTTAGTCTTAGAATTCACTGCTTGGGAAGTTTCCAGTTACAAGGTCTTGGCTTCCCCTGAGCACAGTTTGAAACAAAATAATGCAGTTTGTTCCTACGGCTGGAACATGCAGAGTGGAGTGTGCAGGCAAAGAAGCCCTGGCTCTGATCCAGTATTTCAAACCTCCTTAAACTGCCATTCTTTTCTCTGCTTCAAGGGTTATAGATAAGCAAACAGGATTAGCTTTTTCTAGTCCAGAAGAACTAGGAATGCTTCAAACACATCACTTAGGTGCCCAGTCTCCTATATGGGCTGGCATAGCCATGGAAGGGTGAAATTTATTGGGAAAGAGATAAAGGTGAAGTCAAATCTGAAAAACTGCTCTGTCTATATAAACTGTCCCTTCTTAGGACACAAGACCAGATGTTTTTCAGACAATGAATATTGTTAATGGATGGGACAGGACAGAGCAAGATTAGAAAAGTATCCAGGCCTTCCTAAAGCATGTGTATAAGGCCAGACTGTTACTCTTCAGGACTCCACAGCCTGGATCCTGCCCAAGTTCCATATTCTCTGGGAGGATTTTTCCATTTACCTAGGTAAAAATGAATTGACAAGGCAATTATATTTGTTCCCCCCTCCCTTTCCCTAAATGAGTTCTCATCAGGCAAGCAATGATAATTTTTATAGTTATGGGAACCACTTAATATGTGTGGGGGCTGAATTAATTAATGATCTTGTCCCTAAACAGTGCTTCCTTTTTAAGAGCTTGTTTTAAGAAACAGTTACTAGATAATACAAATACACATTCCATAAGAATATAAGTATGTCTTTGTCATCATTTAACTGGATATTCTCAGTTTTCAAAAAATTCTCCACTACCCCTGAATTATAGAAGGGGTGATTAGGCCCAGGATACATAAGAGCTGGAAGGAAGTGCAGTACATGCATGAAGTTACGTGAGGCAGACAGACTGGGCCCAAGGCCTCACTGGAGTTGTGCTCAAGGTAGCTAGTATAGGCTGATCATGGAGACAATGGAGTCTAACAGTGCACAGAGAGTAGGCTGACTGAATGAACAGTGCTGAGAGAGAGATGGCTCTGGATAAAAGAGGAAGTGTGCCAAATACAGACATTAATCTTCTGTTTCCTTGGTGCCCAGGGTATGTGGGCACACGGGAGGTTCTCACTACATCTAAAGTAAGCCTGGACGTATATGAGAAGGCCACAGCCAGGCTGAGGCTTTTTCTGTCATACAGACCCATGGTCAGCAGAATCAAGCCAGAGTATTTTTCTGAATATATTATTACAGGGAACTCATGACAAATAGGGAGTTACCAAGGAGGCAGTATGAAGTAGCCAGAAGGATGTTGGCCTGAAGCCAACAGAAGTGGATTTTAATTCCATCTCTGCAGCTCATCTTAGACAAGGCACTTCGGCTTTCTGGGTGCCAATATTCTCATCTGCAAAAGGAGAAGAAAATAAACTAGCTCCTAGAGCTGCTGCAAGAACTAATGAAAAAATATGATAATCATTTTACATGTATGTGTGTGTATGTATATATGTATGTATGATTACTCAGTATCTAATATACATGTGACTGAGAAAGCTTAACTTGAAAAAATTTTAAAACAATGGAGGAAGATTCAGAGCCTGATATGTAAAGTATCCCAGACCCATCTGATTATGAGTATACTGCACATTTATTCTACACATGCTATTACGTGTTTTTTTGGTAGTCTTGAAACTATTCACAAGCTATACAAGAAAATTCTCAAATTCCTACACAATCAGGTCTTATTTTTGACCCAAACCAACATTACCCAGCTCCATCAGTCATCTTATTGACCGGCTTTGGCTCTAAGTATTTTTTTTTTCTCTTTATAAGAATTTTCAAATTCCTTTACCAAGATAAACATTCCTAACATGTCTCTGGTGTTTGTGACAGTTTTTGCACAAGAGTTCTGAAAAATACAGAAGTGGCAACCAACAAGCATAACCTGGCGGCCAAGTAAGCATTCTGAACAGCTAATATTCATTTGTATGTATAATTCCTGGATGCTTCTTCTTTTCCAGAAGCCAAAGCTTTCCCCTGACACTGTAACATAACATTTGAATTACTCTCTCTCCCACTGACTAGGATGTAACACTGGGCAACATTTTCCTCCTCTCCAAATGGAAAGGATGCTCTGAAAGTGGGAATGAAACTGTTCTTCTAGGAGCACTAATAGGATTAAATAAAATTATCTCGATCTTATGTTCTTATCTTCAACCTACCTACTACCCATAAAATTTCCCCAAAACAACATGAAGTAAATTGCTATGAAAATAAGGAAGAAAAATGGGACCTTTGTGCTACGAGAAATCACCACTGAATTATTTACATTAGAGAACAACATTTAGTTAAGCCTTCCCTATTTATCATTTATAGAGAAAAACAATCAATATACATTAACTGAGCAAAGAGAACAAAAACTTACATTTTTTTATACAGTGTATCACAATGTTATTGACCAAGACATCCTGGAAAACATATTACCTAACTCTGAACTAAATATTGTTAAGATTTTTATCTATTAATACAGTCAGTTTCCTAAAGGATCGTACTCTAGCGTGTTCTACAGCTTTGTATTTCAGAACCTTGATGGCTCTCAGGAATATGAAGCTCACACTTTATCAAACAAAACTGAGAAAAATGTGGTTTGTCAAACAAAGTATTACAGGCCACCTCCGCATCTGCCAGGAGAGGATCAACAGAATATTTGGGCTGAAATAGCCTTTATATACGCCCCTCCCCTACAAGAGAAAATAAAAAGCCATTATTGAAGAAATAAAAAGCAATAATTGAAATGTTTCTTAATTCCGAACTTGCAGAGTTCCAAAGGCTTGAATACAACTGATATCTACTCGACTACTTTATCCCCAGAGAAATGTCACATTACTGACCAGGATCCTGCCAATTGTGTGTAAGCTACAAGAATTCCTCTTTCTCCCCAAAAGGTATCTCTGGTCAAATAGTAAAGAAAAAACAGCAGCAAAAACAATAAAAACAACAACAACATCAACAAAAACTCCACCAAAACTTCTAAAGTCAAAGTGGTACATGTTTATAGCCTGAAAAATAAAACAAGCAACAGCAGAGGCTTATACTGGAAAGCAGCAGTTCACTCTGTGATTCTCTTAATCTAATTACATTCAACACAGAATTCATCTCCTTGTTCTAAAAAAGTACCTCTTATTTTAAGCATTAAAGTTTGATCTCCCGTTATAACATTTATTGATTCATTATATATACACATACTACATACTAGACTCTGTTTTAAGACTTTTTAAAGTATTAATTCATTTTAATGAGCTCAAATGAGGTAACTGATGATCTTAACAGAAGTTATTTTTGTGGGAGAAACATAAGTGGAGAGGAATAGATAGTAAATAGATAACTCTTTCAAGGAATTTTGTTCTAAAATAGAGAGGACAAATGTGGCAAACATGGATCAGAAAAATAAAATAAAAGAAAATAAAATCCTCATGGATTAAGCATATAGCTCCACGGTAAAATCCTTGTTTTCCTATAGCATGTGAAAAGCCCTGGGGTTTGATCCACAGCATCACCAGAACAAAAACAAAAACAAAACTAAACTAAAGGAGGAGGAGGAGGAGGAGGAGAAGAAGAAGAAGAAGAAGAAGAAGAAGACCACCACCACCACAACAACAATAAGGAGGATGAGAGCCTAATAAGTTTGTTTTATGTTTAGGAGCCACCACAGCACCTTGGTTTGTTCATAAGCATGTGCCAGTAGAGAAGGAAAAAAAAATGATGCAGGAGAGAAGAGCTTTCTGCTGAGACAATTTCCTTCAGGTAGCAAGAGAGAAGCAAGCGTCCCCTTCTCAGTAAGGAAATTTGTGCCTTAAAAATTGGCAAGCTGTCAAACTTGCTCTTGGAAGCTAGCATTACCCTAATAACAAAACCAGACAATGACTTACAAAAAAAAGAAAACCATGGGCCAACTTCCTTAATGCATACAGACAGAAAATTTTTCAACAAGATACATGCAAACAGAATACAACAAATTATTTAAAAGATCATTACTACAAAGATTACTACAACTAAACTGGCTTCATCCTAAGGATGCAAGGATGGCTCAATGTAAATAAATCAACCAATTTAATATACCATATAAACAAACAAAAGCAAGGACAAAAATTACAGGATTAGCTCAACAGATATAGAAAAGGCCTTTGACAAAATTCGACACCCATTAATAATAAAAGCCCTGATGAAAACAGGTATAGAAGGACTTTACCTCAAGCTGATATAACCCATTTATGATAAACCTATTTTTAACATCATAGTAAGTGGGAAAAATCTGAAAGCATTTCCCTGAAAGTCAGGAAAAAGGTAAGAGTATCCACTCTCATCACTTCTCTTCAATATAGTACTGAAAAATCTTAGCCACAGCAATCAAGAAAGAGAATGAAATAAAGATGATGAGTACAGCAAAAGAAGAAGCCATACTATTCTTATTTGCAGATGAAATGATCCTCTACATAGAAGACCTCAAAAACTCCACTACATAACTCAGAACTAATAAACAAATTCAGCAAAGTGGCAGGATACAAAATCAGTAGACAAAAATCCACAGCATTCCTGTACATCATCAACAAAATGAGACAGAAAGAAATTAGACAAACAATCCCATTCACAGTTCCCTCAAAAAAAAAAATACCTAGGAATCAATCTAACCAGAAATTGAAAGGCCTCTATAATAAAAACTATAGTATTCTGAACAAAATTGAAGAGGACATCAGAAAATGAAGAGCCACCTGATGAACTAATATTGTCAAAATGGCCATACTACCAAAACTGATATACAAAGCCAATGCAATTCCAATCAAAATATCAACAATATTTTTCAAAGCACCAGTAAAAGCAATCTTAAAATTTATATGGTACCAGAACAGACCCAAAATAGCCAAAATAATCCTAAATGACAAGACACAACTAAAAGGTATCACAATTCCAGACATCAAGTTTATTACAAAATGATGTTGACAAAAACCACATGGTACTGGCACAAACACAAAGAAGTGGACCAATGGAATAGAACTGAGGATACAGAGACAAATCCAAGCACCTTCTAAAGATATGTACTGGAGAAAAGACACGATCTTCAAGAAATGGTGCTGAGGAAACTGGTTAACCACACGCAGAAGAATTAATCTAGTCCTACATCTTTCATCTTATATTCAAGTCAAAATGGATGCAAGACTTTGGTATTAAAACAGAAACACTGAGCCTACAAAGATAAATAGTTAATAAAATCTTTTTAAAGACCACTCTGAACTCACAAGTAGCCCAGGTTGGCCGTGATCTAATGGTAATCCTCTTGACTCAGCCTGCTGAGTGCTAGGATTACAGGCATATGCCATTATGCCCAACTTACGTAATGAGAGAAACTGAACCTAGGGCTTTGTGCTTGCTAGGCAACACTGAAATAGGCATCCAGCCAGAAAAGTCAAAACACTTAAAGATACAGGCATGGTAAGAATTTTCTGAAGAGATCACTTATTCCACAAGAGGTAACACCAAGAATCAATAAATGGGATCACACCAAATTAAAAAGCTTCTGCACAGCAAAGGAAACATCAACAGAGTAAACAAACAACTGACAAAATGGGAGAAAAAAATTGCCAGATACTCCTAGGACAGAGGGTTAATATCGAGAATGCACAAAATACTGAAAAACATTAGACTCCTCAAAATAAAAGATCTGATTAAAAAATGGGTGATTGAAACAGACAGTTCTCAGAAGAGAAAATACAAATGCCCAATAAATACATGAAAAAATGTTTAGCATCTTTAGCCATTAAAGAAATGCAAATTGAAATAAACTTGAGGTTCCATTTTATTCTAGTAAGAATAGCTATTATCAAGAACTCAAAACACAACAAATACTAGAGAAGTTATGGGAAAAAGGAACACTTATACATTGTAGGAGGGACTGTATATTAAGTCATTATGGAGACTCCTTAAAAACTCAAAATATTTAATCCATCTGACCCAGCTATACCTCTTCTGAGTATCTTTTTGAAAGAATTAAAGACATCAGATAATAGTGATACACGTTTACAGTAACACAACTCACTACAGTAAACGTTGGAAGCAGTTGATATATTCATCAACAGATAAATAGATAAAGAAAATGTAGTATATATACACAATGGAAGACTACTTGGTCACAAACATAACTTTGAAACATCTGTAGGAAAATGGATGCACCCTGAGACCACTATGCTTAGCAAAATGAATGAGACACAGAAGGTTAATTACTGCATTGATTCTCTCACATGAGAAGCTCAAAGTATAAGTACAAGAGCAAAATAAAAGAGTGATGGCAGGAAATCAGGAGATAGACTCATGGAGAAGAGAAAGGAACATGTGTGAAAGGAAAGGATGGGAAAGAGGAAGGGAAGTAAAAATTATCAGGATATAAATATACATATGCATACATATATATGCATCAATTTCTCAACATGATCCTTATCAATAAATACTACATATTAATATTTAATTATCCTTATTTACTAAAGTTTACCTACTAGAATGTAGGCTTTATGACAACAGATATTTTTACATATTTTATCCACTGTTGTACCCCCACTGACTATAAGAATGTCATGGTAAATATCTAGGTAGACAAGCGGAGTAATGGCTATAGGAAGGACTCATGGTGCATCCACAAATGGAAAGCATCAATTAAGATTATCATGTAGTTTTTGGTTTTGCTTTTGTTGATGTGATGTATTACATTGATTGATTTCATATGTTGAACCAGCTTTGCATCCCAGGGATGAAGCCCAATTGATCATGATGTATGATCTTTTTAATTACTTGTTGTATTTTGTTTGCCAGAATCTTATTAATATTTTTCATCTATATTCATTAAGGATATTGGTCTATAATTTTCTTTCCTGGTTAACACAAAAACCATATGATCATCTCAATTGATGTAGAAAGAGCCTTTGGTAAAATTCAACACCCTTTCATGACAAAAACTCCGAGAAAAATAGGTACAGTAGGGCCTTCTCTTAAACTCACAGAAGCCATATATGCCAAATCTACCACAAATATCATAGTAAAAAGAAAAAAACTCAAAGTGTTTCCTCTCAAATTAGGAACATGACAAGGCTGTCCACTCTCACCACTCTTATTCAACATAGTCCTTGAAACCCCTGCCATAGAAATCAGGCAAAAAAATGAAATAAGGGGAATTTGCATCGGAAACGAGGAAGTCAAACTACCCTATTTGCAGATGATATGATTATCTACATAGAAGACCCCAAAAACTCCACTATAAAACTCTTGGAAATAATAAATTCAGCCAAACTGCAGGCTACATAATCAATCCTAAAAAATTAATAGCTTTTCTCTACACCAACAATTAACTCACTGAGAAACAGCTCAGAAGAATAATCAGCACAGCAAAAAATTAAATACCTAGGAGTATACCTAGCCAAGGAAGTGAAGGATCTTATAATGAAAACTACATTACACTGAAGAAAAAAGTTGTAGAGGACATCAGAAAATGGAAAGACAACCCCTGTTCTTGGATAGGCAGAATCAATATAGCAAAAATAACTACAGTGCCAAACTCATATACAGATTCAATGCAGTTCCTATCCAAATAGCAACAATTTTTTTCAAAAAACTTGAAAAAATAATTTTTAAATTTGTATGGAACCAAAGAAGACCTAGAACAGCCAAATCAATCCTAGGTAACAAGACTAAGGCAAGGGGTATTACAATTCCAGACATCAAGTTTACTATAACCAACAGCTGTAAAAACTATACAGTACTGGTACAAAAACAGAGAGGTAGACCAGTGGAACAGAATTGAGGATGCAGAGACCAATTCATCTACCCTCAGCTACCTAATCTTCGATAAAGGTGCCAAAAACACACACTGGAGAAAGGATAGTCTCTTCCAACAAATGGTGATGGGAAAATTGGACACCTATATGCAGAAGAATGAATATAGACACACATCTGTTACCATGCACTGAAATCAAATCAAAGTGGATCAAAGACCTAAATATTAAAACTGAAACACATAACCTTCTGGAAAACAAATTAGGCAAATATCCAAAAGATATAGGTGTAGGCAAAGGCTTTCTTAATAAGACAACAAAAGCAAAAGAAATAGCCCCCAGAATTAACAATTGGGATTATGTCAAATAAAAAAGTCTCTGCACAGCAAAGGAAAATTATCAACAGTGTAAAAAGAGAACCAAAAGACTGGGAAAAAATATTCACCTAGTACCTCAGGTAGTAGGCTCATAACCAGAATATCCAGGAAACTGAAGAAAAGCAAGTCCCTCAAAATGAAAGACCCTATTGGAAAATGGGCAGTTCTCAGATGAAGAAGTTCAAATGGCCAATACATGAAAAGATGTTCAACATCCTTAGCCATTAGAGAAATGCAAATCAAAGCATCACTAAGATAACATCTAACTCCAGAGACAACAGCTTATACCAAGAACACAAACAGCAACCAGTGTTGGTGAGGCTGTGGGGAAAAAGGAACCCTCCTGCACTGCTAGTGGGAATGTAAACTGGTACGACCACTATGGAAAGCAGGATGGAAGTTTCTCAAAAGACTGAAAATAAATATCCCCTGTGATACAGCAGTACCTCTTCTGGGAATTTTTCCCAAAGAGATTAAAACAACACATAACAGAGATACATGTATACCTATGTTCATAGCAGCACAACTAACAATAACTAAAATATGGAAGACACCGAAATACCCATCAACAGGCCAATGGATACACAAATTGTGGTATTTATACACAATGGAATACTACTCATCTATAAAGACAGATAGGTTGGAGGCTTTTGTAGGTAAATGGAGACAATTTGAGACCATGATGCTTAGCAGAAGGTGAAGTATCGAATGGTTTCTCTGATACGAGAAACCCAGATCACAATTATTTCATAGAACTTAATGTGGAGAATACTGGAAACTGGAGAGGGAGGGATTGGGAGTGTCAAAAAGGGAGTGGGGAAGGATTTTCCAGGATATGTATATGTGCAAAATACTCAAGATCAATGTAAACTTTATGTATCGCACTTATACATATCAATAAAATGGAGAAAAATAAAAAAGGAAGGCAAAACATACAAAGTAGACCTTAAGAGGTTGAAAGATGTGGCAGAACTCTCTTCTGAAGGTTTCTGTTAAGCAACTACAGAATTCTAGGCTATAAATCACTTTCTCCTAGAAGTTCAAGGCCCAATTTCATTGTACTCTTGTTTCCAAAAGGACAAAATCTCAGGCAACTTTGATTCTTAATTTTTGTTGAACTACCTTTTTTTATCTTTAGATAGCCTAAAACTGAATTTGAAACCTACCCGTAGTTCAAGTTTTTGAGAATTACCTGAAAAGGCCAAATATGAATGCTTCCTCTTTTTGTAAATAAATCTTTATTGGACACAAACACTTGTTAGTTACTTATTATATACCACGGGCAGAGCACAGTAGTTGCAGCAAACACCACAAAGACTACAAAATTGTTTCTATTATTTGATCTTTTACAAAAATGTTTGTTGTTCTTTAATCCATATAAGATAGATCCTGCCTCAAGATGAAAAAAAAAGGCTGGAGGTATAGCTCAGTGCAAAGGCCCTCAATTCAATTCCCAATCTCTCTCTCTCTCTCTCTCTCTCTCTCTCTCTCTCTCTCTCACACACACACACACACACACACACACACACACACACACACACACACAAAGACAGAGGGGGAAGGGAGAGAGAGGTATACATTCTTTTCCTGTGTGGAAATCAGTATCTAAAATTTGATAATCATTTATTTTTTCTTTTCTTTGTAGTTTGTATATACTCCTACATAATGTGTCATTTATTTCTAACTTAATTTTTAAATGAATGAAATGACAGTATTTATCTGTAATTTGTTTCTTTCACTCAATATTGTGTGGTAAATGGATTTTATCAGTCCTTTATTTTTCCTTTTTCTTTGAGTCAAGGTCTCATTCTATAGACTAGGCTGTTTCTGAATTCACTATGTAGCACAGGTGGCTTCAAACTCACGTCAATCCTTCTGCCTCAGCCTTCCAAGTGCTGGGATTACAGAGTACACCACCATGAACAGCTAACGCTCTGTTGATAGTCATGTGGACTATATTTAAGCACATTCCTGAGCTGGAGGAATGGATCAGTGGTTAAAGTGCTTGCCTAGCAAGTGCTAAGTACATGAGTTCAATTCCCCAGCACCACATAAGTTGAGGTGGTGGCGCATGCCTGTAATCCCAGCATTTAGGAGGCTGAGACAAGAGGGCTGCAATTGAGTCCAAGGCCAGCCTGGGCTCCATAGTGAGTTCAGGACCAACCTGGGCTACAGAGCAAGACCCTAGCTCAAAAAAAAAAAAAAAAAAAAAAAAAAAAAAAAAATCTTGAACTGCATCTCACTACACATGCCCAAACAGTATGCATATACACAAAATTCCATCAAAGAATGGAATTGCTGAGTAATGGACACATGCCACATAACCTTCAAATAGCAGCACATAAAATTCTCTACTGTATTTACATTTAACTTTCAGACATTTAGTATCTATAAACTTTTTATGTTTTCTCTTGGTTTTCTCCTTATACAATATATATTCTTGATCATTTTTAAATACACCTTTCTTCACTCCAGGATCACAGAAGAGTGACTACTCACATATTTTTGTCTTCTAAATGTTCTAAAATTTTGCCTTTCATATTTAAACCTTTGCTCTATTTGGAACTTAGTTTTGCATGATTAAGACAGAAATTGTCTTCTTTTTCTTCCTTGTGTGCATGAACCATTACTGAAATGCCCATGTCCCTCCTACAGATTTCCAGTGCTTCTTCTATTGCTTAGGAAGAGGCTATAAATGTGAAGTCTGCTGCTGGGCACTCTATTCTATCAGTCTTTTTGTACATTCATGAACCACCACCAGCATTTAACTATTGCAGCTTTACAAAAAAAAAAAAGTTAATGTCTGGTAGACAAGCGTTCAAAACCCATTCTTTTTCTCTAGATATGCCTTGCTATTCCATGGCTTTTTCATATTAACTTTAGAGCTAGCATGACAGGCACTATGTAAAACTCTACTAGGATTTTGAATGGAATTATATTCAATTTATAGATCTGTTTGGAATGAAAAGATCTGCAAGATACCCTCAAGATATTGAGTCTACTACTTATCAACATGGTCATGCCAGTTCTCCATTAACTGGTGATAACACAAGTTTTACTTTTTAATGTTAATTTATAAATTACATTAATAGATTTTTCTACTATCATCAACCTCACACTTCCAAAATCAACCTATCTTTGCTATTATAAGTATATATGCTTACTAGTTTGCTGAAGATTTTTTATGCCTACATTAATGAGTGAAATTGATATTTTTGTCCCTGTGCTGGTTGAATGTAAAGATTAATATGCATTAGAAGAAAAACTGGGACATATTCTCTCTGTTTTAGACTCAAGAGTTGGTCTAAGACTGAAATGATATGTTTCTTAACATGTCTGATTAAACATACCTATGAAACTGTGTGGACTAAGTGTTTTGTCTGGAAAAATATAAAGTATTTAATTGGCATGAATTAAGTGGCCTATTCAAATTTTCTCTTTCTTCCTGAGTCATCTATGGTAGTTTATATTTTTCTGTCCATTATGTCTTAGTTTTCAAATACTGGCATGAAGTTGATAACAGTATTTTCTTACTATTTTTTAAATCTATGCTGTTTTTGTTCTTTGTAATTTTTTCCTGTATTTCATTTTAGTTTTGGAAAGGAGCAGAAATAACTCTAAGTTTAACCCACTACATTTATGCAAACAGAATTACATAGAAGATATATTCTTCCTTGTCCATAAGATGGAGGTAGTAACAGAAACCACTGAAGTTCTCATATTGAAGATTAAATGAATGAATAATGCAAAAGTGTTTAAGGCAGTGTCTAAAATATTTTAAGGACTCAAAACTATCATAATTAAATTATAGAACACTCAACTCCACTAAAATAATGTCCTTTTTTGGTCTGGTTATAGTTTAATAATTCAAAGCAGCAGTAATTAATTACAAACTGGATTCTTTCTATACAAGACCTATGAAGGAGGATAATAAATCTGGTTAGTGATACTCTCTCTGAAATTTAATCTGAGAATGTGAACTTCACTCAATAAAATAACATGTAAAGCAAATCAAGAGGCTGACTATGAGGTAAGCTGTTCTTAACTTGAGGACAAAGGCTATACTTTCATCACCTACCAGGCACTCTGGGCCTAGGACATGTAAAAAATAAAAACAGAACAACACAAAACTCCAAGTTCTTGACAATCAGTAATTCAAGAAGTAAATTAATGAACCTATGTCATAAAACACACACAAACTTCTAACAGTCTCACAGATATCTCAATGTTAGGTGCTTTTTATTCACGGATAAACACTTAACTGATTCTATCCACAGGCCATTCATCAGGTTTGTCTAGACTCTACCAGAGGGATGTCTGTTAGGCACTCTACTCCCAATCAATTTCTATCTGCAAGTTTTTCCTAAAAACAAACCCTGAAAACAGATAATCAATTATTTAAGAGGACTTACTTTGGAATGCATCAAAATAATAGGATTAAAAGGAGTGGGGGCTGTGTTTATAGCTCATTGGTAGAATACTTCCCTAGCATACACAAGACCGTAGGCATAAAAAATAAAAAAAAAGGAAAGAAGAGTGGGATTGCTGAATTGTGTGAAGAATAGATAGACAAGTATGTTATAAAGTAAATAGTAAATACAGTAAATTGTTACTGGTACAATCTAGATGAGTTTATATTACTGTTTACTATAAAATAATTTCAATTCCTATATTGATTATAAATGTTCATAATAAAATATGAACTATACTTTGTAGGTGAACAGACTAAGACAAAAAGAAAAAGTACACATAGCAAAAGTGATTACAATGCATGAATTCTAATTTATAAAACAACTATTAAAACCCCTCCAAGTTAAGTGGGAAAGATGTTAACAAAATATACAGGAAATAAACATACAGAAAATACTGTTACCTCTATTCAAAGAAATTAAAATAAAAGCATACCAAAAATTCTATACTTACTTTATTGGCAAAATTAAAACACATGCATTAAAATTTTCAGCACACACAGACACACACACATGACTCTGGCAAGGCTGCACCAAAAGTGGTACAGTTACATAAAACTAGCAACATTCATGGTAAACAAGCCAACTGGGAAGCAATCTGGAAGACCCAAAGTTATGGTGCTTTGACATGATAGTCCTACTCCTTAGAATGTAGACTACCTCAGTCAAAAGAAGCTGAAAGGTCTTCACTGCAGTATCATCTATCATAGGAATTATCTATGAACACTCTAAATGACCATCAGCCTGATCAAAAACTTCGTAAAAGATGACGACACATTAATACAATGGAATATGTTGCGTATGTGTAAAAGATGATAATAATGGAAGCTTATGTGGGAATATGCACAGTGTTCATAACATACAATCAAAACGAAAGCTATACTTCACTGTAAAATTACAAAAAAAGTGAAAACCACTTTGACACTGGAAAGAAACATGAATAACCAATGAAAACGACATGTCACCACATGAGGAAACTGTGGCTAATTCATTTTCATTCGATTTTCTTAAGTCTTGCTGATTCATCATTCAGTTTTAAAAAGTCATTAAAAAGTCCACCTCGAGACTGCCTACTCACAGTGCTGAGTTTGCTGCAGATGATGAGTATGCGGCGTTCATACAGCATGCTGGCATACAGGTGCAACATGTTGTTTACATCCACAGCCACAAAATATTCTGTCAGATTTCTCTAGAAGAAAGAAGAAAACAAGGTCCTTGGCTTATTTTGTTTGTCCTTATTACAAATAGTATCTAATAATAGCACAAGAAAAATAAAATAATCAGAAAGAATATTCTCTTTATCCCCTATCTTATTCTTTCTACCTGGGAGATCAAATCCTATTTATTTGTAAAATCATGAAATATAAAGTTGGAAGAGACCCTTAGACAGAAGCAGTCTGTGCATCTGGGTCTTTGTGTGGTGACTTCAATTTACAACATGAGATCATATACAACACTGTGTTTGTTCTTTGTGACAGTCCTGAAAGGTAAGTTGGATAGGAATTCTGCAATTTTACAGATAAGGAAACCAAGGCTCAGAAAGATTTGCCAAGATCAAATGATCTAGTAAGTAATGAAGACAGGGCTGCTGTTTAGAACTTTGGAGTTCAAACCCTGTAACACCCCTACCTGCATATATTGTGTCACACATCTAAGCAAAAGAAAGTAGCCAGCTGGATGTGGCAGTGCATGCGTGTAATCTCAGCACTTAGAATCTAAAGTAGAAGTATTACAAGTCCAAGGGCAATCTCAACAATTTAGTGACTTCCTGAAGGCAGGTTTCAAAATTTTAAAAAACGCAAAACATTAAAAAAGGCTGGAGAGTATAGCTCAGTATGAAGACCTTGAGTTCAATGCCAAGTACCAGGGGAAGGGAGAATGAGGCAGGTACCTAAGGATTAAAACATTCCTGATACAGAGCCTGCTTCTTTCCAATAGGTCCCTGCTACCAAAGCCAGGCATGCATTTCTCTTGGCATCACCACTGATGGCCCCTCCTTCACAGCTTACATTTTCTAAAACGGCGTGGCTAAAATTAAAGCAAATTCAAAGATTTACAATTTCCAGGTATTTCATTCAAAAGGAGAAAGAAAAAAGAAGACAAGTAGCAATAAATTTTGACAAAGCAGTGTTTTGAATAGCTTCTTTTCTGTAACCTGGGTTTCATTCCATTAATTACTACTATCGATCAGTACTCTTCAGATTTCAGAAAAACTAGAAAGTGTTTTATTTCTACAATCCTTTAATAATACACATGAATATGCTAATTTCTCTGATTTTACAGGTTTTCAATGCTATATAATATACTCCCCTGAAAATGAAAGGGGCTGGAGTGGAAATGAAAGCTGTTGCTAAGGGTTGGAGTTTATAAAGACTGAAGACCTATAACCCACAAACTGAAGTAAACTGGGCATAATTTACATGTAATATGGAGTGTAAAGTGCTTCTCAACACCATTATGAGTTGGAAATAAGAGTGGATATTTATTTTATGATTTGTTACTGTTTGACTAACCCAACCTTAAGGAGCAAGTGAATTACTAGTTCTATATACTGGGTACTTACCAAGTGCCAGGCACTGTACAAGACATTTTGAATGGGTAATCTTATGCAGTCCTCCAAAACTCCAATAAGGTACTATTCTTCCCAATACAGATGAAGAAATTGAGTCCAGGAAAGATTCAGTAATGAGAAAATAGATCTGACTTCACAGCTTATACATATATTACTTCACTTAATCTTGAAACTATCCATTGATTAAGTGTTAGTATTTAAAGACAAGAAATCAGAGGTATGAAACGGTGATATAATTTGACAATGGTCACACATAAGCAGTAAGACACAGCTCATTTATATTACATCTCCTCTGCCTCCTCTTTTTCACTTTGGAGTGGTACTGATGATCACGCCCAGAGCCTTCACATTGAGCTACATCCCTAGCCTATTTCTGATTCTGAGACAGGGTATCACTGTGTCATTAAATTGCCCAAACTAGGCTTGAATTTGCAATCCTCCTGCCTCAGCCTCCCAGAGTGCTGAGATTACAGGCCTGTGTCACTGGGCTCATCTTAAGTCTTCTTTTATACTACTCTATATTGTAGGTAAAAATCATATTTTGAAAAAGGAAGTCTCAAGCACAGTGAAAAACAAAATCAGGGCTGGAGAAATGGCTCAGCAGTTAAAGCACTTGCCTAGCAAGTGTTAAGTATCCAAGTTCGATTCCCCAGCACCACATTAACTGGGCATGGTGGCACATGCCTGTAATCCCAGCACTTGGGAGGCTGAGGCAGGAGGATTGTTGTGAGTTTAAGGCCAGCCTGAGCTCCATAGTGGGTTCAGGACCAGCCTGGGCTACAGAGCGAAACCCTGTCTCAAAAAAAAAAAAAAAAAAAAAAAAAAAAAAAAAAAAAAAAAAAAAAAAAAAAAAAAAAAAAAAAATCAAAGTATATCTTTCAAAGGAAAATTTTAATTATTGTCTTTTAAAAATTATTGTTACCCATTTAGTTAGTAAACCTTTTGTGCCAGGTAATGGCTAATTTACCTGGGTTCTTTAAAATCTTCCTAACATCAGTGAGATAGGCATTACCATATCCACTTTACGGATGGGAAAACTGAGGCTTAGGAAGGTTCAGCAGGCTTCTAAAGGTTACCCAGTCAGAAAAGACAGAGCCAAATTTCAAAACTAGGTCTCCTGAATCCAAAACTCATAGACTCATCACCAAGCCAACTTATTCTCGACAGACCTGAAGAGAAATAAAACAAATACCAAGGGAGTATGAATTAGGAAAGAAGCATTACTCCTGAAGGGTGGACTGAGGAACATGAGTTCATGATGTCAGGGTGGGGGATATTCAGAAGACAGTGACATGGCAGAGCTCTTTTTGAAAACAAAATATGAGGCCCTCAGCTGAGCATTTTAGTAAAAGCTTAGCTGCTGATGAATTACATGAATTTTTCTTTTAGGAGAGGATGGAAGTAAAAAGAAAATAGAAATGAGGAGCTTAAAGAAGGCCAGAAAGCCCATTAGCACTTTTGACAGATCCAAAGATAACTCTGAAGCCACCAAAACGTGGCCTCAAGAGTCTGCCAAGAAGCTTCACGCTGGGTAGAAATATGTTACACAGCTTGCCATCCAAATAGGGAGACACAGCGTCAGAGACAAATCTTGCGCCTTATTTTGGTGGAATTAAAAAAAAAAAATCACAAGGATACTTTTGAGGATGGGGAAGGGAATGTTCCTGAAATAAAAACACCACTTGAGTGAAGCAGGTCCCTGAGCCCCAGTCAGAATCGGACGGACTCAGGTGCTTGTTCCAAAAACTCTACCCAGGTATGTTAAAAATATGTAACATTTAGCCAAATTCTCTCTAAACTGTCATGTACTTTTTTTGGTATTTCTCATCCCATCTGTGCTGATTACCAAGATATTTGTGTCTAAACAGAAGCTGTCTTTCTTATCTGCTTCCTCCCCTGCCTCTTCCCTTCTGGGACGCCACCCGCCATAGCAGGTGGGGCTGCCAAAAGTTCCAGCCCCAGGAACCTCTCTTGGCTGGCCATGGAAGCACCTGTGAAGTTGAGGGGTCCTGGGGCACTTGCGGACCCCTCCAGGCCAAGGCTCAGAGGCAACCCCTGGAAGACAGGGACCTCCCACCCACTATCATGAATCATTCAGGAGTGTTCATAGACTTGTCATGCCTTTTCCCACCCCTAGGCCTTTACTTAAGCTGTTTCTTCTTCCCAGAATGCTCTTCTCCGTCCTGAGAGTGTTCATTTACTTGTCAAGACCCAATGCCAGTGCTGCTTCCTCCTGGAAGGCTTCCTGAACTTCTCAACTGCCAAGTGACCTTTGGGATCCCTGGCAATTTATCCCTCAGTTTTAAAGTATTTTTCCCCATTAGACTGAGTCCTTTTGGGTAAAGTTATATATCCCATCATCTAGCAGCTTGATGAAAGAATGAAGTAGCAAGCGGAGGAAGCAATGACTGAAAACGACTGCCTCTTAGATGTGTCACAGACAGCACACTGTAGGAGGGCAGTGGCCTGGCAGAGGGACACTGTAGCATTATCAGGAAAGCCATTGCATCTGAGAAAACTAGGCTCCGAGGCAGATGGTGATCAATTACTAGTAATGGCGAAGATCCACAGAGAAAGAAGTGACAAATAAGGACTGTGGAGTAAGGTAAAATAGCTGAAGTGAGGATGGACGATAAGGGGATGGTTTCTCACGATATCTGTAATTACATACATTAAAAACGTAAACAAGCCAGAGGTTTATTAGTTAGGGAACCAGCAGGTGAGGCAACTGTGCCCAGAAGCAGGTATGCATGACATGTGTAGGTTCATGGTATTCCAGGGACTGAGATCAGCATGCTGAAGAGAAGCCTTACATGGCAAGCTGTCCTTGGCCAGGACTGCAGCCAGAGTACCCTGTGAGCTTCTATTTACAATGGTGACAAGGTCTGCCACAGTCTCCCAGCATCAGATCTCAGTGGACTAAGTCCTTGACCTCCCAGTTCTGCCTTCTATAAAAAGGTATTCAACACATACTTATTCAACTCCTCCTATGTGCCCAGTGCCATCCTGGCAGCTATGCCTG
Source organism: Ctenodactylus gundi (assembly GCA_004027205.1). NCBI lineage: Eukaryota > Metazoa > Chordata > Mammalia > Rodentia > Ctenodactylidae > Ctenodactylus > Ctenodactylus gundi. The sequence goes on from PVKB01001167.1 coordinate 133,349, forward strand.
CAGTGATAAACTGACTGTGAGTTCCATTTTTCAGGAGTTGGTCTGGGAAGAGAAGAAGTATCAGACTCAGAAATCTAACATGCAAAGCACTGTGGTCATGGGGACACTCCCTGGATGGCTGAGAAAGTAAGACTTCTTTTACTGGATGGATGAGGAGATGTCTGAGAAAAATTTGTCAATGGAGAAGATATTTGGTCTGGGTTTCCCTACAGGTTCACTCAAGTGAGTGAGGGAGAAGAATATTCCAGCCATAGGCAGAGGCAGGGAGGTGAGAGAAGCTACAAACAGGCAAGTAGAGAGGCAAGAGTGAGGAAAAGAATAGGGGGCAGGGCAAGAGATCTCGGTTTCTAACCTGTGCAAACTTTATCTCTCAGGTAACAGGGTGCTTCTGAAGGATCATGACAGAATCTTATCTTATTTTCCTGATGCCCTGTGGAGGATGGGAGGAGTGGGCTAACACAGGTAGAGTAATACATAACCTGGTTATTGCCACATTCCAGGAAAAAAGAGATTAAAATATATGAGCAAAGAATTCAAAGGAAAGCTTTAGATATTCACATAACAAATACTTGTAAACTGGTACAAGACTTGATAATGAATTAGAATGGGGACAAAGAAATATTCCAATAACCTCAATACATTCAAATCATTGTGCACACACACACTTGTCCACTTATCCAGTTTCTCAGAGAGGATCCATTTATTTAATAAAGGTTAAACTCTATCCCCCTCCCTCCTTCTTTCGCTAACCCTTTCTCCCTTCCTCTGCCCGCCCTTCTACCTCCCCTTCTTGCCCTCTCTCAGTAGTGGAGATGGACCCCAGGGCTTCCACACTGAGCTATATCCTGAACCCATTTTATGTTTTTAATTTGAGACAGGGTCTCACCAAGTCACTCAAGCTGGCCTTGAACATGTGTTCCTCTGCCTCAGCCTCTCAGACTGCTAGGATCACTGGCATGTGGCACTATGCCAGCTAAAAGCCTCCTTCTAAAGAACTATCATTCCTATCAAACCTGGCCATCTAGCTCTTGGCCTAGTGTCCTGGACCATAATATCACTATGGATAAACCAATGTTACAATCCCCTTTATTCCCTGCCAATGACGTCTCTGTGTAATACACCTGCCAAAAAAGAAAACTATTACACAGGACAGTTCACACGCTCACAAGATCTCAGTTTTCTCATTGCCAACATGTACCTAGGCTTAAGGACACTCTTTTCCTACACATGAAGCTTAAGCATTATTTCCTTTGCTGGGCTGGCCAGCAGAACTAGAAAGCTGATCACTAACCCTGCCCTATCCAGACAGAACTCAAATCCAAGAAGAGCTGTGAACACAGTATCCTGAAGGTAAGTTTCAAAGATGCACAGGCCACACAAGCTTCTTAGACTCTAGGCTTCCATTTCTATCTCTAGAAAGAAATATTAATGAAAACATCCTCCCATAGTAACAAAACTAACCCTCTGTGGCTCTCAATACAAACAAAAGGGGAATAGCACCTGGCAAAACCTCAGGGCCCCCAGGAGAGGCCTCCTAATGGCTGTTCCCTTCGAGCTGTCCCTGCTGGCTCCTGTGTCAATCCAGGTGGCTGGGGACCTCAGACTCACTGCGATCCATGCCTGAGGTTATGAAGCAGGTGGGGGTAGGCATGGGGATGGGGTGATGGGGGCTGGAATGGGTTTGGGACAGGAGGGGATATAGTACAGCTTAGAGAGAAAGCGTCTTAGGTTCAATACCTTTGGGAAATAAGATTATCCTCAAACCAAAGAACTGACTCTAAGCTGGGTACTCCTTAGAGCCTTCGAAGCAGATGCTAGTACGCCCCACTGTCTGTCACTTTATTAGTCTTTGTGACACTCCACTTTATCTATGGCACAGCATAAAGACTTACTGTACTCGGTCTGGAAGAGGTTCCTAGCTTGGTGTTTTCAATGGTTCCTAAGTCCTGAAATAATTCCTGTTCAAATAATTACTGTGTGTGTGTGTGTGTGTGTTTGTTTTAAAAGAATCAAGGTCTCAATATATTACTCAGGCTGATCTTGAACTCTAAGGCTTGAATGATTTTTTTACTTCAGTCTCTAGAGTAACTGCTTTTATAATATAAAAATAATTAAAACCTCAACTGATTTTCAAAGAGAAATTTAGGTTATTGTAATGGTGTGGAATTCTTAAAAGTAAATTATAATTTTGGATTCTAAAATAGTCTGTTTCAGAGGTAATATGTAAATTTTATAACAAGAACCAAATGGGGGTGATAGTGAGAGTTTGGAAGGAGGGAAAAGCTGTGGGAGGGTCAAAAGGGGGGAGGAAAAGAGATAGTAATTTTGACACGATATATCTATGCACATAATACTCAAGTTCAATGTAAATATTATGTATCGCATATATAAAATGCAAAAAGTCTGAGAAAAAAAATCCCACAAACTCACCAAAGCTATGGAATCAGAGAAGTATGTTAGAGGAAAGAAAGCAGTTGACCAGAGGCCAGCTGTTATCCCTCTGTTTGAATGAAAAGATCATTAGAATAAACAATTACCTGACAACTCCTAAGAGCAACAATGGACCCTGTACAATCTCAGTACTTGATAATAGTTCTCCTATTACCATTTCAACTTTGTTTATTTTTTTAAAGGTCACAATGACTTCATAAATCTTTTCTGTATCATGGTCCATCTTTTGATAAAGTGAAGCCTGGACAATGTTATATGTAACTGTCCAATATAAATGCTTTCTTTCCATCATTAACCACTTGGTATGGCACTGACCAGATAATTAAGATGGGTTTGTTTAATATTCAAAATAAAGGTTTGTAACATTATCTATTAATTAAAAGTAAGCTTCAAAAACCTGGCCACTAAAATAAAACAAAACAAAAAAAAACTTATAGAGTCAGTTTACAATGTAATTGTTGCTACATATCTGTTCTTGATTTGTGACTTTCTCTTTAAATACAGGTTAACTGTTTAAAATTTATAAAGATTTATGCTCATTTAATTACTGACTGCATAAAATTCACTCCTACATGTGTTATCTTGATAGACAGAGAAAACCCTGATGAGCAATTACATAGTGATAGTTTTTCACTGAAAAATAAGAAAATATTTTTTACAAAAAAAATCACAGAACTGAGAATTAACTTCAACAGGGATCTGAAAGTGGAAAGAATTAATTTTCCATGTTTGCTGTTCATTAATGTCTTGTAGACAAATTAGCCCAAAAGCTAACTGGAGAAATTGTTCTTTTTCCCTCTTCTTGAAGTATGTGCTTTGTTCATTCATTCACTCAGACAGCAGTTAATTTCATATAGTTATACACTTAGCAAGTACAAAGTTCTCGGTATAGTGTTAATTATGATAATGCAGAGATTTAAAAGAATACTGATCCCAGTCCTTAAGGAAGGAGAAGTGACATAACACAAATATTCACACAAATAGTTAGATACCTCACACTTGCAGGAAATGACCTCTTCTGTGGCCAAAGGGTACCCTGGAGTCAAAGCCAATGGATCTAGAAGCAAGTCAATGCTGGGACTTGAAGGACCCAGGCGAGAACTCTGATTTCACCATTTACTGGTTGGACAAGTTAGTTCATGCCTCTGGGCTTCACTGTCTCTTCAAAATAGGGTTAACTAATATCCACATCACAGGGTGTTGCAAAGGTTTTATGAAGTGACACATCGCTTTTGTTCTGATCCACAATGGGCATTCGAGAGGTACTTTTTCTTTTCATTCTTACAGTAACCCTCCCTGATGATTTCTGGAAGAATATTATTGTCTGAAGACAAAACATTAAGTTTCATATTCTAAAATCAGTGTATCTTTTCCATTGCTTATTCACCTAAGTTCAGTGTTTCTTACAGGAAACAACCACTGTTTACACTGGAGCCTTAGACTCCATTTGCTGCACCAGCTCCAGGCTCCAGAAATTCTGATGCAATAGGGCCTCCTAAGAGCCTTATATGGTTCCATGAAGCACACACCTCATGAAAGGGAAGATGTTCATCTTCTCAACTAAGAATGCCAGTAAATGCCTAAAAAAGAAAAGCCCCTGGGGAGTCATGGGCCTCAGTGCTCAGCCATACTCTGACTCCAAGAGGGGTTAGGACTAGAATTCACAAATAGCTAAGGAATCTAGAAGGCTGGAGATGATATCTTTGGAACCTTAAGTTTTACATTCAATCCTTCATTTGTTCGTCACATCTTCCTACACTAGACAGGGACACTAGGGCTCCAAGAGGATAAGTAGATAGCCCAAGGCGCCAGATGGGGAAAGCCCCACATCCGAGTGTCCCCAAAACTCACGTTCTTTCCACAACAGCATACTATATATTAAAACCCCATAGTTATTGCTTGTTTCAATTTGCAGTGCAGGGATTTAATCATTTTAAATTAATCCTTGAAAAATCACCAAGAGATTAAAATGCAAATTTCAACATGGCTACAGCTCAACAGAGATTCAATGTCAAAAATCACACAAATTGGTCTTACAAAAGTTCAGATTCTCCTTAGAGAAAAAGGTTTCCTGCTTCATTTTGTATTTCAGATATATATAAATCATGTCTTTTTCTTTCTTCTTCCTAGAGATCACAAGTGAACTCTAAGGCAGCTGAAGGATATAACTGAAACAAAACCTCCCAAACCTGGGTCGCTATACCCCACTGACAAGAAGACCTTGGGCCAGCACCCTCATGTTGGCAAGCTCTGGGTTCTGTGTATGTAAGATGGGGCTGTCATCCTCATCTCAAAGAGTAGCTGCAAGGATTAAAATGCAATGGTGTATGTTAGTGGCAGATTGGTATTACTATTCTGCTTAGAAACAAACAAGGCCAGCTTTTTACTGATTTTCAAAGGAGGATTTAAGGGACAATGGGTCATATACAAGGAATTGGTTCATTAGTGGCAAAGCTGGCAGAGGAAATGTAAATTTTAAAAATGGTGGGGGCAGGGGAGGTGGTATACAGTGTAGACAGGAAATGGAAATGGGGATATGAAGAAAATGCTTTAAATCTATTTCACATCCCAATAGGGATTTTGAAAACTATTAAAAATTTCATATATCTTAAAATCAAGTTTTTCAGAACTTATTAGTCTTAGAAAAGGTGAATATAACCTAAGCATTAATTATTCCCCAGAAACACATACACACACACATTGGTGTGCTTGCACACACCAACTTTAAAAGGCATTAATCTCAAAGAACAAGAGAAGAGACAGTTAGGAAAGGGAGATGCCAAGTTTTTAGAAGCCAAAAAGCAGGCATTACTAAGGGAACAGTCCTCAACCTAGGTCCATTTTTCCAGGGGCCACTTGACAAGGCTTAAAGACACTTGTGGTTGTCACAGCTACAGGGAGTTGTGCTACCATCATGCAACAAATACAGTCTAGTGATGCTATTAAAAATCCTATGACGTATAGGACAATAACATACAATAATAGATTACCTGATCATAGCTGAAACCAGAGTGTCTGCTGAGGTTGAGAAATAACAGGTGCAAGCTAAGGTTGAGGTGGGTGGACAGGGTTTTAAGCTTTAAGCCCACTCACACCATAGAATTCCAAAAAAAAAAAAAAAGAAAAAAAAAGAAAAGGCTTAGGAAATGGAGATATCAGAACCTCTAAAAAGGCTAGGGAAAGGACGCAAATGAAAATAGGAGCAATGTGGTTCCAAGATTGTCCTCTCCAGCTCTCTCAGCTTGTGAGATGACCTCTTGTATACTCTTCCAGAAGACTAATATTTACTATTTAGAAGAACTGAACCAGAAAGGCCTGGGGATGCCAGGTACAGCTGAGAATGGGCATTAAGGCATAAAATAAATGGAAATAAAACAAAACCAGAAAAAGAAAAAAGTGGGGGGATTATCTGGGTGTGTATAATCCCCACTCTAGGAGACTGATGCTTGCAGGAGGATCACAAATTCAGTCTCTCCGGGTACGTTAGTGAGACCTTGTCTCTAACTGGGGAGAGGGGGAGAGAAAAGCACAAGAAGGAAGAAGAGAAGAAAGCAAAAGAAAGCAGGGGAGGTGAAAGGAAGGGAGGGATAACAGGGCCAAGGATACAGCTTAGTGCAAAACCTCTGGGTTCATTCCCCAGTAATACACAATACACAAATGGGGGAAATAAATCAAGATAATCATACAAAATGTTGATATTTCCATAACTCTGTTATCCCCATTCTGTTTCCTTTACATGGGAAACAAAGTATCAACTCTAAAAAATAAAAAAATCATCAACTCTCCAGGAAGAAGAAATTAGCTAATCAAAAGGACAGATTCTGATACTGATAACTGAGAGCCTGCTTGACCTCAAATTGCCACATCAGCTCCAGGCTTTAGAAATATTGTTCCTAGCTGGTCCTGATAGTGCAAGGTCATAATCCCAGATACTTAGGAGACAGAGGTCAGGGGATCACAAGTTCAAGGCTAGCCTGGGCAACTCAGTGATGTGACAAGGGACAGTGGGATTGTAGTCAGTGAGGGATACAGAGTCTCCCAGAAATGAAGAAGGTACTGAAAAGCAGGATTATAGACTTGGCAACCGGCTATAACTCCTGACAGCCAGTACCTGGCCACTCCCTAGGAATACTTAATGGATAAGCATTAAGTAGTTAAAAGACAAAAGGGTGAAAGATCTTAAGGCAAGAATATTTCTACAGCTACTTAAGAGTGGGCTTCAATAGCTACTAAAGGGTGGAGAACATCACAATCAGCCTTAGCAATCAAGTTGCTTAGCACAGGACAGCCCCTGACTCATCTCAAATATAAAAACTCCTAGACAGCAAGCCACGAGGGCAACTCACATTTCTGGACACCCCCCCCCCCTCCCAACTTTAGACTAGCAGAAGCTTTTTCTGCCTTCTTTCCCCTTCTATAACTTTCCCAATAAAGTTTTCTCTTTACAACCTGCCTCCCATCTTACACAGCTTATTCTCAAGCTACTAGAGACACGAACTCTGCACAGAAGCCCAACAGATTTGGGACCTGGCACTGCACCTACTAACAAAAGTTTGAAGGTAAAATGCTTCAAACTGTTTAAAAACTCACAATTTACCTCTAGGAAGTGAGAAATAAAGAGAAGTTGGAAATGACTATTATATAGCACTAGATGATTTTAAGCCAATAATATGTACTACTTATCCTTAAGAATAAGCATAATACATTTAAAAAGGATAAAGATTAGATACAAACAGTTTTGAAAAATATATTAAACCAAAAGTGCTAAAACAATATTAGCATCACATTTATGTTTAAAAACTGTCTCTACAGCACGCTCAGATACGCCACACGGAGCAAGGTAAATTTGTTCAGCAAGGTCTGGCAGGGGACTCATTAAACTCTGGAGGGAGAATGAGATCACAGAGGGGAAGATACGGTGGTAATGGGAATCTTTTTTTTTCTTTTTAACAGGGGCCTTCATATTAATTTTAGCCAACAGATTTCTGTTAAGAATTTTTAATGACACAGGTAAATGTTCATGATACATAATTATGAGAAACAGCAGCTATGAATACATGTATTTGCATTCTATGTTTTTTAAAAGATAGTTTTAAAAAATGAAAAGAATATTTTCCTGATTTTTATTAGTATGTATTTGTGATACACAATGGTTATATTGTTTATTTTCCTCTCTGGTGGTACTGGGGATTGAACATAGGGCCTTCCCTCTAAGCCACCTATTGTGCTCTCCCCTTTATTTATTTTTGAGACACGGTCTGACTCTATATTCCAGGCTGGTCCTGAACTCACTATGTAGCCCAGACTGGCCTTGCATTCAAGGTAATCCTCCTTCCTCAACCACCTGAGTGCTAGGATTATAAGCATGCTGCACTGCACCCAGCTTATGTGGTGCTGGGAAATCAAACCCAGGGCCTTGAGCTTGCCAGGCACATGTTCCAGCTGCTGCTGTTTCTCCACGTCCTCAAATGGTTAAACTTTAGAATTCTGTGTACATACATACCACATCAACTTCACATTCCTGTCCCTTTTCTCTTTATCATCCTCTTACCTCCTTCTTAATTTCCCCTCGCCTCCCAACACCTCACCTGTTTGAGTCTATTGTTTACACTCTGGGTTTCTCATATTAGAGAAATCATGCAATATTTACTGTTCTGAGTCTGATTCACTTCACTAAGCACAATGGTCTCGAGCTGTACACATTTTCCTACAAATGACTGAAATCTCTTTGTCTTTATGGCAGGGTATTACTCCACTGTGTATAAATACTACATTTTCCAAAAGAACCTGTTTGTCTCAAAGTATTACTCAACCCTCAATTTATATCATGGAAATTAACCTACTCCAAATAAAACAGGAGGAGAGACTCAGTCGTTTGGGAATCAGCCATCTATCTGCCTTGGCCTTCCAGGGGTCCCAAAGTACCTTTAGCTCAGTTTGAAAGCTACTGCTATTCTAAAAATAAAGGTAAAACTCAGAACATGAACTTTTCTGAGTTGAGGAATTTTAAGTGCTTTCCCCATCTTTTCCATGAGTTGGAACAGTATAAGTAATAAATATCTGTAATTTATTTTTCTATATTCATATTTCCTGTATCTCAGGTTGACTTTAACAATTTGTATTTTTCTAGGAAAATTTTTATTTTCAGAATATTCAGGTTTATTGAGTAAGATGAGAATCTTATTCTTTTAAAAATATTTTTAAAAGTTCTCACTTTCACTTTCCTTTTAACAATATTTACCAAAACGTGGATTTTCTTTTTCTAGCTCTGGCTTCCTTACTGCTATTTTTTTATTGCTTCTTTATTTAATTTATTTACTTACTTATTTTGCAGAACTAGGGATTAAGCCCATCATGGCCTTTATACTGAAGTATTTCCCCAGAGAATTTATATTTCTTATTTTGAAGCAGGGCCTTCATAAGCTACTAAGTTGTCTAGATTGGGCTCAAACTTGCTACCTTCTGGCCTTAACCTCCCAGAGTACTGGGATTACAGGTGTGCACCTCTAATCTAGCTCTTTTTCTAGCTTCTTGAATTACCACTCAGGCTCATCACTTTTACAAAAGCATTCAAAGAGTCCGGTGTGGTGGAACATGCCTGTAATCTCAGCACTCTGGGAGGCCGAGGCAGGAGGAATACACATTTCAGTCCAACCTGGGCAACATAATGAGAATGTATCTCAAGAATGTAGCTCAGTATGAAGGCTGGGGGTTCAACCCCCAGCACATACATACATACACACAAAGCACTCAGAGCTTCAAATTTTCCCTAAGTGTGGTTTTGTTCACATCCCCTAGATATTTATTGTGTACTGTTCTCATTATCATTAATTATTTAATCAATATCCAGTTTCATTTCTCTTTCTATTTTTTAAAAAAGTGGTACTAGGTGGCCGGCAAATACATAAAAAGATGTTCAACATCCTCAGCCATTAAGAGAAATGCAAATCAAAACATTAGAAAGACACCATCTTACCTCTGTGAGAATGGCAGATAGCAAGAACTTGAACAGCAATAGATGCTGGGTAGGTTGTGTGGAAAAAGGAATCCTTCTACACTGCTGGTAGGACCATTAAAGTAGCATAACCACTATGGAAAGCAATATGCTGATCCCTCCAAAGGCTGAAAATAAACATTCTATTCAATCCAGTGACATCTCTCCTGGGTATCTTTCCAAAAGAGTTAAAAGCAACGTATGTAAGAAATGTACGTGTACTCATGTTTATAGCAGCAAACTAACAACAGCTAAATTATGTAAGATGCCAAAATATCCATCAACAAACCAATAGTTACAAAAAAAAATGTGGCATATGTACACAATGGAGTACTACTCTTCTATAAAGACAGATAGATTTGAGGCTTTTGTAGGTAAATAAACACAGCTTGAGACCATCAGGCTTAGTGAAGCGAGTCAACTCAGAAGGTTAAATATCTCATGGTTTCTCTAACATGAGAAACCCAGAATACAGGAAATATGTAAAACAAAACAGGGGGAAAAACCCAAAAATAACAACAAAATAAAGTGGTCCTGGGGATCAAACTTAGGACTTTCCCTACTGAACTATATCCCCTACCCCTCTTTATTCTGATTTTGAGACAAAGTCTTGGCAAGTCACTAAGCTGCCCAGGCGAAGCTTGAACTTGCAATCTTCTTGCTTCATCCTCCCAGAGCAAAAAGAAAGCAACTTTGTCAATCACAGTCCCGTAACAGATAACAAACCTTATGATGCTTAACAACCCCAACTTATTAAGACTGTTATCATAATTCTTCTACAGCCTAACTTCACTAATTCCATTTGATTACTTGATATTTTTAATCTGTCTATTGTACAAATGAACTTAGAAGAATCTCCAACTGTGAATCTAGAGTGGTTACCAAAAACTAGACCACTTATTCCAGTACCTTTAAAAGACAATTATATACCCAAAACTTGAAGGGAGGGCACCCAGATATTTGTACTCCAATGTTCAAAGCTGTATTACTCACAACAGCCAAATGATGCAAACAAATCAAATGTCTATTGACAGATGAATAATAAGCAAATTGTAAATACATACAATAGAATGTCATTCAGCCTAATAAGGAAGGCCATTCTAACACATATAATATAGGTGAACTGTGAACACATTATGCTGAGTGAAACAAGCCAGATATAAAGGACAATTTTATGGTTGCATTTATAGTTATGTCAAAGGAGTGAAACAGAGAAAGGAAATAGAATTGATGGTTGTCATGGACTGGTGAAAGGGAGAGAGAATAAGGAGTTCTTCACTGGTACAGAGCAACAATTTTGCAATATAAAATGTTCTAAAGATTGACTGTACAATAATACATAATTAATAATGAATGGCACTTAACACTAGTTAAGGGTATAAATTTTATGTATATTTTACATTTTTAAAAAAGTCACCAGGCACTTCAGTGGTGACTATTCTGTTGATTCCATGCAGAACTATTTATAATCTTCAAAATATCTGAACTGAGCTTAGTAGGACAGGCCTTTAATCCCAACACACTGGGAAACTGAAGCAAGATCTTACATTCAAGCCCAGCCTGGGCAACTTAGGAATTTCCTGAGATGCTGTATTAAAATCAGTCAAAAATGGGCTGCTGATAAAACTCAGTGGGAACGCCTGCAGCTCAATTCCTGGAACAAAAATAAAATAAATCTTGAAAATGTGACATAAAACTAAATACGGCATTCAGCTTGTTTGGGGGTTGGCAAATATGAACCTTGTGTTCCCTCACATTTTGGCCTACAGCTCCTAAGTCCTTAGGATATAAGGACACCCACTATTAGTTTATTTATTCTCTGAAAAGTGAATAAAGAATTGCAAGAAGCAGAAGCATGATTCTACTTGAGTAAAACTTCCTGATGTGGTTTGGATCAGGAGTGTTCTCGAAAAGCCTCACGTATCATAGTGTTGGGAGGTGGGGCCTGGCTGGAAGGGGCAGATGCTTAGGGCTTGACCTGGAGGGGCGTGTGCTGGTTCCATTCTTCCTCTCCAGAGCACTGGCTCCTGCTCTGGTTCCTGCTCTGGCTCCAGCTATGGCCACACCATGGGATTCCATCATTTGGCAGCTGCCCATCTGTGAATGGACTGAGATCTTCTGAAGCTGTGAGCACGCTACAATAAATGTTTCCTTACTAGGTTGTAGATGTTGAGTATTCTGTCTCAGCGACAAAAGTAATTACAAGACACTACCTTAATAAAAGAATCTGTACATAAAAATTCTTCATTAAAACTATTTCATTCATGAGAGCAGAAATGAAACAACCTAAATGTACAAAAAGGAGAAATGCCTAAGTAAACTACACAACAAATGAAATAGTATATAGGGAACAAAAATGATGTTTATGAATAAAAATGGAAAAATGTTTGCATAATAGGCAATTTTAAGTACATAAAAACTATATTCTAAAAAGATTATACTGAGACATGAACATGTAATAGGTAATTACCTTTGAAAAGTATGAATAATATCTTTAATTCTCTATACTTTGCAGATATTTTTAATTTGTTCTTACTTTTATAATACATTTTTATGCTTGCCTTTACAATGCCCTTTCTAAATTGTAATTTTCATAGTTCAATTTTAAACATACACTTTTATTAAACAATGAAGTAGGAAACAGAAGAACAAAAATTTAATACTTCCTTCCCAAATACTCACATTCTCAGGTATGCTGGGAAGTTCTCTAATATCAGGCACAGTAAAGTAAGAATGCTGGAAAAGAAAAGCACAAGGTATGTGTTTTTCACAAAAATATAGAGGAAAGATATTACTCAGAATTTAGGTAAATTATTTGAAGATATTTCCTTACTCAGATGAAGATACAGATTTTCTATGAAATCATCTATGAAAAAAATTTTTAGGATAATTTTGAATTAAACCAGCTACATTAAGTCACTGGTTTGGTACATGGACTTCTTTTCTAAGACAGAGATGAACTTCTCTGGGGGCTGTATAAACAAAGCACTCAAAGGGTAAAAAGCAAAATTTCCTTAAGATACTTGGAGGTTTAATAATTTATTGTTCAACAGTATGAGCAGACTCTATGGACCAAATATTAATAGCACTGTTATGGTTTAGATCTGGAGTGTCCCACAAAAGCCTCTTGTACCTGTGGATACTGTTTACTGTTGGAAGGTGGCACCTGGCTAGGAGGGGTAGATGCCTGGGGCTTGACCTAGAGGGATGTGTGCTAGTTCTGCCCTTCCTCCTAGACTTGCCTCTGTTCTGCCATGCTGTGAGGATCTCTGTCTCCAGAGCACCATCTCTGGCTCCAGCTCAAGTACCACCATGTGACTCTACAATTTTCCAGCCACAAACCTGTGAAGACTATAACCTTCTTCGAACTAAAATTAATCTTTCCTCTGCAAAGTTGTGGATGTCAGGTATTAAGTCACAGTGACAAAAAAGTAACTAAGACAAGCATTAAATTCACTCAGTCCATCTACAAACTATGGCCCAAATCTGCCCAAGTGATCTTAAGGACAACCCCAGCTAAATGATTACTACACTAAGACCACTGCAAATGGCAAAAAATGGAGAACTTCTCTAAGAACAGTCTGGGTTAAGCTTAACTTCCAGTGGGATCGCCAGTGGAGGGAGCTGGAGACTCAGTAGAGTTGAAATTTGGCCTCTTCAAACATTTAAATGAGGCATCTCCATGTACGTAACAAGCATATGTCCCTGAGCTTAAATGACAACAAACTCAACTGATGACACCTCCTCTGCCACTGTTAAAAGACAGAAGACCATGAAAAACATGACTAGAATGAGCCTGGTGCTGGTCAATTAAGGACAGGATTGTGCAAGGTCAGGAAAGGTCACACTCAAAGAAGGTCAGTTTAGCCAGGGCTTAAGTTCAAACCTGGATCCAAAGTGTCATTTCAGAAAGTCCTACATTATTCCCTTATTCCTGAGTAACTGCAAAATTAGTGTAGGTCCCTAGAAGAATAATCAGTATAGGCTTTCTAAAATGAAAGACCCTGGTTATAATTGTTGCAATGACAATATCAATAATAGCACACGCTATTTTTAAATAATCAATAGAAATTTATTAAAACCAATTATGTGGTAGAATTAATGTTGATACTTAATGAATTTTATCTCTAAACTCCATAATAAACTGTAATACTGATATTACTTCCATATTTTAAATAGATAAATTATGTTCAGATAGGTAATGTATTCAAAGGTCATAGAGCTTAAATGTGCCAGAATTAGGACTGAAATCAAGTTTGTATTAACTAGAACTAGGCCATTTCTCTTATGTATGTATGTATGTATGTATGCATGTATGTATACATGTATATGTTTGCTTATTTATTAATTTATTATTTTTATTGAAACAGGATCTTGCTTTATAGCCCAGGCTGGTCCTGAATTATGTGGACCAGGCTAGCTTTAGATTCATGGCAAACCTACTGCCTCAGCCTCCCAAGTGCTAGGATTATAGGTGTGTGCCACCATGTCCGGCTTTAAGTAGTACTGGGGGAATCAGACTCAGAGCCTTGTAGTTGCTAGGCAAGCACTTCAACCACTGTGCCATTCCTCCAGCCTCTCCTTTCTACTTTAATAGACTATTATATCTGTATATTTTATTTAACAGAAGTTGTATTAAAATAAATTAAAAAGTAAATTTTTAAAAAGATTTAGAAAAATAAAACAATACAACGTATAATTTCAAAATCTGTGCGTGTATGCAAAACATTATCTATGAAATACTTTGATTGACTATACAACCTGGAAACTAGTCAGTAATTAATTCAACTTAACAATAAGGATTAAAATAGGAAAAATAAAACACAAGGTTCAAATTTGACACCACAAGAAATCAAGTTCTATTTTACATGGCTAGAAGACAGTTTCAGGAAACCTTTAGTACCGTACCATATACCCATATGGTGATAGTCACCAATTATCAGTTTGACACAATGAGCGAGAAAGAACTCTCTTGAATATTAACTACTTTGCAGGTGTGTGTGAGCTCAGGCAACTTCAATTAATAGCTCAGAACCTCAGTTTTACAATCTGCAAATGACAACTGTAATGCCCACTTCAAAATAGTCTTGGAACATGAACATTAAACCTATATAAAGTGCCTAGGCTTTTGCAAATACTGCCTCAGTATTGCTCTCAACTATAGTTTACCTTTCTGTTTTTCTCAATCATGTATATTAGACACACGAAAATACTCTCTAAAGATAAAAAGTCCCAGACTGAATTTCTAACCAACGTTTTTGGATTTATAACTTAGATGAGACTGCCTTTCAGAATAAGAGATGCCATGTGGATACAACTAGTGAAGAAAAAAATCTGCCTTTATAGATACACTAGCTTGTAAAAAAAATGAGCCCGTGCAATTCCAAAGTGAGTAGTCCTCGGGCTGTCCTTTGAGATTCTGTCTTGCTCCATCGCCCATGAAATGCTGGGGACCACGAAAGGTCAGAAACATTCCTAGAATCCACTGGCATGAAACAGCTGCACATCACAACAGTTCCTCCTGCCTGAGATGGCTCGTCCTTGAGGCCTGTGCAGCCATTTGAGGAAGGAGTGGCCCTTCCTCCCCAAGCAGCTGGTGACCTAGCCAGCTACTCCACAGCTACCTGTCGCATGTCATTACAGACTGAAGCAGTGAGATCAAGCTGCTTAGGAAAAGGAGTAGAGACAAAGGCAGGATTTCTGAGCTTCTGAAATGACTAAGGCAGGTCTAGAGCTCATTTACTCTTTCCTAGACAGGCCCCTTTGGCCACAGAAATTTTGTAGCAAGGTTTCTCTTTCCTACACTAAGTAAAATAAGCAAAAACCTCTTTAAATTCCTTCCTGCCTTTCCCTTTCATTTCTTTCAATATATACAACACACACGCTTTGAAACTTAGTCTTGGGTAAAAAACCTGAATCTTATCATTTCTTATCATGAACTTTGGAAGGGCAAGTATTTTTTTTTTCTCTAAACCTTTCATCTATAAAATGAGAATGATAATATCTATGGTCAAAACAGTTTTGAACATTAGATCCACTTTTGGTATAAATTAAAAACTTAATAAAACTACAGATCTATAATCATTGGCAATAAAATGGCTTTCAGTAGTGGTAGATATATTATTAGTTATTGGTAGTAACATGGCTTTCAATTTTATCACTAGAATAATCTGTAAGAAATATTAATTTTTCTTAGGGTGTATTGTAGATATCTTCCTAACCACTTAACACCAACACTATATCTGTTTCAATAAAGCTGAAAGAAAACCCCCAGAACCCATGATTTAAAGAGAAATAACTCCTGGATAATAACGGATATTCTGCCATCCACCTTAAAATTCTGATAAAGGTAATGACAAGCCTTCAACATAGAGAATTAAGAGAATTCTAGTAATTGAAATATAGGAAAGATCCCCCATACTTCTGATGTCTCATCCAGCAAATGAGGATACTGAAGGCCATTTAATTTAAAGGTCTTACTTAAGGTTACTTGAGTCACTGGTAAAACAGACACTAGGAAGGAAATCTTCTGACAGTATGTAACAATTCTCCAGCATGCTGCAGAACACACAGAATATATTTAACAGCATACAAGAAATGATTGCTAAGGTATACCAGGAACCAGCCCAAGAACTCTCCTTCTGTCTTGCAGGGACACACAGCCCAATGAGGGACACAGGAAAACAAAGCATTCCAATTAGATAGAACTAATTCCGACAAAGTGTGCAAAGTACTTCAGGCAAGGAGAAGCCTTAACTACACCTGCAACGTCAAGAGAGGATTTCTTTGGAACTAAAATCAGGGTGATTCTGAAGGAGAGGTTACCTGACAAACAGGAGAGAGGCAATACTGAAGTCTGAGGATGTGGGGTGGGCTTCAGTAATGGGAGGTGTGCAGCAACCCTGGGGGCAAAGGGTGATGCATGGAGTCCAGGACAGGGGCTGACAGGACAGGCAGAGACCAGCCATCCTACGTTGCCTAGAATGTGTGATTGAAAGGAGAAGGTGATAGCACAGCAGCCAGAGAATAGACTGGAAATATTTGGGAACCCTCCATTCTTCATGGAATCTTAGAGAAAGGAGTTCAATCCCTTGCCTCTTTGGAACCTAGGCTTTCAGAAGATTCAGAGAAGAAAAAGGGGAGGTGCAGATAACAAAGATGACTCCATTTGTCCAACTCCCTTTGACTTATAATTAAATGCTTCATAATGAAATGCTTTCTCAGGGATGCAAACTCCTTCTACCCCACTTACCACGCTGAGATGAACAGACATGCCTGGGTCAGGGATAGGAAGTCTGTGCAGACTTTCAAGAAGTTCATTCCACTGATTCTCCTGAAAGAAAGGGCAGGCCTTAATCACAATTAGAGCTGTGCCCATTGGGCACACAGTGAGCAAGGGTGCATGAATTCCAGGGGAGAGGCACCAGCCCCATTACAGGAAAGGTGTAATATTTAAGTAGTGTTGTCCCAAAGACACTGAATGGCTCAAACATAAGAACCAAATAGATCCTCCTATATTTAGTTCGATATTTTCTATTCAGTAAGAGACCTACCATGACGACCTTTTATGGATCATAAGCTTTCAGCAAATCTACCCCCTCAATTCCACAGCAACAACTTTTAAATGCAAACAATCTGAGCTTATAGGATGGGGGTGGTTGGGAGAAATAATGATGGCACAGTGGATTTTGTCTTTATCATCACGACCCTCCATTAATGTTATTGAGTGTTCATTGGAAACACAGGACAGCCTCCAATTATGGAAAGTCAGAAATGAACTAAGTATAACAGTATACAATATAGGGTAGTGGCTGGGCATTTTAATTAGTGAAGCTGAGCAACAGAATGACATACAAAGAAGTACAAATTGTACTTGATCCTCCCAGTCACTCCACTTGCAGGTGTGAAGACTGGGGTTCTGAAAGGTGAAGGAACTTATCTTATATCAGAGAGTAGTTGCACAGTCTGGTAAAAGAATCTTTTTTTGTATTTAATCCTAGAACTCTCTTGCTGCCTTTGAAAGTGAGTTTTAGGAGAATAAGAGAGTAAATCCAGACCACAGCCTTGTTTCCACCTGAACTCAAACAACCAAGCAAAAGTATATGTAAACAAGTTTTTCAAAGATAATGTGAACTTACAAGGGTGGAAACTGTTCAGTTTTGCTCTGAAATGATCTCAAATTTACAGAACGGTTATAGAAACACTATGAAAATCTACTTTCTACTTCATCTGAGTTACTGACATTATTTCCCATCATTCTTGGTTATAAGCAAGACACTTGCCTGCATAAGCAGTTAATCATTACGACTAAAAAATTAACTTTTTCAGATACTATTTTCTCTAGTCGTCTTCTATCTAGAGTAGCGCTTCAGTCTTTCCCAGATTTGCATTACCCTGAAAGTGAGCCCATCCATTTTGTAGATTCTCAGTTGTCTGATATTTTCTTACGGTTCAAAGTTTGATTTGTCTCCTTACTGACGACATTTGTTTTCATGACTGGATTACTACAACTGATGTTTCTACTATGATGTAACACTCTGCATTTATTTCATATTTTGTAGAGTGATAATGTAAATATATCATTCCTCAAACTTTCAATTTAACAATTTACTTATTTGTGCTACCCTAGGTACACAGGATCCTGTTTACTCAGTGGGTTATAACCTTTTGCTACCGATATTTGTCTTAATGCTCTAAGGAAGGACTAACAGGAGTCCCTTGGCCCTTAGAACTTGCTCTTGCCTTTCTGACATCAATCCATCATGTTTTGAGCACTTATTTAGCTTTTTGCAAAGAAAGTACATTAGGCTCATCCTATACTTTCTCTGCCTCAGTCCCTGGAATGAAGCCCTTTCTTCAAGTTGCCCTGGCTCCTTGTAGTGGGGAATGTGGTACTTAGAAACCAGGATCTGGACACCAACACCTTCAGAAAGCTACTCCTCATTGTCTTATCACACCTTCCACCAGGATGCCCTCCGTGTCCCATTCAGGGTCTGATAACCATGGTAGGGCTATCCCCCAATCAGACATCCTAGTCTCCCATCTTTGGCTTTGACACCAAGCATGCAGCTGCCAGAGTTACACACACATACAGATGACACATACGTCAACTACCCAAAAGAAAAACTTACTCTGCCTTACCACCTCAATAACTTTAGATGGTAGAAAGGTTTATTTTAGGGGGCAGTTATTCTATTTCTAATACAAACTTTTCTTGTTCTAATACAGTGGTCAATAGCCTGCAAACTAATAAGTTGTAGTTATGTCAAAATTCCTGAAACCAGAAAAAACATAGTAAAAGGACTACTGGCTTCAGCAGAAATAGACTCCAACATTCCAAAAGGCAGAGGCCTCACTGGAGCAATGGCCCAGAGGAAAGGCACCATTAATTTTACAGGGTCATAATCTAGTCTCCCCTATGTCCACATTGGACTGAACTTTCCTGAACATAAGATATTTTTTAACATGTACTAAGTTCTATTGTTGCTTTTTAAAAAACAGAATCAATTTCCAACTCAAAACTGACAAAAACCTACATGTTATCCAATTTTAGTAAAGATGCTTTTCAAATTTGGTGAAAACCTGAATATGTGACTAATGATAACTGCGAATCAAAAATCAATAACCAGACCCAAGGCAACTTCATAATTCATTCATCAGAGAGCAAATCACTTCTTTTGTGACAGAATCCTTGACACCTAAGCTTCCTTCAGAATGAATGTAGTGATTGAGAGCCATTCCATTTCTATTAGGTATTCCTTTCATTTACTGTGACTTGATAGTGAATCTAGCTCGAAGAGAAGTTTTATACATTGTACACACAAGTTCAACCTTTCTTCCAAAACAGCATTTCCCAATGTCAGGCATGATGGTGCCCTAAAGTATGTCCCAGGAAATACAATTAAGTTATCTTAGAAGGATACCTGCCACGGGAAAAAGCGGGGGTGGGGGGTTGGGGCCAAATGAGTTGGGAAACACTGAGTAATAAATATTTCTCTTCTTCAGGTTTGCTCAAAGACTATATTACATTGATTTAAGGATCCCCTCCAAAACATTTATGCTCCCTTCAACTCCAATAATACTAAACTACAGTGGCTCTTTTTTGAAGCATTTCTTAAAACTAGAGTTCTATAGGAAAAAAAGAAACATTTTTTAACATCTAATTAGTAATAGTCCACTTTAATTAAAAAAACCTATTATAATACAAACATAAAGGTTAGGTATATGGACAAATAGTCAACTCATTAATAATCAAAGAAACACAATTAAAACAATGACACTTCTTAATTGTCAAATAAACAACAAATGGTATCAGTGAGAATACTGTGACGTAGGCGCTCTTTGTATATGGTTGCTAAAGGGATCCTTTAAGACATTAATACAATTCCTTTGGAAAGCAGTTTGATAAATGTTTTAAAAATATTTAAATCTATCTAAAATATTTATATCCACTGAGCTGAAACTGCCCATCTAGGATTCTCCTTTTCCTAAGGAAATAATTCAAAATGAAAAAATGCTTAATGCTCAATAATGCTGAAAGCTCTAATTTCTTTTTTTTTTTTTTTTTTTTTTTTTAACTACAGGGTGGCACTAGGGATTGAGCTGAGGGCCTTCATACTGAGTTTACTGTGCTACATACCAGTCTAGTTTTTTTATTTTTGATTTTGAGACAGGGTCTCATTCTGCAGTTCAGGCTGGTCCTGAATTCACTATGGAGCCCAAGCTGGCCTCAAACTCACAGCAAATTATCTTCTTGTCTCTCAAGTGCTAGGATTATAAGCTTGTACCACCACACCTAGCTAACGTGGGGCTAGGGCATGAACCCCTGAACTTTTAGACTCGTACAAAAATTACTGCAAACTACCACAAAGCTTTATCAAAATGAGAATTTGGGAAGCTAGGTAGGTCAATCAAATGGGTTCAAGTGCATCAGTTGCAAATCCCAGATTTATAGTATGACATGAGCAACTGAAATTTTAGCCTCAGCAAAATTATAATTTTCATAGCTGTCACAACTCAAAAAAGCAAGAAAAAAATCAAGCCAAAATATTAGCAATACTTATTTTTAGAGAAGTAGGGAGTGGCAGATTATAGATAATTTTCTTTTTCTTCCTATTACTTTTTGAATTTCTTAAACTGTATAATGAGCATGCTTTTTATAAACTATAATAACACATGTACTACTTTCATATTCACAAAAATTAAAGTTTACTTATTAAAAAGAATCACTTTTTAAAAAAGGCATATACCTGTCTTTTCGTTGTGTAATCGGCCAAGATGTTAAGTAGTTTATAAAATACCTCGAACCAGGGGAGATAGCTAGAAGAAGACAAAAGAAGTATTAGTATGCAGGTCAAAAACTTAAACCAAGATCCAATTCAAAACTAACACACTCCACGTTTCTCCATATTCTAAAAAGTCTTTTTGTTATACAGACTGTACACTGGAATCACTGGCAAAATGTTAATTATTTCTGGGATTTTAAAACAGTTGGCTGTGTAAGTCAGAGGAGTGACAATCCATTAAGAATTATTCCCATGCCTCAGAGCTATACCAGATTCATAAAGAAGGAATTCAAAGCTGACTTTGCAATCAGGTACAATCTTTGCAATCTGAGAGGTCTCCAGGCCTCTCCCACCATATCCATCATCCCTAGGAAAGCACCTGTCCAGTTTCTCATGACTGAACACACACAGCACATCCACTTTCTTCAGCTGCAAGGTGTGTCCCAGTGGCCCCATGCACCTGAAACCACATGTGTTGGTATATCAGACTTTGTACCTTTAATGCATCTGCTCTATATTAGGTATAGGATGAATGTCTAATCCTTCATCCCCATTGTTGTGCTGACCATTTTTCTCCACTACTTGCAAAATGACCTAGCCACTATCCTTACACCACAAGTCGACTATTCATGCGACTCTTAGAATGGCTTTTACGCAGGGCTTGGTGGTGAAGGCCTATAATCCTGGACGTTGGGCAGCTGAAGTGGAACGAAGGTATGAAATCCGCCTAATCAATTTAATGACTTAGTGAAACTGTCTTAAAATCAAAACTAAGCAATGAACCGAGAAGGTAGCTCTGAGTGAAGACCTTGGGTTGAACTGAAATGATGAAAGAAAGAGGAAAATAAAAAGAGAGGGAGAGAGAGAGAGAGAGGAGCCTTTCTAAAATGCACATGTGCCTTGCATATTGAATTAAATTCCTGCAGTGGCATCCCATCGCTATAGGATTCAACTGTCTGCACTTCCTAGGGTAGCTTTCAAGGATCTTCTTCATTAAGACCTTGACTACTCTCTGGATGTCTTCTCTACTTGTTACGTATCTATTCCTCTAGTGGCAGTCTCAATCCAGGAACTTTTCATCCTGTCTGAGCCAGCTGACCTTGACTCTCTTCTCCTTTTGATTTTCATGGTCTAGCCTAGCTGTTTTCTGCTCATGTTCCTTCCACCACTTCCCTGTCCTTTCCTTACATGCCTTTGTTCCCTCTTTTCTGTGCTGTGCTGGTCACATATATATTACTATTATAATACTCTCTACAGTATGTAACACTCAAGAGTGCTCCTAACTTTTCAAAGACTATGCACAAATGGGAAGGAACACACTTTTCTCCTCCTTGCAGGAAGCCTCCCAGGAACCCAGAAGCCTAGCCTGGAGTGTTTACTAAACAAATACAACTAGACAAAAACTAAAGGCAAAGTCATTTTGGGCTACGGAAAAGTCACTGCATCTCCACTCCCAAGAAATTTTGCTACTTGCTTTAGAAGAATCTGCCCTCTCGAAGGTACTTCTCCAAGTTACATGAAAGTCATGCAAGATGTATGGTACCAGTGCTGCTACCTGCTCAAGACGGCTCTGTGCAGCTAATGGCGTCTGTTACTGATAGAGAGCTTGACTGAAGGCAGAGCACAGATGTGACATCCTGCCTGGAGAGGGATCGGCACCCTGTACAGATTACTGGCTGGGCCACTGAGGGTAATAAATGAAGTGAGAGGCAATAGAGAGGACAAATAAAGTGCACAATCCCCTATCAGTGACGTCTGTCTGAAGCCAGCACATGCTACTGTAAAATTTAAGTAGCTTATCAAAATATAGTGATAAGCAACTTAACTTTTCACTTCTATGACAGTATTATCACTTATGTTAATATGTTTCCATCAGCTCTGGCCGCCCCATACAGACTATTCCAGAGCAAATGGCTGTGCTGCTATCCACTGACGACACAGCAGAGCAATGTAAACATTCACAAGGGATTAGGCAGGAGATAACTGCTCCTTTCCTCTTGTGCTAAGTAAACCTCAGTGAGCTAAAAGCTATTAACAGTATAACAAGAAATCCCTTCAGAAGAAAACTCCTGTACAGATTAGAAGACTTTTAGTAAACAAATTCAACCAAGGGTTACAAGTATTTCTTTTCCCGAAACAAAAATATCACTAGTTAAAGCAAGCAACTGGAAGTCAGAGGGGAGGAAAAAGGGCAAAGAAGAGAAAATACTGGCCTCAAATAAATGAAAGTGAAGCTGAGCCCGCTTCAAGAGTATCAGATGAAGTGTGATGGGCAGGCTGGATAGTATAGGACAGGGTGTACATCAAAGCAGCTCTGGACAACCCAGTCCATCACAGCTTGCACATGAAGGTGACACGGCAAGGAAGACGACCACCTGGATCACAGCATACCACTCAGTTTCTTAAACCCAGGCCCTGACTCACCAAATCAATTCTTTTTGGCTATGCTAGGCAAAATCGTTGGTTGCGGGTAGTTCTGCAGGTATCGGCCATTTCTTTCTCACTGGACACAACTGTTCCCCACATGTTGTCCCCTGTGCATTGACAGATGAGTATCTAGTGATGGCAGTGTTAAGGTCTGAAACCAAAACCCAGCTGCTGCTTCTTCAAAGGATCGCTGGTTCCTTGGCTGGAAGGCCAGAGTTCACAGCTGAGCTTTGTCCGGTGGCATTTCCGGTCCGGCTTCATTAGTGTTAGCACCATAGCCTGTACTGCCTGGAGGATGCAGGTGAGGACATGGAGACTCTATTCCATTTTGTACATGTCTGTCATCACTGAGTAAACAATATTTCCTAGCCAAAGACAGGAACAAACACTCTATTACACTGCTTCTCACTGGCACTTAAGGGGCCCAATCTTCTCTTGTATTACTATGATTGTTACCTTCATGTAACCACAAACATCTTCACTGCAAGGTCCATTGTGAAACATATACCTAACAGAGTGTATTAGTTTGGATTCTTTCAAGAGGCAAAATTTACAGAAATTATAACAAAAGGATCTATTCAGACGGCTTACAAATCCGAGGATAAAGAGCCTGCACATGCAAGAGCTGGAGTGTCCACTGGCTGCTCAGGCATGAAGCAGAACTCCTGTCCAGGGCTGCAGGACAGCTGGTAAGACTCTCCTGCAGATCTTGGCTGTTCGAAGAACAACAGAGAAGACAGGAGACTGAAGATCAGCAACTGAAGACCAGCAACAGACAGACAGGTGCAAGTCGAGAATGGAGCGAATCTGTGATGAAGATCTGAAGTGTGTAGTAAGGCGTGGTTCCCAAACCCTAATCCAGGTGTGGTTCCTGATAGCCTCAAGTTGACATAATTTCTCCAATGGTCACATAGAGTAAAAGTCAGGATGAGAGGAGCTGGGAGCCATTTCCCAGCTCTTTGTTAATTTAGGTTTTTAGAAAGATTGAGAACAATGAAATTAAGCACTCTGGGAGCCTATCAGTAGAAGGGGAGAAGCCCACAGGTAATGAGCTTCACTGCCCAGTCACCGATCTGACCAGAGCTTCTCTTACCAGCCATGGTTCAGGTTCTCCCTCATGCCCAGGCCTGACCACCAAATGCAGAAATTTTGCCCTGGGTGAGGTTATAGAAAATCTAAGACCTAAAAGACCTCAGGTAGCAACGCAGGAATCCTCCCCACATGCACTTTCTGATGTGAAGTCACAGTGTTTAGTAAACAGATAGGAAGACACAGATGGATAGGAGAAATGGAATGCGATACAGGTGAGTACATATTATATATATGAATAGTGACAGGAAAACATGGTGAATGATTAAGTTTTAAAAAACTTATTACAGTAAAAGATATATTACCAAGAATAATGGGATAAGAACATTCAAAGCAAGAGGAATCATTTCGAATATTTTGAAAAAATTTAGGGCAACATGTCTTACAGTAATATTAAAATTTTAAATATTTATTGTATTGTTTTGCCACCTCTTGCTGATCCAACATTTATGACAGTTTCTGTCAATAAAAAACATTATGGTGTGTCCTCATCCACTTATTCAACAGATCTGGCATCATGTAATTTCCAGCTTGCCCCTAAAGTCAAAACAACCATGAAAGACAAATGTTTTGCGTCATTCAGGACATTCAGGCAGCCAGAACAGCCTAACTAAAGACATGAAATAGCAGCCTGTTGTATTCATAAAGGTCTAGGAAACACTGAGAAACATGACCAGACTGAAGGACACTAAAGAGACAAGACACAGAAATGAAATGTTGATTTTGAATTCAGGGCCTTAACCCCACTTTTCTGATTTTTATGACTGTCATAGTTACATAACAAAAAGAAAAAATCAAATACATGCTAAAGTGTTTGGGATTACTGGGTATTATTTTAGTGTTGTTATTTTATCAACATGTCTGAAATAGGATAGAAAAAAAGTCTTTTGTGTTTTACAACTTTGTTATAAAAAAAAACAAAAAGGAGCATTCTTCTATTAAAAATACCATGAATATCTGAACCAGAGAGTACACAATAACATGTGTTGGGAGATAAATTATAATAATAGATAAATTACAATTTTCAAGGTATGGCTATAGAGAGAGGCACATGCCAGTGAGATTATAATTTGTGGCAACTATAGAGTTGGCTGAGCTTCAGGCTAAGCCTTGAGTGAGGTGGCTGCGGGTGATGGAAGGAAGGTTAGAAAGGGATAAGACAATGAGCATTACAGGCAGAAAGATTCTCACAAGCAACAGCTAGAGCAAGGGCAACGCCGCCAAGGCTACAGGGTAGGCAAGGCCAGACTTTGAAAGTCAAACCAATGTGCCAAACCATGATTCTTTCATCAACGAGGAGCCAAAAGAAGAGTTGAGGAAAAGTAACATCCAGAGGTTTAGCACTCAGAACCTAATAGACAATGATTATTTCCCCCTCATCTTCAGAATAGTCCAAAAGATCTCAGTATTAACAGAACCAGTGTCCAATCTGCTACCCTAAAAAGAAAAATCTTAGATAATATAATCCTGTCAATGACACAATTTGTAAAAAGATCAATATAATGCTCTGGCCAACTTCAGAACAGAAATAAAAAGAAAAGGCGTTTATAGAAAGATTTTACCATGTAAACTTTGTGCACATTATACTGAAAGATGCAAAGAAGCAGCAAAAACCTCGGAAGAACTCAAGACAGAGCCATTCCTACTCATGTCTGGATTGATGAATTTATGAACAAGAAAAGTGACAAAAAAAATAGATATTCCCAATGTTCTTGGTGAATTTATGAGATGTTATTGAAACTCAAACCCTTAGTATACAAAAAGGAGTATTAGCCCTTCTTTATTTCTTGCCCACAGATTTTGCCAAGATCTACTGTAGATGATATCCTACAGAAATTACTCACGCCTGACGTCAGGTAAAATGACCCAGAAAGCAGCCTATCAATAGCATCTAGCCTTGCTCCTCTGTCTGTGCCTCAGTCAAATAACTACAATAAAATGCAAACTGGCCCCAAAGTAAAACTATAGCCTATATACAGAATACTTCATGAAGAACTTCATAAAGCATGTTAGAGACACTGGACACCTGTTCAATATTGAGATTAAAGTCACCATCAAATGAATACCTGACAGCACCAGCCCCGTTAACAAGTATTGAAGAGAAATACCAAGAAAAACAAGCACAGTGACACAACAGCCACATCAAAAGAAAATGATTACAATATCAAAGGAGAAGAGAAGCCTTTGGGAAAGTGAAGCCCTTCAACACTTGTAGAAAAAAATGACTCCTTTTATGATTACGCTGTGGAAGTTAAACATGAAATGTTCACAGTCAAGAGAAATTATAACCCCTACCCCTCAAAAAAATGTTTCACTATTTATGCTTCCTGAAAATTAACATACAGTTGGAATTAGAAGCTAGATCTTATTGAAATTAGCTTGTTTTACAAAATTTAAATTTACTTTTTCTAGATAAAATCCTAAACCTTTCTGCTCTTTTACCATGAACTTTTTGGTCTCCATGTAAATATATGAATTTTATTTCCAGGATATGAGGACATTCTGGGTTTACCCTACATTAAATCTCACCATAATTAATACTATATTCTTTCTTTGCCATTACTGTACACTGATTGTTTAACCTCTAACATGTGCCTGGTACATGTCAGACATTCAGGAAATCACATCTTCTCCTAAAGATGTAACTAATCTCTACAGACTATTAAGACCATTGCAATTAGCAATACAGAATAATGATCAACCAAGTTCTACCAGAGGTGAGAATCCAAATTCTATAGGCAGCATTTTGTTTAGTTAAATGACCCGAAATTAAAAGTCATCCCTGTTAACATCCTTTTGTAGACTGTAGCAAATATTCAGAATAAAGTTAGCAAATATTCACAGTAGACTAAGAACTTACAAGATTAAGACTTCTTGGTCCTGAGTTCGACAGCACCACATAAACCACGCATAGTAATGCATGCCTGTAATTCCAGCACTCAGGAGGCTGAGGCAGGAGGATTGCCGTGGGTCTGAGGCCAGCCTGGGTTACACAGTGAATTCAGAACTAGCCTGAAGACCCTGTCTCAAAAAAAAAAAAAAAAAAATTTCTTGGTCCTTACCCAGCACCCAAAACAAATAAACACCACCAATGATTCTTGTTCCTAGCTTAAGTGCTGTAAGAAAACATCACATACACAGGCTGGTTACCTTCATTTGGAATCTTAATTTTACAAACACAAGAGAGCCCTTAATACTGTACTAGCATCCTCTAATCTCTCAGTGCATCAGCTCTTGTTCCAGTCAGGTACTACACCTTACCCCCCCCCTCCCTTCTTATATTTTCTCCCCTAACCCATTAGTGCATTTGTGTGTTTGCTTGTTTTTTGGGAGGAGGTGGGCTGGGGACTGAATCTGGGGCCTTCCTTATGCATGACTTATACCCCTAGCTCCCTAACCCACTTGTGCTGCTCTTCTCTGGAAACTTACTAAAGAGAAAGTTCTAATATGAATTTTCTTCTTACTCACTACTACACTTTCTGTTAAGGGAAGGAGTGAACAGCCTAGATTCCACCAAACTGCACTGCTGCCTATAGGACACATCATTCTCCCCATTATACTAGGCCAACAAGCACTTTTGCCTTTAGGCACAACAGAACAGAAACCAAATGAAAGTCTTGGGTTCTCAAACTGCAGCCTTAGTACCAGGGGTATACATATTCCTCCCAGGGGAAAACCACACCATTCTTTCCTGAGGTAATCATTTTTAGCTTCTATCAGCACTTCTTTGAAATTTAAAATGGAGGTGACATTTCCAGTCCCAACACCACATATTTCACAAAGATCCTCTCAGTAGGTGCTCTACTAGGCATTTGGGAAGCTCCTAGTGTAGCGGGAAAGCAAACACTCTGCAGAGAATGTCGGCAGTGCTGGGTCAGTGCTAAGAAGACACAGGAGAGAGAAGTTCCAGAAAGTCTCCCCTGAGGAAGCGGCACTTCACTAATCAACTCTGCACAACTGCGAAATGAGAAGACCCACCTGAGTTTGAACAATATTTTTGTCATTTATGAGCTATGGCCTGAAGCATGTGGCTACTTTGTGAAAAGAAGATAAAATACTAATACTAATACTAATTCTTAGATATCTCTTATGAGAATGAAATATGTGAATGTATCTACTTCTATGCCTGGATCAGTGTTCACATTGTTTTGCCCTGGAAATTTTGTACTCTCATTGCTAATGACATCAAAAGTCAAAGGAATCCAAGAGAAATTGAGAGATCAAAGCCAGTCTTGCTCAGCTTAAGCATTCTACTTTGCTCACAGTTGCTAATCTCCAATTGTTAATTCGTTACAGTACTTAGTTAAGCACAAGAAACTAATTTATATTAGCAATTAACATCCTATTGTGATATCTATTATATCTATGCAAGAAAATGTAATGTATATACAGAATGAGTAAAAATATTAATTTGCAATATGAAAGTCACAAAAAATTCCCATAAAACATCTGTCCTTATATAAATCTACCCAAACACAGACATGGATTTGACTTTGGAAACAAGGTTTTTCTCTCTTGATGGGCATCAATAATTGTTGCTTCTGGAGAGCGGATATATATCATTGTCTTTTCTGACAGCAGTACTGTGATTGAAGGAGACTGCTCAAGAGGAAAGCACAGAGGCATTTTCTGTTATCACCAGTGCAGTGTTAGTAACATGAGATCTTGCAGTAATGGCACCTGCATTGACAACTCAGCCTAATTCTCAGTGTTTTCAAATGAGCGCAGAAATGGAGGAGGGGGGCCGGGGGGGAAGACAGATGGGGACAAGCTTTTCATCATTTTCCTAATAGAGTTTATGAGGCTGCTTACTCCTATATTCACACATTTGCAAGTTTTCCCCCCTTCAGATAATCCAATTGCATGGTTAAAATTACTGTAACAGAATTAAGTAGTTAATAAGGTTCTACTCAAGGTCTACCTTATTCAAGCATTCACAGCCTAATATTATAGTAGAGTCTTAATACATTCTCTGTACTATAATATTCTAAACAAACAAAAAAAATCACAAAGGCAAGAAATGGCTCCATAAGAAGTTCTATCCTACTTTCCATAGTAAACAACAAAATTATTCCACTGAGACACCATTTGATATCATTTTCATTTTATAGAAAGAAAGTGAAAACTAATTTTAAAAGATGGGGCAACAAAAATGTAAGATGGACTGAAGTATTACTTTTCCTAACAACAATATAAGATGAATCATTATCCCATTTTACAGATGTGAAAACTGAATCACAAAGAAATTAAGTGACTTGCCTAAGGTGATATGATTACTAAAAGCACAATTCAAACACAAATGAGTTCAGTATGATTTCTAAGTCCTACACGGTCAGTATTAGTTGTACAGTAAAATCAGGAATAACAATCAATCCTGAAATTAGAATATAAGATTCCTGCCTTGCCATTCTCACTGTAATGCCCTGATAAAATGAGTGGGCCTCCAGAACCCCTCAGCTGTAAGTGTTTGGAGCAATACAACTTTGGCTGCCTCCCAGCAATCCAATATGTTTTCTTACTTTGCTGGCTCCAGGGATAAGAGTCATGTGCCTGGTCTTTATTGCTTTAGAAATTAGTATATAAGTTACATTCAGAAGCACAAACACAAGTAGCTCATTTAAAATATTTTAAACAAACATGGCAAGAACATTTTAAGTTTCCAGTGTTTCATTTCAAGATCTAATGCCTCTGCTACCTTAAATGCGTGTATTTTAAAAACTACCTAGAAAACCCACAGCCTTGTAGATTCTTTCAACAGTCTGTTTTATTTTTTAATCTAAAGTACATAGCATTAAGTGTATGCTTATGGTAACAAAGACATACTAGATTCTATGGGGCGTAAGATTTACCAATAATGTTCATTTAAGTTTATTTCCACCCCAGATCTCTGAATGCTGTATCATTCCATCGCAGATCTCTCTATAAAAGTGTCTGGCTATCTCTTAAACCTATTTATGCTCCATGCTTCAGTGCCTCTCCTTGGCAACTTTTTTTCCATATGCTTAACTTCTTTCAGGGAAGCAGTTCTGTCTCAACTCACATAACAGCCAGCAATCACCACAAGCAGGCAGGCAGGTAAAGAAAGGAAGGCGGACAGATGGACACACAGAAAGTAGGGTATGAACATAGTTGGTCCTATAAAAGTGGGGCAGAGTCTGAAGCCAAAAGAAAATGAACCTAACACTTATCACCTAGCAATCACATAGCTCCAAACTTGAATTTATAATTCCAACACTTTGTATCACATGCAATCTGAGACATACAATGGGTAGCATTACTGGGGATTTATGACTTATGACTTGTTCATATTTAATTTGTAACTAAACACTTCCTCTTCCTCTTAGCTACCTTAGAACTCTTGACTAACTCTTGTTTTCACAGGTCAGAGGTTAAATAAAGGAATGGAAGCACTCCAGGGTGAGCCTACCCACAGCACCATATCCAAGAGTGACCCTGTACAAAAAACATTAAAATAAGTAGTAAGGCTAGAGATTGTTCCAGACAGCTGATGTTCAAAGCCTCATTCGAGTACAGTGCAGAACCTTCTAACTAGAGAGCTGGCAACAAAGACAGGAAAGTGCCTTGTTCTCAAGTTATCTTTAGTGTTGGAGCAACTCTCTCACCAAGAGGCTTTTCCCAAAATGTTTTTGGAAATAAAACTGAAGGTTCTGAGGGGAGATGAAGCAGGAATTTGTACAAGCCACGCAGCCGTTCTCCTTGCTTCACAGGAACTTGTCTCACTCACCAGATCATCCTGCTCTGAGGAAAAGCTCCATGCTGCCTAATTTTGTAGCATGTCTTGGCCAGGACAGAGCAAAGCAAAATTCTATGTAAGAAATATCCATGAAAAAACAGTACTCATCTATGTATTATATGCAACCATACACACTTACACAAAGACTAGGAGAAAAGATACAACATTAACAGCATTTATTTCTAGCTTATGGGACTGTAGGCAACCTTTGTTTTCTCTATTTTTTTTTCTGTATATTCTATGGCTTATGTACTGAACATGCAGTTCCTTAAAAATTAGAAGAACTTTGATTTTTTTAAGTACTAAAGGCTAACTGTTACTGCAAATAATCAAAATGGTCAATATCAGAATTTTTATAGTAAATTATAAGCTAATGAAATGGTGGACTAGTCTATATTCATTAAAATCAGACTATATCTGGAAAGATTTAATATAAAAAACATTCACAATATATTGGTCCTGGGTTCAATCCTCAGCACCAAAATAACCAGCTAAATATCACTTTGGGTTATTACATGAATAATAGCATCACTTATTCTTTATTAAAAATCAAACAAATAGCCAGAAGTGATTCCTGCTGGCCTATCACCTCCAGGGATCTTGCTGGAGAGCTGAGAGTAGCTCTCCAGATGAAATGGCAGTTAAACTACTCACATCAGTGCCTCTGGTTTCCCTTGGACCATGATTATCCTGATCTCAATTCCAAGGGAAAGGTGGTAGCTAAAAGGATTTTCAGTGACTTTTCCTTAAAGTGACAACAGTCAGCCCCAAAAAAGCTCAGGGGGACACTCACTTATCAAGGTCACTCTTTAGAGAACAAAGTAAAAAAGGGTCAAAATCTGTTTTTTCTTGTTAGATTTTTGAGGCCAAATCTGTAGGGCTGAACCATTTATAATACTTAGAAGGGTTATGGTTTGGATCAGAGTCTCCCCAAAAAGCCTCATGTATTTGGATATAGTGGGATAGCTCTGGAATTGTGTGCTGTTAGGAAGGCCTGGCTGGGCAGGGCAGATGCTTGGGTCTCAACCTGGAGGGACTGTGCCAACTTGTTAAGACTAGGGGCATCCAGCGTAGAGCTTTTCAGGTGTGTGTTACTGACTTGTGGGTCAGAAAAGTAAGGAGGGACACCCATCCTGGGTGAGGGCAGCCCAACTGGCAACTTTAACTAAGTAAAGGAAAAAAGAAGAAACATTGTTAGCTTCTCTCTAGAAAAGCTCTGGCCTTTGCCTTAGTCTTCAGACATGACTAGCTCCTCTTTTACTTGGCTGTCTATCATGCTGTGAAGAACTTCTCTTCAACTAGACCTCTACTATGTGCTTCCACTGTTGCTGGCCATCCATGAATGGACTATGTGAGACCTTCTGAAACTGAGCTAAAATAAGTATTTATTCTCTTAAGTTGTGGATCCCAGGTGTTTCTGTCAGAGTAAAAAATAAGTAAGACAGTAACATGGTAAAAACTAACCCTATGGTAGACAAGGGTAAATGTCAAACATGGTACAACATTGTCTAATTCCTAGGAACTCCTAAGTTTCATGAGAGATATAGAAAGGGTTAATGTCAATGTATTGTGATGATTCTATGATCCAGTTTCCACCTAGAACCTTGAAGATAGTTAAAAGATGCCACCTTGAAGACGCCAAGGAAGGGCATCTCAACAAGACTAAGGTACCGACTGCTATGTAAGGAAGAAAGTTGGAAGAAAAAGAAAGAAATCACTTTTATCTTGAGGGAAAAAAAAATATGACACAGACACAGACCTACAGAGTGATAAATGCTGAGCTGGACTAGAAAATTTGGCTTTTTTTTTTCCTGAAAACTAAGAAAGAGAATTGATCAACTTTGTCTGCCTGCCTGCCCACTATCCTTCCATCAATCCATCTGCCTTTCTTTCTTTTTCTCTCTTTATTGGTTCAGGGGATCAAGCCCAGGGCCATCATACTGAGCTATATCCCTAACCCACTATTATTTTTGAGAGAGACAGAGAGAGAGTCAGTGTCACTCTGTAGCCCAGGCTGGTTCTGAACTCACTATGGAGCCCTGGATGGCACTGGACGTACAGTAATCCTACTGCCTCAGACTCCGGAGGGCTGGAATTACAGGCATGTGTCACCATGCCCAGTTTATGTGGTGCTGGGAATTCAGGGCCTTGCACTTGCAAGGCAAGTACTTTAAACACTGTGTTTCCTCCAGGCCCCATTATTTTTTATTTTGAGACAGACTCTTACTAAGTTGCTTAATTGCCCAGG
This sequence comes from Ctenodactylus gundi, assembly GCA_004027205.1. Taxonomy (NCBI): domain Eukaryota; kingdom Metazoa; phylum Chordata; class Mammalia; order Rodentia; family Ctenodactylidae; genus Ctenodactylus; species Ctenodactylus gundi. Next base: position 166,597 of record PVKB01001167.1, read on the forward strand.
CTGGGCTTGAACTTGCAATCCTCCAGCTTCATTCAGCCTCCCAGAATGCTGAGATTACAGGCCTACATCATCAGCTCAGCAGTTCTGTCTTTTTTAGAAGATCACATAAATGGCAGAGTGAAAGATGAACCAACACTCAAGACTGGAACCAGGTAAACTCTAAGGATTTAAGACATAGAGTAGCCAGCAGAAAATCTTGACAAGAAGAGGAGGATCTAAAAGTTAGGGCTTTTATCAGGGGTCTTTTAATTACTGGATGAAATTTCTAAAAGAATTTTTGTCTCAGAAGAAAAGACCTAAAAACTGAGCTCCTATCAGGCAGAAGGTTGGCCTGAACCTGTTAGGCAGAATGTTGCTGCTTTCCTCAGCAACAGCAGACAGTGTGGATTCAACAAGAGAAGACCTAGAGTCAAATAGCTCAGAACAACAGGTGCGATTCCCACTAGAGTACTCCCCAAGGGCTGTCACATCATCTCTCAAAGGCTACTCCCCTCTGCAAAAGGGCAGCACCTCCTATTTATCTAATAAAGTGGAAGTATGGGACAAATTAAGCAAAATACTACAAAGTGTCTATTATAGTTCACAGAATGTACCAGACACTGAAAAAAAGGTAACTTCTGGTATGATTGTTAGATAAGAGACCTCTACTTGCTCCCTCAGAAGAAAGAATAGGTCCCAGTCACATGTTAGATGATTTTAACTATCTTTAAAATGCTGACTGCCACAAGCATATGAATATCTTTAACAATCATTTTTAAGATTGCTTTAGTCACAGAACAGAGGGCTGAGCCCGTAGGGATTTTCTGAATTAATATTTAGTCACTTAACACAAGATGAAGATTTTGTTTCAAAGACAGAATGAAAGCAAAGGAAAAAGATGGGGATCATAAACATGTCACCAGTATTTTCTCAATCATTTCTTAATGACTTATTTTTTTTTCAACCTAACACTACAAATACTTTCTTGTAATTTCTTGACTGGAGAACCATTGTATATCATTCTTAACTAATTGGAAAAGACTTAACCCCAGAGGATTTAATATGCTATAGTAATATAAAAGACAGCAGTGGTAATAAGACTCTAAGAGCTATCATTAAACAAACATATGGATGGTAACATTTTTACCTTTCACAAATGCTAGAATTTAATTTTTATGGCTTGAAAGCAGAACAGCTTCAGTTAACTGAAAGACCAGCTCTGCAAATGTAGCCACTCAAAGGATGAGAACAAAATATGTTATATGTGTAGCTCACTCAGGCACTGTCTCTACTCCTCACCTCCTCTATGAGTGGGCATTCTAAGTTATATCTTACAGATGAGGAGACAGAGGCATGAAGACATGGAAGGATCTGCTCCAGAACACTAAACTAGTAATAGGGCACTCAGGATATGACGACTCAGGTTCAAAACTCAATGACCCTCATTTCCCCCCATTTTTATTGATATGTATAAATACAAAATTTAAGGTTTACAATGAAGTTTAGTATTTCATTTTTAAAACATCACATTTCAATTATTATTTACATTCAATAAAAAGAACCATTGCATACATACATCTACACGAGCTTTGATAACTGCATCAACTGCAAAACTACCACAAGCAGCCAAAATATCTATTTCCAGGACCCCAGAATCTTCTCTTGCACCTACTCACAAGAGTCTATGAATGCCTCCTAGCTATTACCATGCTAAATTGAGATTGTTTTCCTCCTCTATTCTTCCCACTAATTCTATCGTTTAAAATTTTGCTTCTTTTTAACACAAAATAAAATTCTGATAAAGGCCCTCACTAGTGTAACAATCAAGATATGAAACACTTCCATCACATACCACCCAGTTGGCTTCTACTGCCTCTTTGTAGTTAACCTTTCCCTCGAGCTCAGCCCCTGGAACCTACTAATCTGTAGCCTATTCATATAACTTTGCCTTAATCAGTCTGTCAGAGAAATGGAAAGATACAATATGTAGCCTTTTGAGCCTAGGTGCTCTCACAATCTTTTATGCTTCTGAGCATATGTGTGCATGTGTGTACTGAAGACCAATGACAGACAAATTTTAATAGTACTGTAGTCCCACGTATACTGCCATGTGTGACAAATTCAGGGCGCCAGAGGCCATCCTTTCTAGGTGAGAGAATACAGGAACATCTTCAGTCCACTTAAACGGTATATAATTCAGTCTTCATTAGATACATTAATAATAACAAACTATTTGTGATACACTTAACAGGAATGAAAAAATAAAAAAAACAAGTTTGTCTACACTGAGGATGAGACCTTCCTTATCACACCATTCCATGCTTTTTTTTTTTTTTTTTTTTTTTTTTTTTTGGCTAAGAAATCAAGCCCAGGTCAGAGATCTGGCCATAATATTGTGAGTAGCATCAAGGGTTTCCATTTTGACCAGGAAAAGTCAGAATCCAAGTTCTCTGCCAACTAGCCCAGCCAGGCAAGGCAAAGGAAGTGCAGATTGGCCTGCTGCTCCAGACTGTTTGACTTTCCTATTTTATAGAAAAAGAAGTATGTGCCCTGAGAATATAGAAGGAACTTATCTAGAGTCCCATATCTGCAGAGCCAACGGGGTATCCCAATAAATCCACATATAAATACCTTTTTCCATAATTAATGATAATCGTTCAACATTACTCTCTTCTTCTCTTTTCTGCTCTATCTCCTATCAAGTAGGGTGCAAAGATGGTTTGTATTGACTGAAAGAATGTATAATGCTATCTTTAATATCCAGAGCTGTCCAAAACATCAAAAGTTTTAACTGGATTCTATATGGAACTCCCACAATCTCTTATTAAGGAGGATTGGAAATGATGTCTGTTTAGTTTCAAAACCAATAATCTGTTTTCTGTACATTTTGATAACTGTTCTGACATTCATTCAGCTTAGTATCCTATGACTCATTTGGTACTCAAACATTTATTGACTCAGGTTCTTTGCTGGATCCTGGAGCTAACAATGATCAATTATGATCTCTAATTTCAGCTTGGTCGGTATCTAGTAAAGGAGTGGGACGTGAAAATAAAAAATGTTAATTACTGAGATAGAAGCTATGAAAGAAGTATGCATGGTAGGCACCACTGATCTCCTGCACAAGAATGTGAGCACACGCATGTGTGAGAGGAAAAGTAAATGGAAATGGTCACATTAGGAGGTTATTTTACAAAATGATATCAGAAGTTCCTTTTTTATATAGATAGACACTTAAATAAAAACTACTGAAATACTGAGTCCAACAGTGATCCCTGGAAAAAGCTTCCTGACTTTTCAGGAACAACTTTCTTCTTCCCTTTTACTGCTAGTATTAGAGAGAGAGAGAGAGAAAGGAAAGAGAGGGAGGGAGGGGGAGAGAGAGAGAGAGAGAGAGAGAGAGAGAGAGAGAGAAGACCTAGCACGTTGTCTGGGTCCAGAATGCAAAATCAGGAAATAAAGAGGCAGTTTTACAACTGTGAACTTCAATCAGCTCATTACAAACCAAAGAGACATATTTGAATGCATGTTGCTACATTCATTTACCTATTCTGCCAAGCCATTCAATTACACGATTTCAGATTTTGTATAAAAAAATACAGTCATGTTTCTTTCAAAAGCTAGTATTTGGAGAAAAGTGATTAGAACAGCATGCTATGATACATTAATACAGTGGTTTCATTTAATGGACAATGGCAGTTTCTGAAATGCTCCCTATACTTTAAATTATTGCACTTACAATTCATGACTACAACATGTCTCAACTTTTTTCTTTACTGCTGTACAATACACTCACTGCCATTGTGAATGCAAACAAAACACATTATCAGAAGAGTTTTATTAGCATTTGTAATCGTAAGGAAAGTCATTTTTAAAGGTGGAAAGTAGGTGTAGTAGGTTGTTCAAATTGTGTTAATACAGAGAAGGATAAAGCACTATAATTGCAGACGGAAAAATCAGAGTGGGAAAGAAAAGGCTAAAGCAAGAGGAAAGTCTTAAGCCAAAATTTAACATCCCCTTGGAGGGACAGGGCACAAAAAAAAAAGACTGGAGTTTATTCTAACTAGAAGCAGCTGTTGCGTTAGAATTAGGAAGCATTCCTAATGAATCAGCAGTTCTTATAATAAATATACTCCCCTTTGAAATGTGAGGATTCTGCTATGAGAATTTCTTTTGATATATTTTTTACATGAACTCATTAGACAGAGAAGAGGCAAGGACTGAGCATGTACCTTGCTAAATTGCTATGGTTATCTTACCCACATCATGTGCTGAAGGTTAGTTAGACTGGGCACAGGAAAACAAAGGAAACGCTTTACCAAGCTAAAAGAACTTCTACTCACCTTACTGCGAAAGGTGCCAAATATCAAAAACCTTCAATTACACTAAGACCAGTTAAATTTAAAATGGAAAGTAAAGTTATATCAACAATGCCAGAGGCCTTCCTTTTGTATCAAGAAGAATGCCCAAATTGGAACATGGCAATGACATGCTTACAGAGCATACTGTTTCCCAGATATCCCACTGTCATTTTAAGAAGAAGAAAAATGAATTCATGAGTAATTATTTATCTCCATCTAGATTCCATATTCCTCTTTTTTTTTTTCCTGGTGACATTTCTAACACAGGTTTCTCTAGATAATCATTGTGTCCAACAATACAGCCAAAAAAAATCCATTTGAAGTGACATATTCTCATATTATCTGAACCACAAGGTACCTTCAACTTTTAATTTATCCATCTCCCTTTTACTCCTTTCTTCCCTCTCATTCCTCCCTCAGTCTCTCCTCTTCTATGATGAGTTTCCAAGATATATGGAGCCCCAGTGCAAAAAAACAGGAACCCAGAAAGTGACACAAGATATAATGAAAAGATGAAAAGATTTGCCTTGTATTTAAGTCTTCAACTTAGAAATGAAAGTGAAAGAACATTCTCAATAGAAATACAATCTTTAGGCTGCTTAAAAACAACCCTTTACACAAACTTTGACATGACCTTGTATCTCACTTGGCCACTTTTGCTCCCAACAACATGTTTAGAGAACACAAAGAACAAACAGATCTACAGGTAGTAGAAGTTAAGGATCAAGAAGGTTCAACTCTGCCATTACCAAGCCATACAGAAGGAACAGGAATTAAGTAGCTCTTAAGAGGAAAGAAACTGTGCATCATATGGAGGTAGGGGATCACCCCACTTCTATAAAATGAGAGTCTTAAATAAAATGGACAGATGATCCAAGAAAGAAATCAAGGAGTCATGAAAAAAGATTCCTCTGCTTAAAGATCAGCGTCACCTAGGAAATAAAAATAAAATAAAAAGGAAAACAAGCAGCAAGGCTGGCTTTTGGCCTATAACTATTTGGCAAACCATGGGCACTTTGAAATCTCAAATGATGCTGACATAAACAGAGATGAAAGGAGATAAGACCTAGAAACCTCCTATGCATACCACAACCTAACACTTAAGTGCTCAAGGGACATATCTTTAATATAAAGACTAAAACTTTTAATAAAAGTTACTAACTCAATTTTTTCTTTTTCTTTCTTTTTTCTTTTCTTTTCTTTCTTTCTTTCTTTCTTTCTTTCTTTTTTTTTTTTTTTTTGAGACAGGGTCTCACTCTATAGCCCAGGCTGGTCCTGAGCTCACTATGGAGCCCAAGCTGGCCTTGGACTCATGGAAATCCTCCAGTTTCAGCCTCCCAAGTGCTGGGATCACAGGCATGTGCCACCACACCCAGCTTATATGGTGCTGGGGAATCTGAACTTGGGTACTTAGCGCTTGTCTTAGCGCTTACTAGGCAAGTGCTTTAACCACTGAGACATTCCTCCAGCCCACAATTTTTCATTCTTAACACTGTTATGGGGATGGCAAACATCTCCACTGATAACTGTCTGATTAGTGAACTCTAACATTCTAACTTCCATATTTTGTTCTCATATGAATTTGCAACTCAAATTCATCCAGCATGGTCTGATAAAATGGCAGATAATTGGTGAGAACCAGAAGTACAGTTAAAATATAAATCTACTCCAACAAGATTCAAATTTAACCAACGCTCCTCAAAATTCCTATAAATAGAACTTCATGGAAAATTAAAACAATCAGGTATGGAATAAAAAAATGGTTTAATATGTTTAAAAACAAAAAGTGTGGATACTGGGGAGATGAAATGAGCAAAATATACACATTGGAAGCTCTCCCAAAGATATAAAACTAGGCCGGGGGCCTGGGGGGTGGGGCGGGGAGAGGTGATAGGATAATGGTCAACGTATGCTGTGTGCATGTATGAATCTGCCAGAATGAAACTAATAAATCTATATAAGCAATAAAATAAAGAAAACTACAGATTAAAAATGCATAGAAAACAAAAGACAACAAGCAGTTAGTTGTCAAAGAAACAAATGAAAAATAACAAAATCAAAATTTTAGACACAAATAAAGGTGGATTAGTAAGCTGGAGAAAATTTTGACGTAATGTCCATAATATGGTTGAAATTGAGAAGAAGGAAAAAAACAGAAAAAAGAAGACAAGAAATAGAGGGGAGAGAATATACCCTAATCAGATTTCAAGGATGTAAGAGAGAAAAGTTAAAAGTCAAAAAAAGTTGAGAGTATTCAAGAATTGCTGATCCAGAAACCCAAGAAATATAAATTTTTAAAAATCCACACCACAGAAAAACACTACAAAACTGCAAAACACCAAGTAAAAAAACCACAAAAGAGAAGAACTGAATTAGCTTAAGAGCAACAAGAAGACATTTGTGGCAAGTAAGTGGGGGAAAAAAAGCAAATTAGAAACATAAAAGAATCTCCTTAACCTAATAAGAAAATCTAATACATATTTTATTGGAAAACATTAAAACGTTTCCTTTAAAATCAGGAAAAATAAAGGATATTCACTACCTTTATTTCTACTCAACATTGTGCCAGAGTACCAGACAGTATAACTAGACGAGGAAAAGAAATAAAAAGCATTAAAAAAGACAAAGGGAAAAAATGGTAATGCCATTTTGAAATTACATAATTTTCTATCTAAAAACCAAAAGAAAGTACAAATGAACTACTAAAACTAATTACATAGTGGGGCAAAAGATCAGCATTTTTAAAAGGCAATTGTTTTCAAACAATAGAACAAAAATGTAATTATATAGTATTTACAGAACCCACCCAAAGAAACTATTTTATTTCTAAGCCAAAGATAAACAGAAGCATTATGGAAGAAATTTTAAAGTGCTACTCAAAATTATTGATATAAGATCTAAGTAAGCTGACATCATGTTCAAAAAGTGGGCAGAAAGACTCATTAACATAAAGGCATTAATTTATCTCAGACTTATCTTTATATTTGGTGAAAATCCAATCAAAATTTCAACATGCTTAGTATGAAACTTGATGAGTCTAAATCTATATAGAAAGACAGAAGGCCTGGAAAGGCAAAATATTACTTGCAGAAAATAAGAAGATGGAGAAACTTTCTAGACATACATTAAGACTTCAGTAACCAACACAGCAAGAAACTGACACACAGATAGGCAAACTAACTGACAGGAGCCAGAGACAAGACTATGCATATAGTAAAACTTAATATACGACAGGGCTGTAACTACAAATCTCTCAAGGAAAAAATGGCTCTTGCAGACATGTTTCAGGGACAAATGGATATCCAAATGGGAAAACAAATGAGTTGAATCCCAACTGATACTATCCATAAAAAGCAATTCCGAATGGATTAAAGATATAAATATGCATGGCAAAAATTTAAAATATCTTGGGAAAAAATACCTCAATATCAAGAATGAACAATGCTGTGGTTTGAGACCGGCATATCCTCCAGAAGCCTCACATACCTATAGAAATTGTGTACTACTGTGAGGTGCGACCTGGCTGGAAGGGACAAATGCCTGGGGCTTAACCTGGGGGGATAGAAGGGAGCATGCTCATTTTGTTGTCCCTCCTAGATTTGGCCCTGTTCTGCCATGATGTGAGGAGCTCTGACCCTGACCCTACTATGTGGTCCCACAATTCTTCCAGCCACCCACCTGTGAACAGACTGTAACCTTCCGAAACTGTGAGCTGAAATAAATCTTTCTTCCCTAAAGTTTTGGATGCCAGGTATTCTGTCCCAGCAGTAAGAAAGTAACTAAGACAGACAAAGATACCACGCACGCAGGCATGCACACACACACACACTCACTCACTCAAACTCACATGGAACCACACACGTGTATATCTCATGTCTCTCATAAACGCCCAAAATCAAAGATTAACACAAAAATTCTAAATCAAATATTAATATACAAAGAATAAAACGCCAGTCTTATCAAGTAGTTTGGGGGGGAGGGGAAATTAATCAGTGTAGCTGGGCCCAGCAGCACAGGCCTATGATCTCAGAAGTCTAGGAAGCAAAGGCAAGAGGATCACAACTGTGAGCCCAACTTGGGCAACTCAGCAACTTGGTGAGATCCTGTCTTGAAATCAAAAATAAAAATGGGGTGGGCTGTAGCTCAGTGGGAAGGCCAGGGGATCAATCCCCAATATTATAAGGGAAAAAAAGAGAATGTATCAATGTAATGTAATTTATCATTTTTTAAAAATAAAGGAGAAATCCTCATGTTTATAGCAGTAGATGCAGAACAGTTAAAATAAACTTTAACAAAAAGGAAACTCTCAGCAATCTAGTATTAGAAAAAAAATCTATGGCTTATTCGTTAAGATAAAATATTGTTCTCCCTAATACTTCCCTCTTACAACTTCCATTCAACATCTGTGTAACACTGAAAATCTTAGCCAGTAAATGAGAAATAAATAAAAATTAAAGGCATTAAAATCCAATGGGAAGAAGTAAAACTGTCTCAATTTGCAGAAGACATTATTGTTACATAATGTAGAGAATCTGTGAAGAACTAGAAAAGCTAAAAACTGAAATGAGCAAGGTCATAGAATATAGGGTCACAAACAATTGTATACATACAGCAAATAGTTGGCAAATAAAACACTATGAAACAATTCTATTTCTAGGATTTTTTAAAGAACCACAAAATATATGTGAAATATAAGAAAATATATGCAAGAAATCATTTAGAGCAGAAGGTAAAAAAATTGCTGAGAGAAATTAAAGATATACTATATGAAGAGACATGCCATGTTCAAGGAATGAAGGCTCAATATTATTACATTCTCTTTGAATTGAGCTACAGATTCAACAACAATTCTAATCAAAATTCCACCAAAGTGTTTATAGAAACTGACAAGCTGATACTATTAACAAAACATACATGAATATGCAAAGGATTTAGAGCATCCAAAGCAACCTTTAAAAAGATGACCACAATGGAAGGTTATATGCAACTAACTCTCAGTTCTCACTCAAAAGCTACAATAATAAGAGTGTTTGGGTTATAGATTGACAAATATAACACAGAACAGACCCACACGTATACATTCACTATAAAGAAGCAAAGCAACCCAGTGCAGGAAAATCTTTAAAACAAACGATGATACAGTGACTGAATCGGGAAAATATGAACATTCACCCTACCTCAATCACACACAAAAATTAATTTGAGATAAATCACATCTATTGTGCACAAGTTAAAATTATAAAGTTTCTAGAAGGGAACACAGGAGAATATTTCTATGTTATATATGAGTAAGCAAAAGTTTCTTAAAGGCAGAGAAAGCACTAACCATAAAAAGAAAATGCTGATAAACTTTGTCAACATACTAACATTTTGGCTCATTAGAAGATAGTATTAAGGAAATGAAAAAGCAAATCCTCACTAATAGAAAATATCTTCAGAATAAGTATCTGGCAAGGGACCAGTATAAAAATATACAAAAAACTCCTAGAATTCAATAATTTAAAAAATAATCAAGGATTTGAACTAGTCCTTTCATATAGTAAACACATTTTTAAAATGCTCAGTAGTGTCCAAGAAAATGCAAAATGAAGCCACAGTGAGATAAAGTGAATGGCTAAAATGACTGATTACACAAAATATCGGTAAGGATGTGGAGCAATTGGAACTCTCAAACACTGTCGACAGAAGTGTAAAACACGATAGCCACTTTTAGACAATATCTGGCAATTTCTTATAACACTAATATATACCTATTCTATGTCCTAGCAATTTTACTTCTATTTACTTAAGAAAAAGGAAAAGATATGGCCATAGGAAAAGAATGTTCACAACAGCCAAAAACTGAATCAAACCTGTTGTTGGTCAATAATAAAAAAATATATACAATATAATCAACCAATATTCAGTCATAAATAGGAAGGATATATCAACACATACTATGCGTGAATCTCAAAAACATGCCGAATGGAAGATTTACAGGGAAGAGTACATATGACTTCATTCTAGAATAGGAAAAATTCATGAACAGGACGAAGTCAGAGAACAAACGTATCTTGGAGATACTGTAGATTCAGTTCCAGATCACTGCAACAAGGCAAATCTTGCAATAGAAATAGAGCAAGTCACACAAATTTTATTTGTGTATACAAAAATTATTGTCCATTAAGTTTTCAATGATAGTATCCTGAGATTTTTTGGGAGAGACAATACTGCAGAAGGAATACAGGGCCGTCACACTGAGCTACATCACCAGTCTGTGTTTTTATTTTTTGATTTTGAAAAAGGGTCTCAGTCACTAAGTTTTCCTGACTAGGCTTGAATTCACATTTCTCTTGCCCCTACCTCCCAAAGGGCTGGCATTATAGGCCTACACCACTGCCCCCGAGTCCCATTTTGTACTAAAAACTACATAACTTGATTCAAAAACAATTATTGATGAAAAATGCTAGCAATCATCTGAACTACTGAAAGTATGTGCCCCAGATCTTTAATATGTAAATAGCATAGTAAAGCACTGTTCAATTAAACATGGTGTATTTCCTCTAAGGGATAGATGCAGGGATGAGCTGTGAAATACTGTGAGAGATCTTTATGGGGTGATGGTAGTAATATACCATTTCTTGATAAGGATTTAGACCACAAAGGTGAATGTACTTGTCAAAACTTACATAATGACTTAAAATGTGTACATTTCATTGTACATACTTTTTATTTAGGAAGGAGAAAAGACTAGTAACGACATATTGCTTCTAGTTAATAAAAAATAAACAGCAGTATTTAAAGGTAAACACACTGATTTCTGCAGACTTACTATAAAAGCTCAAAAAAGATGCACTGTTGGAAAAACATGATACAACAAGTCTAGTAAAATACTAATTGTAAAGTAATTGCAGACAATTGTAATTGTAGATAATTAGAAGGCAGTATGCATTTTGACTATTAAAAGTAAAAAAATACAAAATGAAGAAGGAAGAGGTAACAGAAAAATCAGACTTCCCAGATTAATAAGAGCAAATGAAAGGATGAGAAAATATACAAAAAAAGTAGTATGCAAAAAAAAAAAAAAAACCAGGCAAGGCAGATTTTGGCATGTGAAGAGGTAATTTTAAATAGAGAGGTCAGGGAAGGGCTCACGAAGGAGGTGACTACTGAGTAAAGGCATGAGAACAAGTGATAGCAGTCATTTGGAAACACATCCAGGTGGATGCAACAGCACAGAGGTCAGTGAGGCTGGACTACAGTGAATGAAATAAAACAGCAATGGTGAAATAAGGAGAGATATAAGGGATCTGATCACCTGGGTCCTTGCCCTTGGATATTTTTCTTCCAAAATGTAACCTTTTGAAGATTTCAGGCCAAGGAATGGTCTGACCTAACATTTTCAAAACATCACTTTACATGCTGTATTAATTATAGGTAGGTGTACCTATTCTTTCTCAATCAATATTTTAAGCAATGGAATAAGCTTAATACTTTTAAGTATTCCTTCTTACATAATGAATACTCATTGATTTATCAAGAGTGATGCTAGTTATGTCTCAGTCTTGGCAGAATGAGGAAATAGTCACTCAGATAATTTTCTGTGTTCTAGGATTTATTGAAGATCATTATTTAAGAGAAACTGCATCTAGAAAGCTAAGACTAGAAACAGGGAAATCAATTACAGTAATCCATCAAGTAATGGTGGTGGCTTAGACTAGGGTGGTAGCAGTGGAGACAGAAAAGGAGTCACCAAATCCTAGATACACTTCACTTTAAAGTAAAGCTGAGTTTCCTAACAGTGTACGAGCACAGGAAGAGACCAAGAATGACTTCAAGACTTCAGACATGATGGAATGAAAGGATGGTTCTACCACTGACTGAAATGGGGTTGGACTGAGAAAGAAATAGATTTGAGGAGAAAGCTGAGAAGTGAAATTTTAGATATGTTATATAAAACTGCCTGTCAGACAAGAAAAAGAGACAACTGGAGTTCAAGGGAAATGTTTACATTTGAGACTGGTAATTTTGAGAGCTGGTAGATGATATTTATAGCTGTGATGTAATACTTGTTGTAATTAAGGGAGTACATATGTTTAAAGAAGAAAAGAAGTGCAAAGAGTAAGCCCTGGAAAACACACCATTAAATATGGAGGGGACTTAAATCAGCAAAAGAAACAGAAAAGCCAGGAAGGTGCCAGAAAAACAGGAAAGAAAAGTTTCCTGGAGGTCACACAAGTGAAATTTACTAGAAAAAAGGCAGAAATTAAATGTAATAAATAGATCCAGAGAGATGAGAACTGGGAATCACTATTTTTGGTCACTGGTAATCCTGACAAGAGCAATTTCAGAGGAGCAGTGCAGGTAGACTCCTGTTCGAAGAGGATTCAAGAGAGGAATTGAAAATGAACTGAAGACAACAAGCTCAGCAACTTCTCAAGGAATTCTGTTGTGTATCGAAGAGGAAACAACGAATTGGTTCCATTTCTACTCCCAAGATGGCAGAAATTGCCACATGTGCTGTGCAATGATAGAAAAGGTCTAGTAGCGAAGACAGAAAATGATATGCCAGAATAGGAAAGAGACAATTGGTAGAATCATGTCTTAAAGGGATCAAAGAGAATGGGATGTAGTATAAGTGACAAATAGAAACCTGGAAAATGTATCCACAATCCGGGGGGAGAAAGCAGAATACAGGTTCAGTAGGTTGGTTCTAAGAGGTGGTAGTAGCAGCTTACAGAATTTCTGATTGTTTCTAACAGCTATGTCTGTTACAGAAGGAAAAAGAAGAGGGAAAAAAATGAAGAAACCAGAAAGAATCTATATGTTCACCAGAGGTAGTTTTAATGCCATCAACCACTTTAAGTTAGCCAGTAAGAGTCTCAGGTGTTCATCACTGTACTTCAATATATTTTCCCATATGTAATAAATCATATATGTAACATTTATTTATAAAATCTGTGTTCTGAATTGAGGACTGGAATTGAGCGATGGTCAAAAGCAGACTTGCATTACACTTAAATACTTGTTTTAATAATAAAAAAGAAAATGTTGATGTATTCACAATATTTGATTTTTTTTTTTTTGGTGTTTCTGTTTTGTTTTGTTTTGTTTTTAAGACAAGGTTTTACTCTATAATTCACGCTGGTCCTGAACTCATTCTCAAGTCCAGGCTAGCCTCAAATACATGGCAATCCTCCTATATCAGCCTCCAGAGTGCTGTGATTATACGCCAACACTTCCAGTTTATGTGGTATTGGGGAGTCAAACTTAGGGTGTTGTATCTGCTAGGCAAGTGCTCTAATCACTGTCCTACTCCTCCAGCCCTTCAGAATATTTCTGGAAGCCTACATACTCTGAACAAATGGTATTATGGATCATTTTCTCTCCCTCCACCCCTTTTTTGTATACAATATGTTTACTTCAGAACTCAAGTCTACTCATGACTGGGAAGATAAATTTTAAAAAACCACATATAAAATATAATGAGTACAGAAAAAATTAGTAAAAGAACATGTCATCATTGCTGCATGCAGATGGCAGGGTTACACGAGGCTTTCTTCTGTTTTCTGATAGTACCTTCAATTTGTCAGGGAGAGTACAATGAGCAATGCGTAACTGATGACATCAGCGTGAATAAATTATTTTTGATGGTACTGGAGATTGAGCCTTCAAAACGTCTTCAAGTGCCCCAGCCTAGTTTTTATTTTTTGGTTTTGGACAGGGTCTTGCTAAGTTGCCCAAGCTGGGTTTGAACTTGTGATCCTCCTGCCTCGGCCTCCCAGAGTGCTGGGATTACAGGCCTGTGCCACTGCCTCAGCTGAGAATGCATTTTTTAAAAAATAAAAAGTAAAGTAAAAGTCTCTGAACCCTCTGCTCTTCACCTCTTTTAGCATTCTCTGTACCCAAGACTTGAGTTTTGCTTTCAACTGGATTCTAACCTCCTGACTTGATTTCTTTGTGATGTCATTGGCTCAGACACTTCATTTCCAGGTATTTCACTCTAAACAGATGACACTGGGTTTAACATAGGACTTGAAATTCACTTATAATGCTGAGATAACTCCTCTTGCCTCACACTTTTGGCTATCAAGAGGCTGCCTACTGTTCTCCTGGAATTGACCTTGAGCCAGCTGGTTGGCATATCAAGATCTGTCACTCCACAACCCAGCAGGATTGAGAGTGGTTAAGTCTATTTTATGTCTATAAGTGGAAATGCCGGTATTTATCAAGAAAAAGATTTAAAGGGAGCAGACGGGTCTCCTGCCAGCTCATCGTCCTCTCCACATGAGGCTTCCTAAGTTCCCAGGACCCAAACCTGCACCTACTGCCCCAGTTTCTAGGTGAGAAAGTATACGCTCTGCTCTCGTGACTTCTGGATAAAATTCTTATAATGACCAATGGCCAACTCTGTTCACTGTCCTTAGTCTGAATTTCTTTTAAGTATCTATGCTTGATCTGACACTGATTCTCCTTTGCCACATGCTTAATTTAACCTCAGAGAACCAATGGCAGAAGCCCCTTACTTTTCACCTCCCTCTATCCTCACTTTCTCATATTCCTGTTAAATATTCTACAAATATCCATTTCCCTTCAGCATCAAAACTTACTATTTACTTTGTGCATAGCCTGCTGTTCAACAATGGCCCACCTATATATCCTAAACTCTGTAGGGAACAATTCTGACCAATATAATGTATCTACAGTGTGAACTGCATCACTGAGAGACCCTACAAGCTGATCGCACCCATGAAAGTTGGAAAGCTGATGACAATCTAACATTTAGAATTTCTAAAAAATTTGAAAAAAAATCAAGAGTTTCTCCGAAGCAAAAGATCTAACATACACTGGAATAATGGAGAAAGTAGTACAGAAAAGGATATTTTAACATTTCGCCAGTCATCATTACATGCCCTATATTTACCTATACCAGTCATAGTTCAACAAAGTATCGATAAAAGCTCTAACACTCAGCAAGGTTTCATAACTTTCTCCCAGTAGCCAGCAACTGGTAGAAGTAGTATTTGAACCTGGCCTTTCTGACTTCAAAATTAATGGTCTTTTTATCACACCATGAAGTGTTCAAATCACCAACATACTCAGCATCTACCAAAGCACTTTCAAATTCCTTCCCTAGCTATGCAAATAATAGTCAGATTCATTCCAATGTTTATTTTCACTAATTAAAAAAGCATAGACCTAAAGAACACAAAAGAAGATAATAACATGGTATTGTGATACAACTTTTTTTGTTTGTTCTGTTTTGTCTCTATACTACCAACCAAATTTTATAATAAGGCAGCCCATAATATGAGTTTTATGGACTTTTTGTTTAGTTTTGGGTCACAATCAACTGGAAAATCACTATGAAAGTTTGAATGCCCAATTCTGAAAGCTTAGTTCAACAAAGCCCCCGTTTTAGGGTACCCTTTCTAGTCATTCTCCAACCAAGGGAAGATAACCCGAGCACAACCGTGCTGCTCATTTAAAAAACAAAACAAAACAACTTCACCATAGTACAAAATTTGGTTTGCGTTTTTAAGAAATCTTAACAATTTTTATGTCCTGCTATGAAGAACTTACACAACCTAAAAAATAAAATCTAAAAAGTGTTAGAAAAGACAATTTCAAGGCATCTTCCCATCTACCAAAGATGAGTAATACGGACTCAAGAATATTTATACAAAGAATAAACAAATATGCAGTAACACTCTCATAGCAAATAGCTGGATTTAGCCATTCTTCAATATATATGTCTATCAAACAAAAGCTGTTTTAGATTACAAATACATGTAATTTTAATTTGTCAATTAATAAAATATATAAAGCTGGGGATTTAGCTTAGTGACAGAAAGCTTGCAAACCTTGCACAACACCAAGATTCAGCTGCAGCAACACAAAATAAATAAATCAAAGACTAACACTTCCATGTGAATAAAGTATGTTTTGCAACTCCACTGCTACTATAAAACACTACCTACTGCATACCCACGGCAGAAATACCACATGCACATAAGACATGGTCAGCCACCCAACCCCTGGTCTTTCATGTGTGTCAATGACCTCCTCATTGTTTTCTTTTCCCACTTCCAGCCACATCCTGCTTTAGTATTCCTTGATCTTTCCATTACCAAACTTAACTCTGAAATCACTACAATTCCCTAATTTTAAACCACATTTCCCACCCTCAGTGTTTGTTTATATTACAACTCCTTCTATACCTCATCTTGACCTTTATCACTGATAGGCCCTTTATTTTTCACATGAGTCAGACTCTCTTCACTCTGGCTTTATCCAGCATGGCTCTATAGCTCACATCAAGACCCTGAAGGCCTGTGTGGCTTCTTTTCATCACACATTGCTGAACAACAAAAATGTCTTATCTTTGAATGAACCAACTATTCACCTTTGTTATGACTTCATTTCAGCTGATATATAGAGCTAGGGAAAAAAATCTCCTGCAAACACATTATACATCTAGAAAATGTACATTTATAAAGCTACAATATCACCAAGCCTTCAACATCATCTAAACATTATTTTTGTTCACTTGTAGGACTATATGACTACTTCAAATCTCTATATCTATTCCAACTTCTTATCCCCATATAGTCTCTTCCTAACTCATTACTTAATTTCACCACTTAATCAAAAAAGAGAGAGAGAGAAGCCATCAGACTAGACTGTCTCAACCATACAACAATTCATTCATTCAATACCAAAGACCACTGAAAGTATGCACAGAGGAGTCAGATTACCTAGATCCCTATTCTAACTCGATTCCTTGGGTAAGTTACTTTACCTGTTTGCACTCCTGTTCGTTCATCCAAGTTTAAGATAATGGTAGTATCAACTTCACAGAGTCATTTAAAAAAATAAAAATGCATGGTGATTAAGAATGGTGCCTGGCCCAGGGTAAATACATGATAAACATTAGCTGGTACTGTTAGCATGATGCCAACAACATGACTCAGGTACCACATAAATGCATACAACTATACATCTATCCTTTCTTCTCTCCTTCTGTTACAAGAGAGGGAATGTCACTTTCTTTTAACTGGGTTTATGAAATAATTTTTTTAAAGCATAATGTAAGAAGACTCAGAAGAATAAGCAGCTAGCTCAAGGTCACAGGAATATTAAAATGTAGAGTTAAGATTTTAAACAAGATCAACTCTGTAACTACCTCACTCTGTCTTTCAAACTTCCAACATACTTAATATGGCAGTTCTACCTAAATACCTCAGCTCCTGGTACAAAAGTGAAGTTCATATTTGAAAAATGAGAATTTCCCTCCAAAGAAAGAAAGGGCCTTCAAAGGCCTTAAACTGTAAGCATGCATAAAACAGTCTAATTTATGGAAAAGGGAGTACTGAATTCTGAAGGTGGTGAAAAGTTCCACTGCCTAGATGATGCAAATGAGAATATTCTGAAGAGAAGTATGTGAACATCCCTGGCCAAGAGTTAACAAGGGGCATGGAACGCCTTGATGGTGAGAAAAACTTATAGCTGCTACTGGCAGGAAATCTCTCGGACATGACAAAAATCTGTTTAATGAAAAAGAGAACATATTAAAACTATTTGGCATATGAGCCTAAATCAAACAGTACAGCATAGAAGTCCACAGATCACCTGAGGACTGAAAGCAGAGTCCCTTCAAGTAGGCAGTTACAGTTCCAACAGCTGTCAAGGAATCCTGGTCCTTCAAATATTATTAAAGGGATAATATAAAAGAACTTTAAGGAGTAACTGTGGACGTGGCAGATAAGAGATTTCACTATGTTCAGAGCACCTGGAATCACTTAAGAGACATCTCTTATCATCTGGGAATCACAGATTAGAGCCCAGGACCACAGGCTCAGGTCAGTTCAGAACAGCAATTCCATTTTTCCACCTCTTGAAAGATGAGGGCCATAGGACTGTAGGCTCTTCATCATTCCCTTATATGAGCTCCGGGTTAAGGCATTTAAAACTTGTCAGTTTCCCACAAATTGGAGTAAACAGATGAATATACATTAAAATGAAGAGAAAGAATAAAGAATACTTTTAAAAACTAGACCACCTTGAATGCCAAATGCTGCCAATAATTTAAATATATATTATACACAATTCTAACAATAATGAGGATATTATTACTACTATTATCAAAAGGAAAAATAAAATTCAAAGGTGAAGTATCTTGTTCCAAGTCACATGGTCATGAAAGATAGAGCTGAGTGAGATGTGGCTCTACATCTGTCTGACTTTGCTACTATACTTTTTCATGTGGGGATAGAAAGTAAAAATCAGAAAATGATGTGCCATTATAAAGCTAATGAAATAACTTATAGACAAAGACCATCTAATAACTAGAACTTACTTTTAATAATACTTAAAAATTAATGTGTAAAATGAGAAGCATCCTTCCCAGCAGCCCTTTTAGAATATAGAAATTAAGGAAAGTCAATACAGGGCTACTTCATGTATGAGCAGCTAGATCAGCTTGGGTAGTGACCAGCACCCATGCCCAGCAATCAGCAGAACACTCCAAAGCCATTCTGATGAGCTAGGATTGGCATCTTCTCATCCTAGCTGGCCCTGTAACAGTCACAGACACTAGCACCAGCTGTGGGGAAGGCTGAGAACACATAAAGGTGGCTCCCTCCAGGCCAAAATGTCCACTACAAGGTTGGTGGATAAACAGAGTTGGCCTTGCTAGAAGAGAGCCAAAAGTGTTGTGGTGTGAGAAAAGCAGCACTATTTTACATACTCTCACATGCTACAAATGAACATGACTGCATGACAACAGGAGAAATGGAAGTACAAGCAAAATGAAAATGGATTTCATTCTAGAAGTCTTTTCTCCACAATAAGAGCTCACAGGTTAGTTGCCAAAAGCGAACATTTTTCTGTTTTCACTGAAATGCTAAACATGGTTTGCTCATAATTTTTCTAGATCGTAAACAGGATTTTTGCAAAAAGTGTGGCTAAGAAGCCCTGGGCTGGCAGCTCATCACACTGGCATGAGTTCCTATAACTAACACCTACACAAAATGCTTTGGTCATACCCTTCTGTCTGAGACTATGAGTTCCATGAATACAGTTGAACGCATAGCTTCTTTCTTCCTTCATTTATTCACCTACAAAATAACTTTCCTCATTTATTCACCTACAAAATAACTTTCCTCCATCATTCATTCCCCAACATCAATACCTCAACCTACCTAGAGATGTTTTGTATCTTTTTTTAAAGCAGAAAATCCTTAGATTTAAAATGAACTATAATTAACCTGAAATACCCAGGCTCCAGGGCATCAACCCAAAGATGGAAACTTGGGGAAGAGGAAGAAGGGACTGATGCTCTGCACCAAGTCTCAGAGCCACCAAAGTCTTACAAGAACAAAACTTGTGCTGCCTTGAATAATTCCACAGAGTAGCACCTCACAGGACATGTGTGATGAACTTGATCACTGCCAAAAGCCTGGAGAGAAAATCACAGTCTCACTCATTCCCTTCACCAAAACACTGCAAGCGATTCTACAGAGAGGTAGGAAAGCACCACATAAGAACAAGGAAAAT
Source organism: Ctenodactylus gundi (assembly GCA_004027205.1). Taxonomy (NCBI): domain Eukaryota; kingdom Metazoa; phylum Chordata; class Mammalia; order Rodentia; family Ctenodactylidae; genus Ctenodactylus; species Ctenodactylus gundi. Next base: position 186,474 of record PVKB01001167.1, read on the forward strand.
TACTTCTCCTGCACTCACTGTTTTTCAGTTTATAACTTCACAGATCTCTACTCCTGGGTCAAATTAGAGGTGATCAAGTAGAGAGTGGGCCCATGGAAAACACTTACCTTCAAAGAGTAAGGAACACTTATGATGCCCATTTGCTTTTAAAGGTTCCCATATAGTAAAAGTATTAAGCCCTCATTTTCAGCATTAGCCAAAAGACTGTTCAAAGCCTTAAAAGGGAGAGGGGGAAGCAAAGGAGCCTGCAGAGGCATCACAGCTGCCTTGAAAGCAGGAGATGGCTGCAGTCACAGTCCATCAGTTTCATGCCTGTGGTTTCCTTTCATTCTCGGAGTCAATTTAAATTACTAATAATCAGGAAACCTACATGACAAGACATCCATTAAAGACAACTACTAATAAAATCAGAACTAAATATCACATCGGATCATGGTATGTCTGGCTCCTAGGTTATCATTTAAGCTTGCATAAAGTGCAAACTAATACAGCAAAGGCACTGCTCCAAAGAACCAAATTAATTGCCTTGGTGAGTTCTCCCAAATCACAAAACTGCTTCAGGGAAGTTACTGCTTTGTTAACAAACAGTAGCCACTTAAAATCTCATATGCTCTTAGTTCACATATATGCTTGGTGGGACAGAGGGGCCTTAGGAATAAAATTTTGCATAAAAAATTCTTAATTTACTAGGGAGCCACCTTAATAAAATCATGAATTCTAAGAGCAAGTATAAAATCTTCTTTTAAAAGTATTGATACAAAAATTCTGATATATGTAAACATGACTTTTCCTTTTGCCTAACAAAGTTACTAATCAAATTATAATGAGAGTAAATAAACAATTATACTGTAGCCCAAGAACTTGGCAGTGCTAGGCAATATTATACATAAAATTTAAATGAAAGATTGCCAGACCTACAGCCAAGTGATCAGGTGATCACAGTATTGCTTTCAGATCTATTTGCTCAGATACCTTGGTAAGTAACACTGTCTCTTGGCCTCAATGGTAAAATAAAGAACAAAAGGGATCAGATACAAAAGCTGTCTGTAAAATCCTAAGACTGGAAAGTATCTTGATCATCTATAGCTTCACTATTTGTTTACTGAAAGAATGAGTGAGGACTATATTGTGGTCTGTGCCCTGACTAGATGTTTAATATCTATTACAATATGATGGAAGACAATAATCTTTATTTCATGTGTAAGAAAATGGAGCTTAGAAAAGAAAGACACTGTGAAAGATTCTTAGCAGAGTGAGGATTAAAACCTAGGTTTTTCTAGAAAAAAACACTTCCTTCCTATTTATTTCCACTAAGAGACAAATATTTCTGTAAAACTGAATTATATTACTTACACACCACATGTTTAAAATCATCTCAGTTCATTCAACAAAAGAAGACACACCACAAACCACCATTTTAAATTACTAACCCATAATTTAATTCTGCGTTTTTACATCTATGTAATCCTGAGTGAGCTGATGGCGAGAGCATTGCAAGAGCCCTTGACAACCACCCAGAGGATGCTTGTGGCCACTCCAGTTAAAGCTTCTGCCAGAGCACACAGTTTGTTCCCTACCATTCTAATCTATCACTGAAATATCAAACAGTGTGTTGTTGGAATGGCCTCTATCCCGCAGTATGCATGGTCCAAGTTTCTACAAAGCCGCTACAAAGGCAATTTTGGAAACATACAACTCTTAACAACTCTCCCATCTGGTTTTCACACAAGTCCCCTCCTCCATAAGCCCACAGAAGTCATAGTCAGCTCCTGTTTTCTGGTAAACTAGTTGTCTTTTCATCTTGCTTGGTGTACGTTATGTCTCTGTCAGCAAATTGGGAAATGGTCTCCATCCTGACAGATACATTTAGTAAAGTCTTAAAAGCACATACACTAACAAGAGGGGAAATAGGGGGGAATTTCTGTCAGTTTTGGACTCTGGCTATTTGCTCTTTACAGCTTAAGTGTCAAGGGAATGGGATTTCCCAGGTAGATACACTAATGTAAAATGCATTAGTACTAGGTTGGGACTCCCAATCCACCCAGGGCCAAAGGGTTAATACAAAATGACAGAATTTAATGACTGCTATTATGGTTGCCAAGCAACCCAGGAAAGGTGTGCCATAAAGGCCTAATTAATGAATGAGGTAGCAAGAGTTTCTGTTAAGTTGGTAAGCAGTTCACAGTTCGCCATTGGTTGGCTCTGCCCAGATGGTAATACTCTTAAGCTTTCTTAGCTCCACTGAGCAGCAGCAAAATAGTGTGATTATGGTTGCAGCTCTGGCTAAAGTTCTGACATTCACTCCATATTCAGTACAATTCCTCAAGTCATCTGAAAACAACAGCCTCCTGAAAAGTTTCATACCAAGAATGAGATACTTGTATTTTGTTCCTCAGATGATGCAGTTCGAAACATTAGAATGACTCTTTTCTGGGCACCCTTGCTTCAATAATATCCAGATGGTATTGTCATGAGAACTGGGGTTTTGATGGAAAAAAAAGAAAGTTCTTTTCAAAGAAAAGACCAAATGAAAGTAACAAAGAACTACAATTAGAGTGCGTTCAACTTGCCCAACTCTGTACTATTGCTTTACATTATCTTTAGTCACCACAGCTCTGTATGGTAGGAATCACCACTCCCATTTTATAAACTAAGGCTCAGGGAGGCACCATACATACTGCTAGAATGGAGTGAAGGCATGATTCAAACCCTGGTCCAGCTCCCAAGCTCATGGCACTATGCTGCCACTGCTGGGAATGATAATTATGAAGAAAGCTGCCTGTTTGGATGCACTCAGGCATCCAACATAGAGTTAATCTTTAATATCTACTATTTTGTTTGATCTTCATCCTTATATCAACTGAGATTTTGTTGGTGATATAAATTCCCATTTTAAGGAGAAGGAAAAGGAGATTTGGCTCAACTAGTTCATGAGAAAATCAGTCCTTGAATTCAAGTTTCTGGATGCAAAGTCTGCTTTCCTTTCACCATGCCTCCAAAACAACCAAAACTCATAATTAAAGGCTTGCCCGAACTCAATTTCCATACTAAAAATGGATAATATATTCAATCAACCTGTTCCCTCCATGCTGTGATCATCAATTAAATGTGAACTTTTCATTGAAGAGTGTACCTTCTACAACTAAATGTAGATCAAAATCACCACATAATCAAACAAGGGTAGGCCCCTAAGAGTAGGTATGATGAACTGGCAAGAGAAAAAAGTTGTTTTGTTTTGTTTTGTTTTTTTCACTTGACCACCAAATGAGTTCTGAAGAAAATAAGAAGCGGGTGGAGAGTGGGTGCAGGACGACAGCAGAGGTAGCTGTCTCTGATAGCCTGGGATCTAAGAGGAAAATGCTCTTATTTTTCAATGGAGGAGGGTCTGTGCATGATGAAGGGCCAAAAGGGGCCTCAAATGAACAAAGATAGAGAAGAGGCAGAAAGATAGGTCTGAGACCAGTTAAAGTGTTCTCATTAATGGGCATGCAACTTCAAATATAATCAAAGTTGAGGACACGGCTCAATATAGCAAGCATCAAAAGTGTACCTCTGATCCTTTCATTTACTAAAACAACCATTTTATGAAGCTCAGAAACTACTTTACACACATTCACTATTCTATCAGGCCTATTTAAAAATATATCCAAGTCTTTCATTCTCATCTTGGCAGAGGTAAATTTATCACTGACAGCATTTTTCTCTTACGAACTGGGCTATGATAATTCACAGGCGACCCCTGCTTATCCACAGCAATCCTGCTGCCATGCAGGATATGCATGGACTACTTCAGTCCTGCTGTTTATGAGCACCGACTTGGGGAACACAAATAACAAAACAAAATCAGTCACATCTGCCTAAAGGAATTGACCATTCATTCATCATATATTTTGGGAGTATTTAAAACGCCAAGCACTGTGAGTTTAAATACAAAACACAGAGGTTTCAGTTTAAAAATGGGACTCTTAGCAAATGTATAACTAAGTGAGAATTTGCTTCTGCCCAAGAGTCAAACATATTGGGCTGCTCACTTATTCTCCACACCAACTTTTCCTTTCCTCCTCTTATCTTAGTGTAGGTCTACCTAACTTCTTACCACACTTGTAACTGGCTCCTCTTCACTAGAGCCAAATGATAACACACAAATCTGATTATCAGTTCCTTAGTGAAGATTATCAGGTCATTCTTCACTTACTTCTGGATCAAATCCAAACCTACCACATGGCACATTACGCCCTTGCTCTCTGGGCCTCCCAACCTTACTTTCTGACATTCCATATACTCTAAAGAGCTTGAATGTAATCCAGACACACTGAAAAACTTGCTACTCTGCAGAAGCACAATGCTCTTCCTTATCCCCATTCTTCTCCCAATTTCTTACTCACGTGAGCAACATTCTTATTTCCCCCTTAGGTCTCTTCTTACTTCCCACCTCCACCAAATTATGTGAGCTATGTTCTACAGGGTTTTCCACCTTCATACATTATTACCTTGAGACCATTGGCTTGACCATTTTATCTCTGTCACTACAGCATCAATGCATTGCCTGGTTCACAGTAAAATGCAATAAATGTGCACTGAACCAATGCTTACTGCATCAGTGAATGGCTTATACCTAATATTAACCCTATTCTATTGTGATCTTTGCTTATTCCCAGATTAGAGAAGAAAATTCCAAGTTTTCTTCCTTCTTTTATTATCCTTCTTGAAGGAATTGAACTAGTAGTAGTCTAACCCTTTGTATTTTAAGTGCTTGGCCTCAGTCCCATTTTTAAACTCATTTGGGCTTCTCCAATTAAAATCCATTTCTCATCTTAACTCCCAAACTTGGTAAACTGAGAGTCACAATATGAAACAAGCAACACCCTTTAAGGGAGAAAGAGAAAGGGAGTGGAGTATATGTGAGATCACACCTATATAATATCTGATCAACTTCTAAAATCACAGATACCGTTTAATTTCACCCATTATACTATTGAAAAGTAAACACTACCATTCTCAAACTGCTGGCTCCAAGCCAAATATGACTTCAACTTTGGCAAAAAGAGTGAACCACCAGAGATAAGCTGGGAGAAGAGGGTTTGGGGAGAGAGGACAGAGAAACCTAAAATTGCCAAAAAAATAGGGGGGGGGGGGGCGGTGGCGACACTGAGCTGACTTCAGAAAAGACTGACTGATTTAAAATGAAAGCTAGAATGCAGACAGAAGGTGGCAGCATGGACTTTAGGTCTGAGCATCAAGATGCCTGGACATGCCTTTCCAGCTTCTTCCTCAATGCTGTGCCACAGGTGCCAAACTATAACCTCTCTGAATGTAGGCTGTCTTCTAAAAAGCAACTAGCTCTTAGTGTAAAGAATATTTTGAAAATAAAAAGACTATGAAAATAGTAATTTCCAAAAGAATCTAGCTGCAAAAAATACAAATTATCTTCAAACGCTTTGATAACACATGCAAATTTGTCAAAATCCAAACTTGTATTCTGATTTTGGCTAACAATTTAAATTAGCTTCTAGTGACTCCAAAGTATGAAATGGCTTTTCATTCTGGCTCAAACACCATTAACAAATGCATCATTAAGAAAATTTCTTAGCAAAGAGAAATTCAAAAGCAATTCTTGCTCATTTTCTAAATCTCTATTTCAAAAGTTCTAACTTTTCAGTAAAACATGTCTAAGATTGCAATGCCACGAGGAGTGAAATGACACCAATTACGCCACATGCTTCATTAATTTTTAAAGCTTTGGAAATTGCTAAAAATTTAGAAGGTAAATATGAAATACTCTAGTGACCTTCATGATATTTTACTCAAAATTTTTCAATATCAGTAGCATAACCACGGGCTAAATGATAAAATCCAGCAATACTGAAAGAAGGAATTTACAAAGTCTCTTAAAACACTTAAAAGTTGAATGGCCCACGTCTTTGATGTGACTGAATGCTTTGCAAACCAACTTGAGAAAAGTTTTCTTCTCTCCAAAATGCAAGCAAAGGCAGCTGCGGGGACCACAAGTTCTAGAGTGTGATTTGGAAGCATTTCAGCATCACTCTCCTTATAATTCAAACCCTGGTTTGTGTCTGTCTTTATGGGTCACTGTTGGCCAGATGGAAAATATTAAGTAAAAGATACTCAACTAAAGCAGCAGGCTATAGTACATGGTCACAAGGCCCCAGTTAACCACAAGCAGATCTGCAGGCAAGCTCTGCTCAGCTACAAGCGGAGCTCTGGCGCATCTTCTACCCAGCAGCAGGAGGGCCCCAGCCAGCTGAGAGCTGCCACTGTGCCAAACAGACTGTGTGGGTCTCACTGCTCAGATGCTTTCAGAGAAAGACGGAGAATTCATGGGCTCTTTTGTGAACAAGTTCTTGTGCTTCAGTTAGTGACCAACATCAAAGGTGGCATAACTCAATCTGGTCACAAATTACACCATAGACATCTTGAGGCAGTCTTCTTCCTGAGGAAATACCTATGTGGTCACTTATAAACTGGATTCGCAGAGGTGAACAATAAGCAACAAATGAAAAATAAGTTCAGCTTTTAGCAAGGTGAAAAAACTATGAACCAAATACATTTTTACTCAATAAATGAATTTTCAGTAAAATCTGACTGGATATTAGTGAATGCAGACCTTAAATATCAAAGTCTGTGCTGGACTATGACATTACTTATTTGTTGTCCTTATTTATGGGTCTGATTCAGTACTAACATCCTCACAGATTTGTAGAATATAAAGCATGAACTGCTAATAGTGGCTAAACTTCACTACAGCTTTGTCTGCAATAAGTATTCTTCTCAGAACTTTATGTGTATTAAATTTCTCCCTCAAGTCATTTTTTACAAAGAAAAGCTCTCATTTGGAAATGGTGTATGGGAGATAGTATCATCATCAATCCTTTTACACAAAGACCTAAAATTAATTTAAAATAACTTGTTTAAAATTAAATTCAAATCTGAATCCAGATTCTTCCCCATGCTGCTTCTCCATATCATGAGAGCAAATTGCAGCTATTCCAAGCATGACCATTTCCTAAATGCACTAGACCATGAAGTCCTTGAAGACAGGGATAGTGCTTTATTCACAGCTGGATCACCAGCACTCAGCACAGAGCATGAAAGAATGAAAAGAATGAAGAAAAGGAAGAGCCTTCAGCCTTTAGCAGTTGCCCATGCACAAGCTTCCATGACAGATAGTGCCCAATTTGTACCCAACTGTCATTAAACAATGCAGTATTTGTGTGGTTCTTGACAATGAAAATAAAGTTAATGAGTAAAAAAAAAGATCTTCATTATGCCAGGGACTTTGTGCATAGGATCTGTGTTCAAGTCATGTTCTTCAAACAGCCACACTATCTTCGTGAAGTCACTTTGAAGCTCAGTGCTATTACTTCCAATCTACCCAGCTCTGACAAGAACTAAATGTGATGATGAATGTTAAAAGTATTAGGCAGGATACTGCCTTCTCCACCTGGCTGCAGTCCAAGTAAAGTACACAACAATAAAACTAGAACAGGAGATGAGACAGAACCACTGAAGGAAATATAATACGGTAACAGCTGCTCTTAGTTTCCCCAAAACTGTTTTTGTTGTTGTTGCTGTTGTAATTTGTTTGTTTTGTTGTCAAGTGAAGTTTCAGAAATCATCTTTTCCAGTGTGTCTACGGAACAGTTTCATCTATATGACACTAAAAGTTGATATCTATACTTTAGATTTCCTGAATTAAAAGAAACTGAATGATATTCCCATATGTAAAACAAAACAAAAGAAATTCTAAAATGCCCATGACACCAGTGAAAAGAAGAAAGTGTGGATATTGTCTCAAACCTAATCCACCTGTCCAGAGTTGAGTGCTTTTCAGATCCTCCCAGATGTATCCTTTGAAGCTATATGCTTTGAGATCATAATTACAAAATGGTGCAAGAACTGTAAGATCACAAACAGATGACTCAAAAAAGAACAATCATTAAGAAAAAAACATTTCAAAAGGCATTAAGTGATAGAAAGACACCTTCAAAATACAAAGGTTTTAGAAGTTAGAGTAGAAGTAGTAAATACTCAGTATTTTAAAAATTATAATATTTATACTGGCAAGAAAAATAAAAATCAAAAACAGAAATACATATAAATCCAACAAAATAAGTATGAGTTATATGCTGAAAACCACAAAACACTGAAGAAATCAAAGATATACCGTATTCATGGATTGAAAATTTAAAATATTATTAAAATGTCGTATTTCCCCAACTTGATTTATATATTCAGCCTGACATCACTCCAAATCCCAGTAGAATTTTCTGTAAAATTCAAAGGCCAAGGCATTTAAAGAGCAAAATGTATTTATAAAGGAAAAGAACTAGGAGTTGGAGGAATGGCTGAGAGGTTGCGCTAAGTGAAGAACTAAAGACTGGTGTTCCCGTTCCCCAACATCCCCACATAAGTTGGGCGTGGTGGCGCAGCCTAGAATCCCAGCACTGGGAAGCTGAGACAGGAGGATAGCTGTGAGTCCAAGGCCAGCCTGGGCTCCATATTGAGTTCAGGACCAGCGTGGGCTACAGAGGGAAACCCTGTCTCAAAAAAAAGAAAAAGAGCAAAAAAAGATAACACAATTTTGGAAAAAAAGACAAACACAACTAGAATACTCATGCTATCTGATTTCAAAACTTAACTAGAAAGTCACAGTGATCAAGACAGAATGTTACTGATAAGACACGTAGAACAATGGATTAGGATAGAGTTTCACATAAATAGTGAATGAATTTTTACAATTGTGCAAAGGTGACTCAAGGAAGTAAGAGAGTCAGTTAAGCAAATGGAGCTGGAACAACCAGATATCTATGTTCAGAAGAAAGGAAGGAAGGACAGAGAGAAAGAAAGAAAAATCTCAAATTATATCAAGTATCTTCAAGAATATTAACTCATTAAATATTAGATGTTAAATAATAGACTTACAAGTATAAATAAAAGTTCAGAAGAAAATACAAGAGAAATTCTTTTTTCTTTTTTTTTTTTAAAGACAAGGTCTCACTCTGTAGTTCAGGCTGGTCCTGAACTCACAATGTAGCCCAGGCTAGCCTCAGACTCATAGCAATCCTCCTGACTCAGCCTCCCTAGTACTGGGATTACAAGTTTGCACCACCATGCTCAGTTTATGTGATGTTGAAGAATCAAACTCAGAGCCTTGCACTTGCTAGGCAAGTACTTTAACCACTGTACCATTTCTGCAGCTCCAGGAGAAATTCTTTGTGATCTCTGATTAGGCAAACAATTTCTAGATACGACACCAAAAGCAATCCACAAAAATAAGACTATGTGCAAATTAAAATTTACTCAGTGGAAAACTACTGTTAAGAGAACGAAAAACCTATCCATACACTGGAAGAAAATATTTGCAAATCATGTATTTGACAAAAGACTTGCATCAAGAATATTTAAAGATTCTTAAAGCTCAAGAATAAGGAAAAAAGTAAGTTCTTAAATAGGCAAAAAATTTAAACACTTTTCTTATGACAGCATACAGAAATGGCAAGTAAGCACAGAAAAACATATTCTACATCATTGGGAAACTGAAAATTATAATCACAGTAGATCCCACTGCATGTATTGTAGAATAGCTACAATAAGAAAACAGTGATGATAACAAATGCTTGACAAGATTCAAAAAAACTGGAAGTGTCACATAGTACTGGTGCAAGTATAAAATGAGGTAGCCCCTTGGGAATCGAAACAGGCAGTTGCACATAAAGTCAAACATTTTCTTAACATACCATCCTTTAATCCCACTTCAGATATTTAGTTCAAGAAAAACAAAACCTGCGTTCACATAGAAACATATTAGCAAATGTTCATAACAGCTTCATTCACGATCATAGAAACTGGAAAAAATCCTAGTGTCTTTCAATAGAGAATTGATAAAAACTTGAAGGTACATTCATACAATGGGATACCTATGCAACAATATCAAAAGTGCTAGGCCCAGTAAAAAGGCCTGAAACCTACCACTCTGAGAGGCTGAAGCAAGATGGTTGGAAGTTTGGGCCCAGCCTGGGCAACTTAACAACTTAGTGTGACCATATCTCAAAATTAATCAAATAAATAAATAAATAAATAAATAAAATAAGATGGAGATGTAGCTCAATACAAAGGCCTTGTGCTCAAACTGCAGTACGGGGCAAAGGGAGGGGATGAATCAGTGACGTACAACAACGTGGCTAAATCCCAAATGCTCTCTGCTAAGTGGAACTCAAGTCTCCAAATTCAGTGTCATGTGATTACATTTTTAGTCCCTCCTGGATCCAGGTGTGGAAGGTGTGGTAAGACCCTACTACACACCTATAATCCAATTTACATGCCTATAATTCACACCTCCAGTTGAGGCCCCAATCTCTCAACAGCACACAGTTCCACAGACAATTTATAACACTCAAATACGTAAGACTTTGGGGCAGGGGGTGGCATTCCAGATTCAAACCACAATAATGACATAGAAAATGGAAAATTACTGGGATATAGCTCAGCACCTGTCAAGGACTGGGAGTAGGAAAGGGTGTGACCACAGACAGTACAAGGAAACTAGGGGAGGAGAAACCAAAGAACTGTTTGTAGCTGGACTGTAATAATAGCTACCTAATTCTACACATTCAACAAACCTCATGAAATTATTCATCAAAAACATTAAGTTTTACTGTTAGCAATGACATATTAAAAATGAAAAGTCTCACTATTTTAAAAAATAAATATAATTAAATTTTTCTAGTGCAATGATTTTGTTGAATTTAGTTAGGGATACAAGGTCCAAATGAAAAAAATTCTGCATGTTTAGGCAAGTTATTTAATTATTCCAAGCCTCAGTTTCTTCATCTGTAACAACAATAAAATGCGTGGAAAGCACTCCACAAATAGTAAGCTTTCAATAAATAAATATGAGTTGTTACTAAGTTTTTATGCATAGTTTAGCAACTTTTTTTAAGTTCCGGAAATACAGGATATTACATTCACCCAAAATGTAGAACTACTTTAAGATTATAATTCAATAAACCTGAAACCAGTAGAAGTCACTTATTCAGAGGAAATTGCCTATTTGGAACACATAAGTGACTATTTAATTGCCTCACTCTATCAGGGGTCAATATTATAACTGATTGGTAATTATGTGCCTGCTTTTACACTCTGGGCCAAAGTGAAGATGAGGAAAGTATGACCAAAGTGTCCGCATTCTCAGCATCTATAGGGCCACATCTAGTACCTACAGGCATCCAATCACTGTGTCCTCAACCTAAGTCAGATAAGGCAGAAAATATGAGATGCGTTAACATTTAAGACAGATGTGGACCACTGTCAGACAGTCCTAGGTTCAAATAATGACAATATTAATTAATAGCTATTTTCTGAGGCATTATTTCCTTTTCTACAGAACAACTTTCCTTTTCAGTGCCATTGTAAATGAGACAAGACATACAAATGTACAGAGCATTCAATTCTCCAAAATTGATGGGCTTATACTATAGCAGATTTCTGCCTGATTCTCTTACATATATGCATGCCAAGAGAGGGCATAGGAACAAAGTTTCGGGAAAAAATTTTAATAATTTTAAAGGGTCACACTGGGGATCAGGATGGGGCACAGGAGTAAAGCACTTGCCTACTAGGTGAAAGGCCCAGCTTCAATCTCTAATACCAAAAACAAAAAAGTCATATTAGAATTCAAGTGGTCACACAGTAAAATTTGCCCAGGTGTCAATTACTATAAAGCATCATCACATGTCATTATGTAATCCTCAGAACAATCTTTTGAGGGACTTACTATCCTCATGGTATACAGACAGGGCAACAAAGGATAGCATAAGCTCATAGACACAGAGCTGGAACTTGAGCCTTCTGAGCTTAGATTCTGTACTTATCACCCAAATGAATTAAGGAATAATGAGACACACCCATCTAAAAGCTCACTGATCTCCCAAGTATTAATCATTTCATAAAAATGAAAGTGTTTCTTTTCCCACTGTGACCATTTCTAGATGTTCTGAACGGATCACTGAGAAAGAATGAAAAATAATCATTTCTCAGATCCCCAACTATGTATTGATATTAGTCCCTCTGCTGAATAACTCACCATCAAGGTATCTCAGGACAATCCTACAGGGTAGGTGTTATGGTTTGGATCTGAAATGCTCCCCAAAGAGCTCCTATGTTTGGAAGGAGGATGGAGCGTGGAGGTTATTTGGATAAAAGGATTCATCCGTTGATGATTTCCTGTGCTGTTACAGGATGGGGGCTGGTTGGAAAGATAGGTAACCAAGAATGTGACCCAAAATGATGTATCTCCCCCACTAGCTCTGCCCTTTACACTCCACTTCTTGGACTCAATGACAGGACCAGCTTTCCTGCACCCAGGCCCTCTGCCAAGCTAGTCCACCATTTCCAGAGGAATATGAATGGACTAAGAACTCTGAACTGTGAGCTAAAATAAAACTTTTCTCTCTTAAAGTTGTGGGTTTCAGATACTGTGACCCAATAAGGAGAAAATGACTAAAACAATGGGTCCTTAGATGAAAAGATGAAAAGGTAAGTTTCAAGAGGTTAGGTAACAACAGAGATCAGAAGCTGGCAAGGGGAGCTGGTAAGCAAATCTACCCCGTCTAGCTCAAAAGCTCATGCTTCTCCCACCATATCACAACACTCGCTTCCAGAACCCTTATGATGCTCTTGCAATTTTAAAAGTCAGTCCAAGAAGCCAGCTTCATGATTTCCTCATTGCTTACATAATTCAGTATTTGCCTGAATTTAGAAATTTGTCCTTTCAATAAGCAGTGAGGTATGTTTCAAGATTTTTTTATTATTGACCAAGCATTCTGAATTCTCAAAACAATATTCACCTTTTACAAAAATTACTGAAGCTACCTAGTTTGACTGAACCTTCTCTGCAAATATGCTCATACCTGGATAAACACCTCTGATGAGTACTAAAACTCCATACCATAACTACACACACCAATAGCAACTTTATCTTTGCTGCAGCTAAAGCACAAATAAAGACTTCAGTGAGTGAGGGCTCTGCTATGAGCTTGGAAAGGCTAATATCACGTCTACTTTACACATGAGGAAAAAGCCCAGCAGCACACCCAAAGTCACAGATCATTAGGCTCTCAGCAGGGCTGGGATCCAGAGTCTGTCCTCTGCTCTCACCTAATGGGTTTTTTTCCTAGTACATCAGGATTCCAGGCTAGATTTTGCTATAAGGTTGCAAAGAAAAATTCCTTGCCTCAGTCTTCATTTCCCCAGGGACAAATATGGGGGAGGAAGGGAGGAGTGGAAGATGGAGAGAAGATGGTAACACTGAGCTAGAATCCCTACCTATGTTAAAGAATAATGAGGTCTCATATTTAGCATTTCAGCCAAAAAGTAACAAAAATGCTAATAATCAAATGCAATTAAATTTTTTAATACTGCCATGCATTAGCAGGACTCCAGGAAAACTTCTATCATCCCTCTGATTATGCATCTCAAACACATTTGTGGGAATAGGGAAGGAAATGTCCAAGAAACATGAATTATGGCAATAATGCCCTAATGAACTCCCTGAAATTTAATAAGATGATTTTGATTTGAATAAAAAAAATCACAGAATATTTGAGTCTTAGAGGAAACTGACAATGATCCAGTTCAAATCTCTCATTTCACAGGTTAGGTTGGTCTAGGTCAGGCATCTTGCTCACTGTCACCTGGCCCATTAACAATATATAGAGAACTTGAACTTGGCTCCTAAAACTCCTAATTTTTTCCTACATACTACACTGAGGGAAATGTAGACTCCCATTAGGTGCTAGTGCTATGAAGTGATCTGAAAGTCTTACTGATAAAATGTCAGTGTAATGTATTCAGGATTTTTAAGAAAAAAATTTCATTAAGCCATTAAGGTTAGGTAATATAGTTAGTCCTGCTTATGTTATAATTACTACTGTCTTAGGTTACAATTACTATTGGCATGTAATATGGAAACTATTCAAAAATTTAACTTGATCTTGAAATGAATTCAGTCCCTAAAGAGTAACTGACTAAACACTGAGAAGTTCAAATTAAATTTACTAAGAAAATCCAGGTGAGTTTTGAAAAAAACAGAAGCAAAGATTCTCATATGCATTCCTTTACCTTTAAAATAATACTACATAGGTGGGGGAATAGCATGGTGGTTAAAGTGCTTGCCTAGCATGTGCAAGACTCTGGATTTGATTCCCCAGCACTGTATAAAGATAAAGCTGGGTATGGTGGCACATGCCTGTCATCCTAGTACTTGGGAGGCTAGAACAGGAGAATTGGCATGAGTTAGAAGTTAGCTGGGGCAACACAGTGAGTTCATGACCCGCCTGGAATACAGAACAAGACTGTGGCTCAAATAAACACATCCATCCACACATACATGTACATACATATATACATACATGCATACATACATACATACATACATACTATATGACAAAAAGGAACAACCTCTTTCCTTCCATGAAAGAAAGTATCAAAGTTCATTCTCTCAATGGCCTATATCAACAAGTCAAATAGCAATCAGTGCTGAGCGAGGCTGTGGGGAGAAAGGAACCCTCCTGCACTGCTGGTGGGAGCGTAAATTCGTTCAACTACTCTGGAAAGCAGTATGGAGAGCACTCAAAAGACTAGAAATAAATATCCTCTTTGATCCAGTGACACCCCTCCTGGGAACATATCCAAAAGAGGCCAAAACAACACACAACAGAGATATATGTATACCCATGTTCATAGCAGCACAACAATAGCTAGAACACGGTAGTCATCAAAATATCCATCAACAGACCAGTGGATACACAAACTGTGGTACTGATATACAATGGAATACTATGCACCTGTAAAGTCCAACAGTGTGGAGGCTTTTGCAGGCAAATGGATGAAACTTGAGAACATCATGCTTAGTGAAGTTAATCAGAAGCAGAAGGTGAAACATCAAATGGTCTCTCTGATATGAGAGTCCCAGATCATAACCCCTATGGAACTTAAGATGAAAAACAAAGTGAAGGGGGGGTGGGGGGGTGGGAGGAGGGAGAGGTGGATAAGGGGAGGGACAAAAAAAGAGTAGGAAAGCCCTTGTCACCTTGACAAGATACGTAGGTGCACAAAATGCTCAACTCCATTGTAAACCTTAAATTTTGCACTTATACATACATCAGTAAAATGGGGGAAAAAATTCATTCTCTCCAGGGGATTTAGCAGCCACCAACATTACTTCAAATGGGACAGACAATGGATTGGTATAAATTATGAGCTAGTCTCATTTTTAAAAACATTTTTAAAACAACACTCTTAAAAACACAGAATTCCAAGATACTCTCTCTACCTCAAATGTGAAGGAACAGACTGCCACGTGAAAATTGCTTTTGAAGTTTTGCCACCTGCATTCTAAGCTATTATGTAACCAATAAACATAAATATCCTTCTGGGAAATTTATATGGGAAAATTTCTTAAAGATCATTTTTTAAAATTTCACTAGTTTAAGAGTCTTAGCAGATGAAACTTCCCAGAAGAATGAGGAATTGATACAACAGGAACAATATCCAGAATGCAAAGCCCTGAACATATTAACATCTATCAGGGGATTCATAACCAGCATTTCTTAAAGAGGATTTTAAGATTAATAACTAAAATGAAATTAATTTAAAACATATTTAAGCTAATGTAATATATTTGTTAGATACACAAGAATACTTCAAAAAACAGTCACTTAGTATAACTTGGAGCCTTACATGACTGTTTGTTGATTCTCCTTTTACAAAGTAAAAATCTGAAGATAAATAATCATCACACTGCTGCATATTGCTGACATCTGGGCTAGATTACATCAAACATTGCCTTCCTGTTCAACACAGCACAAGAGAATTTGAAAAAAAAAAAACAAAAACTTTCCAATTTAAACCTGTCCCTAGAGCCATAAAGAATGAAAAACTGCCAAGTCAACAGCTTCTGGGTGAACATGCATGCACATTGTGTGTGTGTGAGAGAGAGTGCGTGCGTGCGTGTGTGTGTGTGTGTGTGTGTGTGTGTTTAGTGATGCTTTGTTTGCTTGCTTGTTTTTCACTTTGTATTTCAGGCGCTTTCAATACATCTATGTACTTGTGTCTTCACTCTTTCACCATTTACTATCTATACTGTGCTCCAAAAGCTTGTACTTCCATTTATTAATGGATTAAGCCTCATATTCTAACATACCAAAAGAATTGGTCATTGGTTTGAAAAAATTAAAGGACATCAAAACTTTTGTTAAAGCTATTATTTTATAGTTAAATACCATTCAGAGCAACTTGAACTGGACCTTTCTACTATCAAAGAGCAATTCATTGGGTTGCCTGGGATTTGACAGGCAGGCCTTTCTAATTTTTATCTGGGGACGATTTTCACCTTTGGCTAGAAAGTACTAACACAGAACTTGAAATCCACCAAAGTAAGACAAAATAATTATCCTAGATTTGCTGAGGCAATTACTCAAATGCTGGAAGCTGCAAACCTTACACATCTGTGCATGTACATAGGTATACATACTCACAAAAGATCTTTTAGCCAGAATATAACATACCAGCCTTTACTAGGATCTAAAACTATTTTTCAAGAACGAAGCTGAGAATATAGTCAATTTTCCTCCACCTCACATTTAACAATGTTTAACCACTGTTTTCAGTGTTGTTCTTCATCAGCCAGAGTTAAGAAAGGGGGAATGTGTAGTGTTTTAGAGCTGATTTAAGTTTCAAGTAACTACCTGATAGATATTAGCACAGGCTGGGCAATGAAAGAAAATAAGAAGTAACCCCTGAATTTTCCTCCTAACCTTCTTGATTTTCTTATTAAAAAGAAATGTTAAAGCATTTACCTTTCTTAAGTTCTACAACTAACTTCCTGCTCTGACTAAAGATGATTTTTAGATACAAATAAAACTAAAAAAAAGAGAGATTTTTAAAGCATCTGGGAGTGATGAACTGAGAAAAAACCGTGATAACCCTCAGAACAATCTCAGTTCAGCTTAGAGAGCACAGGTAGCTAGAAGTTATCTCAGGTTCCACTCTTCTGAGACAATGAAGTCATGCTATCTTTTAATGAGAGCCTTATATCTGCCTTTGATGTGTGAAAGACACTCCCAGCTGGAGGAGAGTACAAGAAAGATCTAAAATATTTGCTTTAGCTGCAAAGAGCTATTAATGAAAGTTTAGAAAATGAGGTAGAATTAGGGGAGAAATTTTTAGAAAGAAAGATGACACACTCTCTCCTTTTATGAAATCTCAGAAAATATCTCAGTAAAGCAAAATTTGACAAATAACCTATCCTCCCCAACACACAAGAGTTCTTTACCCTCCTCTACCCCATCCAGAGTACACTGATAATCCACTAGTATTGAGGACACAGAAAAGGGACTTCATATAATTTTGTATTCACCCTCACCCAAAACACCAAAGTGAGACATGACTCAACAGATTCATCAGCTCATATAGGACAGAGTTTTAGAACTAATTCTTAAAAGAATTAAGTATGCTTAAGAACAAGAACACTTGATGATGAAAAATCTATGCAAAAGGGAACTGCACCCTAGTTCAGAGAGATCTTTATGATCCCTGCACTACTATTCTGAGATCGCTGCCAAATTCTTATTTTTAAAAATCCACAAAATTCCTAATGTACTTTCTAATAATCAATCTACTCGAAATATAGCAGATAGGTCCAGAAAACAAGCACTGAGTAATTTTCACAGACTGTTACATGTGTTCTATGTAAAGCCTGGAACACTTTTAGTCCTTCTTAGCCTGTCTACAAAGTAACTGCTTTCCCTGAATAATCAGGGAGATTTTTCAAAGGAGCAAGTCATATGAGACCTTTCCTTATGATTCTCTCTCATACAGGGAAGGAGAGACGCACCAGAGGGAAATACTAAGTTTCTTTCTAGCCTGAAACACAAAACAAAATAAAACAAAATATTTTGCTAACCCCTAAATTAAATATTTTATGTAACATATTTACACATATGTAAACAACATTACAAAGCAGGTCTCATTACCTTTATTTTACAAATGTGGAAAATGAAGATTATACAATTCAAATGATGTGATTTGTTACATTGCTGATAAATCAAAATTTTATTTTTCCTCATTTTATTGATATGTATAAGTGTAAAATTTAAGTTTTACAATGAAGTTTAGCATTTTGTGCACCTATGTATCTTGTCAAGGTGACAAGGACTTTCCCACTCTCCTTTTGTCCCTCCCCCTACCCATTCCTCCCTCCCTCCCCTCCCTACCACCCTGTTTCACTTTGTTTTTCGTTTTCTTTCAAATACCGAAACTCAGAGAGAAGATGGGGGCACATGTATCTACAGACAGACAAATGAAAAATAAATTATTTCAGCAACTTTTATTCATTCAAGTACATATGGAGCACCTACTGGGATCAGGTACTCATCTGGGTTCCCTCAGCTGCAACCAAATCTTTGTACCCTCTAGGAAATTATATAATTTCTCTCTCTCCAAAGTCTCTACATTCCTAGGCCAATGTGACATTCCTTTTTTTTCTCCTCACACATGCCTGGCTGAAATCACGCCAAACCTCAGCAGCTTTTTGAAGTGATAAGTCTGCTAGAGTATTTATGTTAAAAATAACAATTTCAACAGCATAACTGGAAATAAATATTCTACTCCAACAAGCAAAATTTTACAAGTGGTTAAGGAGAAAGGGATATGAAACCCTCTTCATATCCAGATTATCTCAAGATGACAACTGATAAGTAAGATAGATTCTCAGCCTATCATCAGACAGTATTAAAATATACTTTTTCAGAAGAGCTGCCTGCTTCTTTCCTGTAACTCAATTAATTTATCTATTTCTCAAAATTTCTGAAAATATACATCAAGCAATGTAGTCTTCTGCATTAAAAACAAGAACTAGGGAAAATACTGGTTTCTCATCTTAATTACAAAGTTAGTTTGCAGAGGCAGCAAATAGTTGGAGGCCTTTTCTTACAATTCCTTTTGATAGCAGGGAAGAGAAATTGCTTAATCTCCTCATTCCTCAATTTTCTCAATAAGGAAATACAATAAAGAAATAAACTGGGGGCTGGAGGAATAGCACAGCGGTTAAAGTGCTTGCCTAGCACACACAAGGCTCTAGGTTCAACTCCCTCATACCACATAAGCCGATGTTGTAGTGCACACCTGTAATCCCAGCACGTGGGAGGCTGAGTCAGGAGTACTGCTGTGAGTCCAAGGCTAGACTGGGCTACATAGTGAGTTCAGGATCAGTCTGGACTACAGAGCGAGACCCTGTCTCAAAAGAAAAGAAGGAATAAAAAGAGGAGAGGGAGGGGGGAGGGAGGAAGAAAAGAAGGAAGGAAGAAAGGAAGGTACTTATTGCCCCTTTGGCTTGAGAGGGAACTTAAACTTTGCTACATAAAGCTCCAGAGTGAGTACTAGATACCATTTGAAAAAAAGGATAATTGTTCACTAGAGTTTCAAGTTTTAATTGTATATTGGAGCAACTCAACACTGAGGATTCAATTTAAACCTTCTGAGGGGAGAGGGACAAGACCAGGATTATTCACATCAAAAAAAAGCAGTTATTTTCTCTTTTCTTTAAAGAAAAATACTGAGATAATTATTCTGAGTCTGTCCCAGCCAGAGCACTTGGAGACGTGTCCAACTGAGGCTAAAGTGTTGCTTTTGGAGTGAAGGGTATCACCATGCTCTGGAGTTCAGTCTCCTCTGCATATATATAAACATAAGTGCACAGCACCGGGAGCTGTTGTCCCTGCGGCCTCCCAGCACTGCCAGTTGGCAAACCCAAGCCAGGAAGTTGTCAATTCCAATTGCGTTTAGGCCATGTAGTCCTATTAAAGAAGGTTTGCTGGTTATGGGGCGTCCTCTGTTTCCAAAGCATGGGAAAAGGGGGGTGGGGGGTGCTGTGCTGAGATTGGAGCTGGCAACTTTCACTGCCTAGAGTTTTCAAGCAGCTATGAATGAGCTTAACAAAGGAGGTCTGTGGCTAGTTTTTGGCTGAAGTCCATGTCAACAGTTTTTAAGGTCACAGGCCACACTAACTAACATTTATTCCCAGCAGACCCTGTTCTAAACACAAGCTGTAAGTAGTACAAATTTCGAATTTTTCTGTAATCCCTTGAGATATTCCTGATCCTTCCACATGTTTCTGCTCAATTAAAAACAATTCTCACTTTGCACCACAAGAGAGGCCATGCTCAGCAATCTCAGCCCATCCTTAGGGTAGATGAACAAAAACCTGGCAAATCAAAGGGCTCGAGTGGGGCAGGGAAGGAATTCTGCTGGATCACACTGAAAAGTGTAGACAGCTCCCCAGGGGCTCAGTTTGTGAAAGCATAAAACGGGTTATGACAGAGATCCTGAGGCCATAAAAAGGAGGTTTGAGGCATGCATTGCGAATAGGCTTCTAGTCATTTTACACAAACAAGATAAAAATTTCTGAGAAAATTAGAAGGTCAACCAGGTGAGAGGAGAATAGTGACAATGTACAGGACAGATGCTAAATATTCCACTGTGAAATTAATATAACCATTTCTCAAGTAACCAAACTCTAACGTTAAATGTTGTAAAATAAAGGAGCTTCTTATGATCAATCTGAGAATTTAATACAAATTTTTTCTCCTGAAAAGGAGTTTTTACATCATATTATAATTAATGTATTTTTAAGCTTTTCAAGGCAGCATGGGAATAACTACTTTGGACTGCATGCTAAAGATGTAATAACTCTGTGTATGGTATGTCCATTAAAAAAAAATCTCTCTTAACTAAGCCAAAGTATTTTCAATTTTATAGATGAAGAAACACAGGCTTGGAAAGTTGATGTGACTTGCTTACATTCCTATAGCTAACAAAAGTAGTGGTCAAAACTTACACACAGGTCTGATTCCAGAGCTCAGATCTGTTCCACAAACTTACACAGAAACACACACTAGACTCTCAGCCTCCACTGTGGTAGTTCAGGTACTACTGCTTGTAACAATCTACATTTGAAAGTATTTTCCCATATAAAAAACTACCTGATCTATAGTGATATAAGAATTTGGATTGAGACTGACAGACTGAAATTGCCAGAACTATTTCACTAAGGAGATACAGAAAAAATTTAGAACACTCATGATCTTATTATGTAGCTATTCTCATTAATACTTTAGAGCCCATTTACCCAAGTCATTTTTCCCATGTATTTTTTACAAAATAGAGATCATATCACATATACAAATTTGTCTCTTTCTTTTTTTATGTAGCATTATGTCCTGGATGTTTTCCATTCATTAAATAATCACCAAAAACAATTTTAGTGGCTACAAGGTATACACTTAAGTTTAACTATTCTTCTATTTTTAGACCTTTGTTTCTTATTTTTTCATTTTATATACTATGAAAAATATTCTCATTCATATATATGTGAATATGTATTCTCATTCATATACACACACACACACACACACACACACACACACACACACACACATAATACATTTCTGAGGTTGTTTTCTCTCTAGTGACAGATTCCCAAAAGTAACTTAAAAGGTTTTGAACCTATGTTGCCAGTGGTTTTTCAAATGCTACATCACTTTACACCCTCACCAATGCCATGTAAATGCCTGTCTTCTTACAACAATATGTCATTTTCAAGTTGATGCGACCAAGGCTTATGTATATTGGTTTACACACATGCCCACAGAGATCTTACCTATGATAATGGCATGTACTTAACTGGCCTATCCTACTACTTGTCCTTCCTACAAAGACCTGTGTAAGGTGCCAATCACCACCCTGCCAAGATCCTTTACCTCACTATTCCTAAAACAAATAGATGTGAGGAAACAAGCTTCCAAAAGAATAAAGAAATCAAAATCACATTTCCCACTCCCGAGGATTGGAATGCAAGCCCTGCTCTGACTTTAAACCACAGACTGTACATCATGCCACCTTGTAATTCACTCAGCCTTTCATTAGGATCAAATTTTCTTCCACAACTTCAAAGACTGCCTCTTCCCCTAACAATGTCTCTGCAGACAATGAGACCAGATTAATCTTCTGGGAAGTAAAATATGGGCAACATATCTAATTCTTGCAGGCTTTGAGAAGAACTCCATGCTGTCATGTTGTCTTTAAAACACAAGAAGCAAGTGACAGTAGTATAGCACCACAGAAAGGTTATACACTGTGGCAGAACCACACAATGGCATTACTACTTTAGAAAACAATTTGGCACTATATCTCAACAAGCAGAGGATATACACTTTCTATGTGATAGCTATTACATTCCTAGGTATATGCACAGAAGCAGCTCAATCCTATGTGTACCACGATACAGCTATTATATTTTATAAGGATCTACATATACATGAAAACATTAATAATGGAGTGCTGGTAATTTCTTAACTAATAGCAAGAGTAGAAAATTTGCCTAGGGCCATATGGCTATCTGTAACATTTTCCTGCAAAATTTTCAACTTAAAAATTAGCCCACTTGGGGCTAGAGGAATGGCTCAGCAGTTAAAGCACTTGAGCAAGCGCTAAACCAAGTGCTAAGTACCAGAGTTCGATTCCCCAGCACCACATACTCTGGGCATGGTGGCGCACGCCTGTAATTCCAGAACTCAGGAGGCTGAGACAGGATGATTGCCGTGAGTCCAAGGCCAGACTGGGCTCTGAAGTGAATTCAGGACCAGCCTGGACCACAGAGCAAGACCCTGTCTCAAAAAAAAAAAAAAATAGCCCACTTAAGCTGGGTACAGTGGCATAATCCCAGCACTTTAGAGGCTGAGACAGGAGTATTCCTGTGTATTGGAGACCAACATGGGCTACATACTGAGCTCAGGACCAGCCGGGACTGTACGGCAAGATCCTGTCTCAAAAAATAAAAAATAAGAAAATTATTCCACTATATTTGGCCAAACATTTAATTATTATGTTAATTGTAGGTTGCCTTGGCCTGTTAGATCAAATGGGCCAGACGTTCCCACCACTGATTTAAGTAATGATTGTAAGGGTACTTGCTGTACCATTAGCCGCATGTTCTTATCTATGCATTTATATGTGTATCTACTTAAACTTGCTACCCTTTTCTGTGCACAGGTTATACTTCACAATTTACAAAAGGAAGGCACAAAGTTGTAAACAAACATTTATACAGTAGAGAAAGTATACAAAGGATTTTTATCAAGTACTCACTGTATTATTTGATCTTTACCACAATATTCTGAATTCTTGATTTCAATTTGCAATTAATGTAACTAAGATAAAGGACATGTGATAGATAACACATTTTTATTCTAGATCTTTCTTGTGTGTTTAATGCTTAGGATCAAATCCATGCCCACATACATGGGAGGCAAGTACTTTATTACTGAGCAACATTCCCACTTGTAAATAAGATTTTTTTTTTTTTTTTTTTGAGACAGGGTCTCACTCTGTGGTCCAAGCTGGTCCTGAACTCACTATGGAGCCCAGGCTGGCCTTGGACTCAAGGCACTCCCCCTGTCTCAGCCTCCCGAGTGCTGGGATTAGAGGCATGCGCCACCATGCCCAGCTTATGTGGTGCTGGGGAATCGAACTAGGGCACTTAGAGCTTGCTAGGCAAGTGCTTTAACTGCTGAGCCATTCCTCCAGCCCCTTAAATAAGATTTTTAAAAATAAAATTATGAAGCTGGGCATGGGGGTGCACACTTATAGCAACAGCACTCGGAGAGAGGCAGGAGGATGTGCTACAGGTTTGAGGACAGCCTAGGCTGCATAGTAAGCTGGGGACTAGTCTGGACTACACAGTCAGAGGTTATTTTGTCTCAAAATAAAAAATAATAACAATAATAAAAATAAACTACATTTAAAAAAAAATCAAATTATGCCAGGTGGGATTGTGCACACTTATATTTCCAGGACTGTGGAGTGTGGGCTCACATCTCACATTCAAGTCTAGCCTCGACAGCTTAGCAAGACCCTGAGAAAACAGCTCAGTGTGAAGGCCCTGAGCTCAATCCCCAGTACCTATTATAACTTAAATTATAGCATCAATGTTATTTCTATTGTAATATAAGTACTAAATATAAGGAAAAGGTAACTTCAAAGGAATCTCTGAAAATTAAACTCTCTCTTCCAAAAAAGAGCTAGTTTTATAATCATTTGGAAATTTTGCCCAAAAACAAGGATGACAAAACAAATATTACTTTGGCAAAGAGACAGTGGTCATCTTTACTCAACGATGATGATGATCAGCATTTTAATGTATTTCCATTTACTCATGAAAAGGGGGAGGGCAAACTAGTATCTCCCTAAAATTTGCGTTCAAATTTACCAACTTAAGAGAGTAAAAAAACCTCATCTCTGTAGAAAATAGTACACTAACAAACATATACTCTCTAAGAACTTTTTTGGTTTTAAGTTGTTTTTATTTTCAATAGCTTCTTGTATTTTTGTGTCTTAACCCTTTAGGGCAAAAGAATTACAGTAAGAAAAACCCAAGAAGAAGAAAAAGCAAATGCCCCAGGAGGTTCCTCAGAAAAATAGAAAAAATGCCCAATCTGTCTCTTTCTCCAAATCCAAGAACAAAAAAATCTTTTTCCAAGGAAGAGTTGATTAACAGTGATCTTGAGGAGATAGCTGGTAGCAGCCCAAGTCCACCCAAGAGAAAGAAATCTTTACCCAAGGAGGAAACAGCTCTAGTGAATCGGAATAGGCCCTCAGGAGTTTCCCTAAGAAAAGAGAAAATTCTCTGAGGAGCCAGTCAATAGTGGGCCAGAAGAGGCTGTTGGCACCAAGAGCAGTGCCAAGAAAAAGAAGAAAAAACTCAAAGCATTCAGGAAGATTGGAATAGACCTTACCGGGATGGGGGTGAATGGAGAAAGCCCTTGGCTGACAATTCCCATCCTATATCCTTAATCCCCCCCAAAAAATAAATCACCAAAAGACAATTAAAAAAAAAGAATGTGAATAAGAAGAAAAGCAGTCATTGTAGGAGCTCAGACATCAAACTACAGAACAATGAATTTCACATAATTTTTCTTGCTACACTTCAAGTCTTTTTTTAATATCAAGATTTTTTGAGTCAGGCATTTTTGTTACATTTTGGCTTATTAATATACATAGAGATCTAGCTAAACTACCAGACTGAATAAATGAAAAATGGTACAATTAACACCACATACACAGCTCCGCCCTCTTTACTTCAAAGGCATCTGAAATAAAATGCATCCAAAATTATAAATGCCTCTCTGAATTAATTTTAATAAATATTGTTTTATATTACAGATGAAGGATTTGAAATCTCTATGCAATATTCTGACACTGATGATTGAGTTAAAGGCCAATCCCCATAGGTTTCCTGAAGATTACTGGTGGTTTCCAGTCTCATGAATAATCAATTTCCACTGCATATTACAATGTAAAATTTAATGTTTTCTACAATATCTAAAAATTCCATAAGTTGTAAGTTCTAAAATATGAATATTTTTTCATTCAGAATGTAAAGGCAAAGCTATTCTTTGCATTGTACAATATATCCGTGCTAATAAAAATTATTGTGAAGATATAAAGTAAAATGTGAAAGTTATTTTAAACAATTTCCCATTTGTTTTAACTAATATTTGATACTTTTCCATACTTGTGTGTTCACTGTTTTCAAGAACTAATAACTGTTCTTTATTGTCAAGAATCCAAAATAAAAAAACTGAGTGTTTTTTCTCTTCAAACAAAATGATTAACTGAATAACTAATATTTAAATAACATTATAAACTGCATTTTCAAAAAGATCATAAATATCAGTAAAAAATGACTTTTCAGATTACTAAGAGTTTCTTTTATAAATCTACTTCACACAAATAAAGCATGTACACAAAAAAATCTCAGGATATGTAATATGTAAAAATGCTTAAAATATAGTAATTAAAAAGGCTGGATACAAAATTATACCTACAGCATGATTCTGTGGTCTTTATTAAAACAGATGCATGACAGATTTCTTATTTTTCTGCAGTTTTCTACATTCCTCTCGTGTGCAAGTGGATCTCCATAATTTCAAAAAATAACATTTAAAATAATGGTTCAAAATTGATAGAATTGTGGGCTCTAAGATATTTGAGATTGCACAATTATTTTTCTGTAGAGAATTACACCATTACCTCAGACTCTGAAGAAAAGAGAGATGTTAGGCTTGTCATGCTCCTCAAACTGACCACTAAAAGGGCCAGACGACCTCAATTCAAACTCTGTTAGGTACCCACGAATAGATCTTGCTCTGAGTACAGCTCAGAGGTAAAGGGCGTTTTCAGGAGTGAGGCATATTTTGAGTCATTTTCTTTCTATCTCCTGCCCAGTGAAAAGCAAAGATAAGGCTCAGATAAATGTCTCCAGCTTGTTGTAGTTGTTTAAGGAAGCTGCTGGCTTATAGGAAGTTCCAAGAAACTTTTGCTGACACTCAAATGACCTCTTCCTCACAGTATTTTCCTTTCTTCCAAAAAAAAAAAAAAAAAAAAAAGGTTTCCTCCTGCGGAATTCTCCAAGACTTCTACTTTCAGAAGACAGATTAAGTTTTATTGGATTTTCACTGAAACATATCCTACATCAGATTTAAACAGAACTGATCATTTTCTTTACTCTAATCACTTAGCTGGGTTGCTCACACAGATTATAATGGTACTTGTCAAGAAGAAGGAATGTAACTCCTGCTGGTAACTGGGGCTACTGTGTCTTGAGAAACATCAGTTCAGTTGGGTTTATTCTCCTGAATTGTAAAGTCCACTACAATATCATGGACAAAACCCTAAGTAGGAATCTGAAGATTGCCATTAACCAGCTATAAACCTGGGAGAAAAAGCTGGTTTCATTTCCATCATTTATAAAGTGAAGGTGGCAGAACATTATTTCTGAAAGCTCTCTAAGCAAAAGTAAACTACCCAACAAGACTTTTGTAACTTTAGGGGTGAAGGGCAGGGGAACATTATGAAACCTTTAAGGGTTGCTTGGGAGCAAGAAGATAAATTTGCAATTTGGTTTGGACTTTGGATTCCAAACCAGATTCCTTTACTTTTCCTCATGAAATCTTAGGTAAGTCATTGTGTCCCACAGACTCAACACTCGTATCTCTACAATGACGGCTGTTCCATAAGGTTGCCATGTAAATAAATGTGAATTCTACAATCATCTGGCATAGCCGACAAATTCTGAGACATGCCAATTCTTTCCTTTCCCTCCACATCCTATGTAGTGAGTTGTCCAGACTCAATCTATCAACTCCAAAATGGAATAATATTAACACTAGTCATCAGAAGCCAAAAGAATTAGAAAGATGAGAGAGATGTGAGAAAGAAACACACACACAAAAAGAAAAACCAAGCAATAATACAACCATGGAATTCTAGGGCAGTTTTACTCACCACTCTGTACTAAGTTTAACGAGCATTAAGAAAACAAAGTGCTCTTCCAGTCAAGATGGCAGTCAAGTAATAGAGCTACATGCTGTCTCCTCGTGGCCTCACTTAAAAAGTTGAGATTATAATTATAAACTGCCCGTTCAACTTGGCTAGGAGAGGAAGGAGCACCCCAATAATTGAAAGGGGGCCACAGGAATTTCAGAAATCCTGAAGACACATTGGAAGCAGAAGAATAAAGTAGTCTAGGAAGCAGCCTTAGGCCCACCAAGAGAGGCTGAGCAGCCAGCATCTGCAGACTTGAGGAAAACCTGTAGCCCAGAACCTCCGACTGAGGTAAGTGCAGAGCCCAGAGAAGTGGAAAGTGACAGCAGCTGACAGCCCCAGCCTCCAAAAACAAGCTTACAGGTAGTGTAAATGCAATGTGAGTTTCCCCTTGAAAAGACCTCTTGGAACCTAGACCAGAAGCAGCGTGCAGCAGCCATAATAAGCAGCAATATAAGCAAGAGCCACCTTAAATAAATAAATAAATAAATAAATAAGAACCCAAGACTGAATTGTTTATACTAAAAACAGGCTCAGAAGAGCACAACAGGGTTAATGTGGTCACTCTTAAATAATGCCTAGGAAGAAACTAGAACATGAGACAGTTGTAGAGAGCACAGAAAGGCTGCTGACCCCCTAAATGGCTCTCATGTCATGGGATCACCTCAGACGGTGGAGAGCCCCACCCTTAGGAAAGGGAAGCCAGGATAGGCAGTAGAGTTTTGCTGAGGGGGCTAGGGATGATCATGACACCTCAGAGGCCATCAGGCTGTGAGGTCCTCCTTCATTGCCTACTCCCAGCACAGAACTCAGAGGAACTGCAGCTACCCTCACACCTGTTCAAAGAAACCTCTTGGCTAGGCCTTAGGCAACAGGACACACACAGAAATGCCTGAAACCCCAGAAAGTAATAGCATGGGCCCTGAAATAGTGGAACTCATAGAGAAGGAAGATGAAAAAGCAAATAAATGAGCCAAGCAACCAGTTCAAACAAGATATTCTCAAAGAAATACAAGCAATGATCAGTGGGCTTAAAGAGAACTTATTAAACAAATAGTGGTCCTACTGGATACAAAGCTCACTGAACACATAGAAGTCACAAATAAGAAGCTGGCTGAGGTAAATAAGAAAATGCAAAATATGAAGGAATATTTTGATAGAGAAGTAAAAATTCTGAAAAGAAATCTAGTTGAAATTTAGAATATAAAAAATACACTTAGAAGCACGGAAAGTTGAGTTGAACATTGTGAGGACAAAATTTCAGACCCCAAAGATAAGGCTGAGGAAACAAATGCTGTTAATTTGGTAAAACAGATGATGGGTAATACAAAGGAAACTAATCTCAGAATTATGGGTGTGAGAGAAAGAGCAGAAGATAACACCAAAGGTGTAAAGAATTTATTCACTGAGTCATGTAGGAAATTTTTCCAAATTTAGAAAAAGAAATTAATTTTCAGGTACAAGAAGTGTAAAGAACACCAAATAACCTCAACCAGCAACAAGACTCACCAGGGCATATCACAATCAAAGCCTCAGAAATATAACATCAAGAGAGAATATTAAAAGCAGCAAGAGCAAAACAGACATTATTTTACCAAGGCAAATCCATTTAAATTACTGCAGGTTCTCAATGCAATCTTTAAAGGCCAGGAGAGCCTGCAGCAAAATCTTCCAAGCCTTTAAAGCCAACAAGTATCAACCCAGGTTGCTGTGTCCAGCAAAATTATTCCTGAAAATTAAGGGGAAAGAAAAAATTTTCATGACCAAGAATCCCTAAAGAAACATGCAACCAATAGCCCATCACTGCAGAAAATCCTTGAAGGAATCTTTGGGAGAGACAGAGACAAGCAGCATCAAAGAATATGGAGGAAAGGAAACATCCAAAATAGAAAATGTAACAAGAATAGAGACATCAATCATTGGATTGGTGTCCCACTAAAAGAGTACCAGCTTTCTCTAAAATCTGTGAAACTTTCCCCCCATAATTATTATTTTTATTATATATAAGTTTGTAAAACATAATAATTTTAATCAATAGGGAGAATTGGTATAAAAGCTTAATCTGTGAACCTTTTTTGATGTGTATAATGTACATAGATATTTAGGTGGGAGTAGAGTAGCACAAGGCAGTGGTTTTGATTTGGGAAATTGTTAGTTCTAAAAACCATAAGAGTTGGTAAATAAGTGATTCTTAGGTCTCTTCCCTGAAGCTGTCACTGAGTGGTAAACATAAAGGATCACATACCCTTAGTCAATGGGCTAAGAACTCAGTCGGCTATTAGTTCAAACTGTGACTCTTTCATATTCCAATTTCATGCTCTGTAACTAAATGTATAATAATGACCGTGTTTCTTCCTACTCCTCTTTAGAAAAGAATTCTTTACAAAATTCTGAAATAACTAAGTATGCTATTATGTCTATTGCTTTATGTGGGACATACGTTTGAGATATAGACTTAAGTTCATTTATTTGGTCTCTGATATAAGTTTAGCCTAAGAAAGCTGACTGATGTAATAACTTGAATGTCTTTTTTTATAGCAGCACAATTAATAATAGCCAAATCTTGGAAGAAGCCAATTTGCCCAAGTACAGGTGACTGGATAAAGAAGATGTGGTATACACACCCAATGGAGTATTACTCTGTCATTAACAATGACACATTTGAGTCATTTTTAGGAAAATCAATGTACCTTGGATCATGATGCTCAGTGACATGAATCATACCCAGAAAGTTGAATATTATATGGTTTCTCTAATATGAGAAAAGCAAACCATAAAAATTTAAGAGACACAAAAGCAATTAAAAAGATGGACTTTCTAGAGAGAAAAAGGGAAAAAGAGAATGGGAAGGAGAAAGGAAAATATGTTAAAAAAAGGGGGGGGGAGATTGTAATCTTGACGAAATATAAATGTGTACAAAACACTCAAGTTCGATGTAAACATCACATATTGCTATACATATACAGCTATATGTGTGTGTGTATATATATATACATATATATACATACACACACACACACACACACACACACACACACATATATATATATATATATATATATATATATATATATATATATATAAATGGGAGGGAAAAAAAGGAACTATGATGTCTCTAATTTATCTGAACTCCACTAGTCTCAAAAATGAAAATTTTCTGCTAGCCAAATTGTTGGGATGTCAACCTCCTCACACCACAGGTTCCACTGGCTTGAGAGAGGGCTGAGCTAAAATGATTTCCTTTGAAGAAAAACAAAATGAAACAAAACCAGGAGGAGAAAGAGAGCTTCTTTCTTCCATGAGACAGGCTAAGGCTGGCTGCTGGTACCAGCCCAGCCTGCTACTGCAGAAAACACACCTGTCCTTCCAAATGTCTAGCCTCCCAGCCTTCAAATCTACCTCTGACAGCAGGTCCCAGGAATAAGAAGGACCGGTTTTATTTATTTCTCTTTATTCTATTCCACGATATTTTCTTTAAAGTGTATACCCTGTTACTATTATTGAGTTGCAGTTCCCTAAAGAATTCCATTTCTACGAATGAAGGCATCTATCTGAATGGTAATAAAACAAGGATGTTCTTCAATCTCTTCATTTTTAAAAATTAAAATTAAAATGAGTTACAACCTCTCACAAATACTGCATCACCTCTCATGCAGTATATCAAAATCTTGAGGGGCTTTGAAAGGGTCCTGGCCTAGTAAACCTGAGCTATCTCATGGGTTCAGTTTCTGGTAGAAGATATGTTCCAAGATCCACAATGAGTGAAATTATAAATCTGCTACCGCAAAAGGACTCCTAACTAACCATGCAGGAAAGAATAAAAACAACACAGTACCTGCCTTACTTTTAAAGAAAAGAATTGAAAAGAATTAAACAGAGAGTCAGAAACCCTCGAAAGGCAAAGGAAACTCTTCTATTAAGTAAGACTGAAAGATCCTACTGTCCAGAATAGCATTTCAGGTGCCGGAGAAAAGGCCTGATTTCTCCCAGAGGGGCTCCAGCTTTGATGCCCAAACTGCCCTCAAACATCAGACTGAGCATTTTTGTATAGCAGAGTACCCTCGGGCGAGACAACCGTAAATAGCTTAAAACAAGAATAGGAGATTCCATCTGTTTCTGGAATATTTCAGCAGCACCTGCTTCCAAGGTAAAAATCTGGGAGCTGTCCCACAGCCTTCCTCCCCTCCTCCCTCCCCCATCCCAAAATACTTATTTTAAACTAAAGCAGCTCAACTACAATCCAAAAGGGGCTTCTGCCACCACACCTGCCCAAGTAAGTAGATTGATTTTCTCCTGAACTGTGCATTGTTTAAAAAACACTTAAACAGAGAAGAAAGCCAAAGTTTTTAAACTTAGACTCTTAATTATTTCTAACTTTTTCTTCTGTGAAACAGAGCTTTTCTGAGTTTATAGTAAAAATACGGTAAAAAGGGCTGCTGTGCTTGTTCCTGCCATTAGGTGACAAAGGTCTCCAGAAGGTAGAATGTTCCAGTAAACACAGTTCAGGTGTAAGAACAGGTCATATCTCAACCAATGTGGAAAAGATAATCACTCTCTAACAGTGGCCCAGAACACTGTTAAAAACAAACAATTGAAATTGGTTTGAAAAGCCCAATCTAAATCAGGGTACTTACTCTCAAAGCAAAGTGTGATAACCCTAACATAAGCAGAATAATCCAAACATATTTTATGTACATTAAACCACTTCAGTTTTAGTTCACACATTGGTATTTCTAATGCCTGTCCCAAATCATTTGATAACATCCCATTTGCAATGGAATAAATCTAAAATTGTAAGCATACCCATCCTTTCACAGCCTGACTCAAGACTTCTGTGATACTGTCTCCTGTTTCTGTCCTTTGATTAGCATTCGCAGCATTCTTTCATCTCACTATACCTTTCATTTCTCAGGCTTTTGCATACTACTTCTCACTGCCTAGAGAACCTTATTCCTATTCACCCACATGCAAATGTTCGCTCATTCTGTGAGATCTAGTTTAACTGGAACCCATCAAAAACACTTTTCCTGATTCTCCAACTTAGAAATAAGTTCTGCTTATATCTATTTCTAAGTTCAAAAAACTTTGACATATACATGTTTTTAAAATAGTTAACATATTACATTTAATTTATTTATTTACAAATTTCCTTCCCAAATATTAGACAGCTCATAAGACACTAAGGGTAACAAAAGTGAAATGGAAGGTAGATATTAAAATCAGAGGTGGCAACAGTGTACCTAGAAGCATATTCAATTTTAGTTTTAGTAAATAAAAAAATACTAAATGTTTTTATTTTATACTATGAGGTTCAGCTCATCAAATTTTGGATGGACATTGTATCAGTAAATTTCTCTAGTGGAGAGCTGAGTATAGATCTTTGTGTCTATTTTAAGAGGTCTTCAGATAACTAAAAGCCAAAGACCAAGTGTTACATATTGTTCAGGTATATATTAGAACTCAGATACTTTTTAATTAAATAAAAATTTTTAAGTTAAAAATAAATTTAAGTTAACATCTTACTGAAGAGTTATTTCTTCGCAAATGTATAATAGGTTTTAAACAGGTTTATCTGCGTGTAAGAGAAATTACTCAAGCTTCTCAAGAACTTTAATAAGATCCATATATGCAATAGAGAAAATTACAAACTTTAATTCTCTGTAAAGTTCTTTTATAAAGACTTAAAAAATTAGTGTACAGCACAGTTCACTATTATGGTTTGGATCTGCAATGTCCCCCAAAAGTCTCATGTATTTGAGGGTTAGGTATTGTCTATGAAATCATGTGCTGTTGGGAGATTGGAGCCTAGTCTAGAGGGGTGGATTACAGGCATGTAAACTGGATTACAGGCATGTAGTGGGGGCTTACCACACTTGCCACACCTGGATCCAGGAGAGGCTGATCACTGGGAGGAGACCTGGAAGGACAGATAGATAAGCTGCTTCCTGCCTTCCTTGAAAGACTAGACTCAATTTGCCTTGACTTGGCTTTCTGTTTGTAATGCAGAGGAGCTGTCTCCACCTCTGCCTCTGCCATGTACTTCCACTGTTGCTGGCTGCCCCTGAATGGACTGTGACCTTCTGAAACTGTGAGCTAAAATAAACCTTTCCTCCCCTAAATTTGTGAATGCTGGATATTGAGTCAAAGCAATAAAGAAGTAACTAAGACACTGCATTATCTTAATGCCCAAACAACTTTGTGACTTTGAACTCTTAGGACTCTTCTGTCAAACCAAAACCACAAATTGGCTAGAAACAGTCTACCTCATTACAGTTTTGGCTTTGATAAGGCATGTGCCATTTAAGCAAACCAGGAAGCATGAAAAAAATTTTAGTTCTAGGTTACTTTGTTTTTATAACATTGAAAGATTTCTGAGATGAATGAATGCCTATGACATATCAGACTCAAATGGTGCAATCTGAAAACACTGAAATACTCTCACTCTCCTGAGCACATAATGAAGAACAACTAATTTATCTGTAACTACTCTTCTCCTACTTGGTGTTAACTACCATCCAGCAACTCATTAAAAAACATTACAGTGTATCTCCAGGATAAACAAAGTCCTTTTATAGCAGGAACTAGTCAACCATGGCAGGAAATAATACATTCAACTTTTTTTTTTTTTTTTTGAGACAGGGTCTCACTCTGTGGTCCAGGCTGGTCCTGAACTCACTATGGAGCCCAGGCTGGCCTTGGACTCACGGCAATCCTCCTGTCTCAGCCTCCCATGTGCTGGGATTACAGGTGTGTGCCACCACGCCCAGCTTATGTGGTGCTGGGGAATTGAACTAGGGTACTTAGCGCTTGCTAGGCAAGTGTTTCAACCACTGAGCCATTCCTCCAGCCCCACATTCAACTTCAAAGTAGTAGTTATATTAATGTGACTTACTTCCTCTCTGGTACAACCACACTTCTTTTAAGGTAAACTAGTGACAAAAGCACAACCCTATTTTAGATAGATAGATAGATAGATAGATAGATAGATAGATAGATAAGATAGATAGATAGATAGATAGATAGATAAGATAGATAGATAGATAGATAGATAGATACACATACATACATACATACATATATGCACAGATCTATTTTCTAAGTAGTCACTCCCTTATAAAACTAGTATTATTTAATGCCTACAGTGTTCGTGGAGGAAAATTAATACAAATTCTCAGCCTTTGAGGAGCTTATATTCTAATGGGGAGAGATAAGATATAAAAAATAAACCTAATAACTTATATAAAGGTTAAGAACTTTTCATTGTAAAATTAAGTTTAGATTTTCTAACTTTATGGACATAAAGCCAGTCAGTCAACACTGGAGCTCCCATAGAAAATTTAAATATATACCTCTTACAATTAATATGAAATAAACATGGTAATATAAATCTTGCTTCTACCAATAGCCTTTCTTCACATTTCTTCTTTAAACTAATGACCCACAAAAACATTCTCTAAATCATAACCTTCAGAACCCTATCTTTCCATTCTTGATGCATCACCCTTTCTCTCAACACTGAGCACACAGTATCTTAGTTATGAGCTGCTCTAAATCTCAGAGAAATACAGAAGATTAAGACAAAGTCTTTACCCACTATGACCTGACTGACTACATGGAGAGAGATACAGAAATATCAAGGGTTACAAATGTATAACTGAAGTATACACGACGTGCTGAATACGCTCAGAGAAGAGAATGATGATCTCTGCCTGAGGAAGACTATTTTGGGAGGAAGCATATATGTACGAAGGTAAAGAAACAATGGCTCCCAGGGGCCTTGAAGTACATAAGCTTGAGAGAACTGGCAGAAAGAACAGGATCCTAAAAAGCTAAATTTAGAGACAGCAGAACTTGTGTCTGCACCAACAGCATTACTGGAAGCTATCTTCCTAAGTAGAAGACTGGAAAGAAAACGTAGAGGTGACTAATGTCAGACTTGAGCTGTAGCACGGAGTTCCACTTTGAAGGGAGTGGACATCAACGCACAGATTAACTGAACTGAAAGCATCTAAAGAAAGCAGGGAGACTACGCAGCCAAAGAGGACAATGCTGACAACATTAGGAGCTCCAGACTGCCCTCACCCTCTGGGCAGACATCTTTCCTCTCCACTGGACATGCTACCAACAACAGACTCTTCCATTTATTTGTCTCCACCTATCAACATACCCAAGAAAAACACATGTGAAATACCATGGGTATGATCATTACATATGTACAAAATGGGTAAGATAGAGAGACTTTTACCTCTCATGTTATATATCCACAAAATGTATGTTCCAAAATTCACATAAGACTATTTTTAACCACAGTCACTAGGCACTGGAAAGACAACAGTAAAAACACATTATGCCTTGAGGTTTTCCTTTTCCTACGTAATATAATACATATATATGTGCGTGCACACGTGTGTGTGTGTAACACACTGTTATGTGATCATCCATTTCCCTGGCTAGTCTGGGAACTCCTCAAAGGCACAGACTAGCTAATAACAGGTATTCAATTAAGGATTGACTAATGAATGAATTAACCCACTGCACTTTTCTCTATAGCTCCAAGCTAATATAACAAAGAAAAAGCATGCCAGTTGCCACTATTTTTCATTCTAAATGACAACAGCATGAAGCCTATTCAACTGGATTCTCACAAATACAAAATCCATGACCCAATACATGGGCAAACAAAGTCAAATACCAGAATTAGAGAAAGGCATCTTTAAGTTGATTAATTAATTTATGGTACAGAGGCTTGAACCCAGGGCCTACTGATGTATACCCTCAGTCCACTAAATATAAAATTTGAAATAAAATGTTTTCTTCTCCCAGAAATTTGCTAAATGAACTTGACAGTGTTCATCTGAAGTATGCGCGTGCGCGCATGTGCACACACACACACACACACACACACACAGAAGACATACTGTAACCCAAAATATTATGGGAAGAAGTCTTTCTGCAAAACTTCAAGAACCAGGGTTAAGCCCTTACCTCCTTGAAATATACAATATAGATAGGTAGTCCTTTGACCAAAGGTGAAAGAACAGATAAAAATGGAAAAGAAGGTTTTTGTTTTTGTTTTTACTACAAAGACCACTGTTATTAAACTGAGTAATACACAATCACTGATACCCAAGTCTAGTACTCTGGGAATTTAGGGTACTGGAGCCTGAGCTACTGAGGAAAGCTTTACAACATTTGCACACAGTTTCTCTCCCAAGGACATGGGGTCTACCCACTTTTTGAAAGCACTCCAGCTACTGATCTCTAGTACCCAGATTACAAATACTACATATGGCAGAAAAGAATTGACCTCACTGATTAAAAGCAATAATGATAATAAGATTCACGTAGAGAAATACAAATACGCAGGAGTTAAGATTGACAGTCACTAGGCAAAAAAACCTCAATCAACCCTTCTTGCTTCTTGGTATGTGGGATTCAGAAATAGAGGAAAAGATTCTTTCCTTAGTGAGAAAATAGAGCTAGGTACAGCAGGAAGTATCCTTTCTGGAATTTAGGAGAGAGTCTGGTCTTTTATCCCCAGACCCAAACTCAGGGCCCGGGTTTTGTCATGGGCACCTCAATGTCGCCCTGCCCTGAGCCGCTGCACATGAGCAGAAAGAGACAGGAGGCAGGCCCCTCTGACACCTACTTAACCAGGGCAGATGGAGGAGAGAGCGTGTGGGATGCCTTTACCTCCCCCTCAGGAGGCGCCCAGCAGGAGCCCACAGAGCCAGCAGCTCCAAAATCGGATTTCCACACATCCTCCCACCCCAGAGCACGCCTTACCCCTCTGGCAGAGGAAATAGAGCATTAAGCAAGTGCGGATCTGGTATGTGAAGGGTTTCAGAAGACCTAACGAAGCCTACTTACAGGGCCTTGCACTTTTTTCAGACCTCTACAGAGGTAGCCAAGTTGGAAAGCAGTTATTCATTCATTGACCCAAAAGGGGCAAG
This sequence comes from Ctenodactylus gundi, assembly GCA_004027205.1. Classification (NCBI taxonomy): domain Eukaryota; kingdom Metazoa; phylum Chordata; class Mammalia; order Rodentia; family Ctenodactylidae; genus Ctenodactylus; species Ctenodactylus gundi. The sequence continues at coordinate 223,886 of PVKB01001167.1, forward strand.
GGTGTCACTTGGAGGAGGACACAACCCATGTCTGCAAGACGTCCTGAGCTACAGACACATACTTTATTAATAATCTTACATACACAAGATGTCCACAGAAAAGTCTAACAGCTAATTTCTGACAGCTCCAGATAACAGCAGGAGGAACTGAAGCCATGCTGACTCCCCAGCTTCCCCACACTACACAGGAGCAACGGTCTCTTCCCACCCAAGAGCTGTGATACAAATAAATAAATACAATTATCTGTGGAACTTCAAGTGCAAGAACAACACTGTGGAAGTCCTCCCCAGTGCAGTGACTTGTGGGAAACAGATAGGAAAATAAAGAGAACAGCTGGAAAACTTAATTAAAGAGTAACGCAAAAGCTGACATTGTTTCACAGAACTAGCTAATAATCAAAGCATTTCTCTCTTACCTTAAGATGCAGAAGCAGCTCTTGGCTCCTGAAGATAAGCGGCAAAACCCAAATCTCTGCTTGCTGTCAATGTCAGTGAGCACAAACGTGAAGTTCTGGCCAACTTGGCTAACTGTGAGGCTGCAGCAAGGACAGACCAAAGGGGAAGATGAACACACAGTCACTTTCTTGATAAAGTGTCTAATCAAAACAAGTCATTGAACCTGTAACATTTCCTCTCAGTGGAAATTTTTATAATTGAGCTTAACATTTACACACTTCAAGGAACAGACTGCGAGCTAGTAAAAAAAAAAAAAAAACAAGCAACAAGAAACAAAAAAAAGACAGCTTGTTCCAGTGACCACCAAAAGTCCAATCATCAGTACCTTTATACATTCCCCTTTCTAAATTCAGGCCCTACTGTATCTCAGTTAATCAGCCCATCAGTCTTGGAAGGACTCATCTTGCAGATGAAGAAAGAGTTAAGAGTGGACATCAAGCCTTGTTTTGACTCCACTGATCACTTCACTGCTGTTAGGGATGCTTATGTGAGGACTCCTACAGTTCAGAAACTCAATGGTGACTGCAGAAGGAGAATTTAAGTGTCTACTATGTGGTAGTACAGTACAGACATTTGACATATAACATCTTATTTACTATCACAAAAACCTGGAACTTAAGCAACGTTCCCATTTTACAGAAAAGGGCACTAAAAGTAACAGTGGCAGGGAAATGAATCAAGTTTAGCGAGCTATTATGTAGAAAAGCTGACATTCAAAATGAAAAGAGAGCAAGGTTCCTGTATCTTTTCTAAGTTCTCAAATCATAAGAAATATATTTCACACTTTAGAGGGTAGTAGTACCAAAATATTAAACATTGCAAGATGCTTTCTAAGAAACAGAAACAATGCTTTAAGACCTTAAATAAGAAAAAAAGCTAAGTTCCTAAATCAATAAAAAAAAATAAGCAAACCACAAAAGCAATATAAAGCAGAAAATATTTAAGAATTAAAAAGCATGTAAACAGAATATTTAGGAACTTTGAAAGTTAGAAAGTGTACAAAAATCCACTTAAACTGATTTAAGCTCAGTTAACCAATTATCCTATATTTAATTTCTTTTATGAAGTGTAAACATTTTAAATACTAATTTATAAATTTATGCTAACATATTTTAGAATCTGACATTGAATTATTCAAAGGGACTCATCAATTTGTACTGTACATATCATTTTGTACTTTTACAAAATATACTCAAATTGATACTCAAAATTAAAAGTGTTCAAATTGATGTAATCACTTATAATTTATTTAGTAAATTGTCAATGGATTGAAAAGTGTTCAAATTGATGTAATCACTTATAATTTATTTAGTAAATTGTCAATGGATTGAAAAGTGTTCAAATTGATGTAATCACTTATAATTTATTTAGTAAATTGTCAATGGAAATGAAAAATCATGGCTTACAAACCTTTTCCAAAGGCAAAAATTTTATTGTCTTTGGAAATGATATCAATTAAGTTCTTAAATACAGGACTGGTCTTCTAAAATTCCCTTATATATATTAAAAGGGATTTTCAAGATATACCAATTCAATGGTCAAGGGCCCTGCCTAGTTATATTTAAGGAAAACAATTTTAACCCTCAGAGAGTGGTTAGAGAGTACAGGAAAATAACTGAAAAGAAAATATTTCACTCTCCTTATTTTACTAGGAAGGTGAGCAAAAAACAAGGTGGCAATTTAAAAGCAACATGGTAATAAAGCAGGTGTAAGTAATGCTATCCCTCCACCTTACACAGCCAAGAGAAGGAACACATTTCTATAAAAGTTATAGAGCTGTCAAGGGGACACCAAACGCTACCTTCTTATGGCTGTTATGTTTTATCTATAAAGCTTGGATACTGTGTTACTATGGTGATTTAATACTATGTTTTAAAGGGGGATTATATGATTAATTTTAACAAGGTTGAGAACTGAAGATGTGTGAGAAACAGGATTCTAGCTCACATAATTAAAGTGATTGGAGAGGAAAGTGAGCCTCAGTGGGGGAGGGAAAAACCTGTTTTATTAAAATATTTAAAGCAACAGGTCTGGGTAAGTCTAAGATACAAATGAGGTTGTGCTTTTGTGAAATACTAGTGTGTGATCATACCAAATATGACTCTTCATTATTTTAACTTAAGTTTGACTTCACTTCTATAAGGCTTAAAATGAATGAACTCCCTAAAAGGCAATTAGAAAAGAAAGCTATTGATAGGACCACATGAAAAGAAAACATGCAGAGTCTCTAGGAAAAGGACACAGAATGAACACTACCTAATTTTGGAAAAGACAGTAGGTAACTTCCTACTATCTTTTCATAATCATTAAAAATACTGGAAAATTTTAGCTACCATGTTAGGCTCAAAAAAAAAAAAAGATTATTACTCATCTACCTGGTTCAAGCCTAAGCTAATGACTGTTAAATAGCTCTTACTTAAGTAAAGACCTCAGTTCCTCCACCTAGCATAAAAAGAAGAAACAACCACCCAGTCCAGACTGTCTCAGGAGTCAATAGATAAGCAAGCAGTATAAAGGCCATAAGTTAGTAGGACAATTAATGAAAGGGAGGCAAAACTATCACCAACTGAATGAAAATGAAAATTCACACAAAAAACATGTGTTTGCACAGAACCTTAATTCAGCTTTAAAACCCATAATTAGCATTAATAGTTCTATTTCTCTCATCTGTCCTTTTTTAAGTAAGGCAATTTCTTCAGAGGACCAAGTAACTCATATTTGCGAAATGAAAAGAGTGCCCATTTAGAAAAAGACAATTATTAGTCTCAATTGATTCATCTTTGAAGTTCAAACCATCAGAAACCCCAGACCAGTTGACTCTAGAATAGTTTTCTTTGGACAATTTCCAATAAACTAAGTCTGTCGTAGGCAATCAAACAAAGGTTAATTTGGAGGATCCTAAATTTCCAAGGAATTTATCAGTCTCTCTTCACTTTTTGAGGTAGTCTACGGGAATGTTGAGTACTTTCTATTTTTAAAAATGACAGAAAAAGAGTCAGTGTCTTATGTTCCTCTCTAGAACTAGCATCCACAATTTCTAAAAGAATCAGCAATTTCAAAGTAATTAAAGTGTAGATAGACCTTAGATAGTATCTCACTTGATTCTGTTTTATGGTTAGGTAAAATTGAGACTTAATGGTTTTGTTCTGTTCTGTTTTAACAAAGTAATCAGAAACAGGATAAAAATCCAATCCAACTTCTGGTTCATTGTCCTTTCCATTCTGTTATGCTTCACTGAACACAATGAAAACCTTTGCTGAGAAATTGCACCTCAGTTTAAGTAATGAAAATATGTGAAGAATATAGATAGTTGTCTTAGCAAATTAATTATACTTTTCACTAAGCAACAGAAACCATATTTAAGTATCTCCAGAAATAAACCCAGGAGATCAGGGCCAAGACAATCCTTAGATATACTTCCCATGCCTAGGTGAGTATGAAAAACAAGAAAGAAAAACAGGAACTACTCAAATCACGACTTCAACCCATATGCTGCCTTTTAAGTGACTGAGTCAGCAGCTTAACCCTGATGTTGTTCACAGGCCCAGCATATGAATTGCAAGAAGAACATGGGAGACAGTTTGGGTCCAGACTGCTGGTAAGAAATAAAATTTTATTCATCGGCCTCACTTTAACCTTAGCCATTTTGCAAACTGAACTAGAATCAGACAAGGGCACACAGCAAAGTTTGGAAGTACAACACCGAACAATACAAATACAGCCACTGCCCTTGTCTAGCTTACTACCTAGTTAGAAAGGAAAAATAAGTTTGCCAAAAACACAGCTCGTGACACTGTCATGAAAGCAAAGCAGCATCGAAGACAGAAGAAAATGGCAGAGGAGAAAAGACAATGTGGCTAGAAGGAGCTTCTCAAGAATAACAATACTGATCTAAAGGATGGGATGAATCAGCCACTGCAGGGGAAAACATTTGGGTGTTTTGGGCAGAGAAGGAAACTGGGCAAAGAACGATTTTCGGGGCTGAAAAGAGCCCGCTGTGTTCAAAGAAATAAAAGTATAGCAGCACAGCTAAAGCCCAGAAGATCAGGAGCAGCATCATATAAAGCGGCCACATAAGGCAAGCACCAGATCACGCCGAGTGCCTCATACGTCATGGTAAGGAATTCGGAGGCACAACGAAAAGCCAGTGAACGGTTTTAATTAAGAGAAGAGTCTGGTTTACAGTTTTGAAAATTTGATCTGACTGTTATGTGGAGAACAATCTGGAAGAAGGCAGAAGTAGAAGCAGAGCAAATAATCAGGAGACTGGACGGTAGCTTAACTCATACAGAGAGACTAGAGATGGAGACCAATAGGTACACCTCCAGTTAGAGATAGCAACTATGAACAGATTTGCAGAAAGACTGACAACTAGTAACCATAAAGGAAGACTATTACCATTTGACCATAGGAAGAGCTAACAAGTTTGAGAAGAGAGATCCAAGAGCTCCATTTGAAATGTGTTAAGTCAGGGGAGACTTAAAACATCTAAATAGAAATGTTAAGTACAGAGCTGAACACACTAGCTAAGAAATCAGAGGAAACATTTGGCTTGGAGCTATAAATTTGGAAGTTATCTACACACAGATGGTATTTAACACCATGGTAAAGATGAGACCATTTTAGGGAGAGAACTCAGAAACAGAAGAGCATCCAAGACTCATTCACAGAAACAACAGTTGAGAGGATGAGTGGAGACCATTAAAGCAAAAAGTAGAACCACTACGTAGAACAAACAGAACAGGAAGGCCAACTGCATTGTTGCCTGGTGAAGAGAAAACACGTCAACTACATTGAACAGTATGGAGGTTTCAGATGATCTTAACAGGAACAGCTCTGTTTGAATGATAGAAGAAACAGCGTGAAGAGGACTGGAGAAGAAATCAAAGTGTATAGATGACTCTTACAAGAAGTAGAGAATTTGATAGTAATTGAATAAGGATAAAGATTCAGTATTTTCTAGTGGAAGACAAGAACTTGTTTTTAAGCTTCTAGAAATGATTCAACAAAAGCAGAGATTAATGATTTAAGAAAGAAAGGATAAAACATTAAGATCTGGACTTAGTATCAAATTTCAGACATGCTACTCACTATGGATGGTGGGCATACACAAGTTATTATACCTCTCTGATACCACCTGTAACATGAGACTACTAATCATTTTACAGAGAGGTTTTGAGGATTAGAAATTATATATGCAAATTAACTATCATATTATAGGTATATAAGAATAATTCATTATTATTGTACAATTTTAAAATTTAAGAGGCAGAACTAAAACATTCTGTTATTATCTACTTCCTCTTCCTTACTAACAATTACGTGTCAAGCTATCTGTTGTGAAGTTCTTCTTTCCTTCAGTCATGGGAGGAGTCAGGCAAAAATCAAGATTTACTAAACCACTACATTTCTCAACTTGTAGTTCCATAAGCCTCAAAGCTTCCTTCCATAAACACACCTTTCATCTGCCTAAGCTCCGAGTTACTCACCAGCTCAAAGATCCAAGTGTTGAGAATGAACTCATCCAAAATGTCTAGAGACCAACAAAAGGACCCCCACTGCCAGATAAGGCAATACTAATTTGCTCAAGGAATCCACCATGCAATTCTAAGAACAGAGATTTGTCTATTCCATTGTCTAGGTGAACCTGATGAATGAGTGACTATAGAATTCAAAAACATTGAAATCAGAGGAAAATTGGGGTCATAACTCAGTGGTTAGAGTGCTTGCCTAGGCACAACAAGGCCCTGAGTTTGATTTCCCAGCACTATATAAACTGGTCATGGTGATGAATGCCCGTAATCCCAGCACCGGAGAGGCTGAGGCAGGAGGACTGCCATGTACTTGAGACCAGCCTGGACTACAGAGTGAGACCATGTCTCAAAAACCAATTAATCAATCAAATAAATACACTACAGGAACAGCAGAGAGCTCATCTACTTCCCTTCGTATACATGATGTAATGAGGAAACAATTTATCACATCACAGTGCAAACTAGAACCCAAACTAAAACCCAGATCTCCTAGTTGTCACTCCAAAGCTCAGTTTGCTAAACTTCACTTGTTTTGTCATTATCAAATGCTGTCAAAATAATCAGAGGGCACAGATAAGTCCACAGCTTACACTAAATTAGGGGACTAAAGTGGGCCAAATGGATTCCAGTTCAGAAAGAAGCATTAGGGTAGCTATGTGAAACAAGAGGCGAGGTCTAGAAGTATATACAGCAACGCACTAATCATGCTGTATTCACGTGGGGTTTATTTATTCCAGTTAACTGAAATTTTTCTTTTGTAAAATAAGTGTGTACAATTTTTTAAATATTTGTTTGATTACTTCATGCTGAGATGGTCTGAAGAAAGGCAGTATGGTTTAATAAAAAATTATGGTAGAGACAGAGGTCAGACAAATGAGGTTTCCAAAAGCATTCTGACACTTAGTAAGAATGGGACCCTGGGCATCTTATTAAACCTACCTTAGATTCTGTTCCTCATATATGATACCTTGATAATGATAATCTTGTAAATGTGTGATCTTTTTAGCACAAGAAAGAAAGATGGTACAAGGCCTACTATATAACACATGCATAAGTAGCATCTGAACCACAAGTATATCTGTGGTTACATTCTAAGCCATTACATGATACCTTTGCTCCTTGAAAGATGATGCATGATCCTGTCACCTGTGGGACAACTGAGTGATAGCTGATTTTCTAGGTTCTGAAACAGGTAAACACAAGCGTAGAAAATAGTAACTTTCCCACTGTATAATCTACCTCTCTACTTTTTCAGTGGACTAAAGCTGGTTGTTAGCTATCAAGCTCAAGTAGCTACTATAATATAGTCTGGGACAAGCCTTTTATTATTTAGGAAGTTGCTTTCATCAATAATAATGAAGAATTTTTAGAGTGAAATAGGGATCTCAGCACTGATTCTTTGATACTCTTCTCCACTAAGAGTTTCAAGAACACAGAAGGGTAGAAATAACTCTGAACTGGGAATAAGAGTACCTGTTCCTTTCCTAACGCTGTAATTACAGTTCTAATCATAAGCAAGCCAATTCCCTCTGAAGATCTTGGCTTCCCTTCTGTAAAATGGGATGTTTGAATCAGATGAGTCTCAGCTTTAAAATCCTGCAGTCCTGCTCCCACACATTTGCAAGGCCTCCTGTGGCCAAAGCCCAAGCTCTTGCAGTACACATCACCCTCTCCCCAGCAAGCTCCATCTGCTCTGGCTGAACATCTCCAGGCTCATGCAGGGTTTCTCCTCTGCTTTGCTCTACAATACATATGGGGTGTTAGGTTCTCCCTTCCATTACCCACTTCTTGTTGGCCTGGCAGACTCAACACAAGTATCACTCACCATAAAGTTTTCTCTGACCATTTCTGTCTTCTTTAACCTCACCATCCTTTCAAACCTTATTTAAAATGCCTTTATAACACTTCTTGGACTAGACTCAGAAACACATGGAGGGCAGAGCTCCAAAATGAGACCATTTACATACACTGCATATCGCCCAACATAAAATTACACATCCTAAACTTTCTTTCACCCTTCTGGGGGTAAAATACTACCACAATTTCCTAGAGCTTCTGGGAAGAACAAATACAGAAGTGATGAGAGTGTCCAATACACAGACTAGAATCAATTAGGAACTCAGGCACTGATTTTCTTCCTTTTTCTCCCTTTCTCTTTGGTGACTACTCTTTCCTACAAAGTTGTCTCCTGAAAAACTCATTTGGGAGATGAAAATTTAGGATAGGCTATGACCTAAGAGGACCCTGGCAAGTCACAACGTTCCTGTAATAGCTTAGATTATTTCAAATGAAAGTAATGATATTTGTTATTCTTTCTTATGACAGGATGATAAAATAATACATGAAAAAACACTTTCTTTTGAAGAGTTACTATCATTATTATTTTTCAGATGTCCTAGTTTCAGAAAAAGCAATCTTAAAACAACACAATAGACAATACGATGCCAATGTGAAAATCCAACTCTTGATATAGGCTAGAAATATCAGAAAGTTGTATGATTGTTCCTTAGGGAAGAAAAGTACAGATACTGAAAAGAGTAGGAGATTTTCTATGTGGAACACAATCTTGTCTCATCTTCCATGCTAGTACATTTTCTAATCCAAACAACATTATCAACCCACCTGGGGGGCTTTGCAAGACTTAGAAATCTGGACATATGAAAGTGCTAACCTCAAACTAACAAAAAAGATGATTAAAACCTCTGTGTATTTTGCAAGTTACCTTCATTATAATTACCTCTTCTGCATTAAAGTATGCCACGGTTAGAGGTAGAAAACAGAAAAAATAAAATAGTCCTCAAAATAAAGAGGGATTTTAGGGATATAGCAATAAAAGTTATCAACACTGATCAGACATAAAACATAATACAATACAGCATAAAAAGAACTACTGTTCATGACAAGGATTAAAATATATCCATAAAGGGTGCTGGAGGAATGGTACAGTGATTAAAGCACTTCCTTTCAGGCACAAGGCCCTGAGTTTGATTCCCCAGCACCACATAAAGCTGGGCCTGGTGGCGCACACCTGTAATCCCAGCACTCAAGAGGCTGGGGTAGGTGGATTGTCTTGAGTCCAAGGCCAGCCTGGACTACACCAGTGAGTTCAGGACTAGCCTGGGCTACAGAGTGGAACCTTGTCTCAAAAAAAAATCCATCAACGGACATTTCAATTCCTAATTTATTTTGTGAAAAAATATACATACATACACACATACATATATATACATATATATATACACACTCAGATATATACAGCTGTATACATACACATACACACACATACAATTAGGGAAGGTAAACTAGAGAAATACATATTGGAAGAGAAATATTTTTTCAGCAATAATTAAAAGGTATCCAGTATTACTGGTAACAAAAATAAAAGGACTATCTTCATTTCACAACATAATCATCTAGATGTGTAAGTACGGGGATGGGAGGAGTACATTAGCAAAAAAAGGGGCAACTGTGTTTAGCCTATGTGTACACATGCATGTGTTAGGGAACAGCAAAGATTTAATCTTATGGAGCATTTCTTCCAATATTAGCTTACAGAGTCAATTAAGGAATATCTATCCAAAACAGATAACCAGTCTAATAAGAAGTTAGGTTAAAAATCCCATTTTTCTTTATTTAACATCTAAGTACCCTCCAGAAACATTTCAGCTTTATAAATATGCCCTGCCATAGTGTGTAATACATTTTACAATGACTTCTATGACTGTAGAAGATTTCATGCATCACTAATTCATACATACAAATGTGAGGTTTGCATTAAACATCTCTAAACAAAACCCTACTCCCTTGCTATTTTTAGAAGAAACAGGACAAAAAAAGAGACAGGGGGACTCTAACTACAAAGATTGACCCTCTTAAGAACAAGGCTATTTTGTTTTGAGAATCAATCTGCTTCTAAAACAACCTGGTACCACGGTAAAAAGATGTGAGTTTGGAAATATTACAATAGTAGCTTGGCTTTAAAAAAAAAAAGAGAACCAGGGAGAACAGTGATTATAAATGACTGGCAACGTTCCAAAGCTGCCTTTTAATACTCTTTTTTAAATGCTTTGGTTGTTAAGTTCTCATCTCACACCATTTTTAGATTAATGCCAAATAAACCAGGACACTGGTACTACAAAGTGTACAAAGAACCAAACAGCATATTACTCAAATGTACTATTAACTAAACTCTTTCAGATCCTGCCTTCCATGGGGCTACTAAACTACATGTTACACCCTTCTTGGTGATAGACAGATTCTAGAGCTTTCAAAAGACAAGTATGGTATTCATCACTAACAATGGTTATTTTCTGCAACCTCTCCAAATCTCTGTACATTCTCGTAGTTCAATTTTGAATTAAGAAAAAAGTGAAGAGAAAATAATCAAGTGGATGATTACAAAAATAATGCTTTAATTATAATGAAAAAGACATTCCTTGAAAATAAGACACAGATCACTGAGGCACAATTTCATTAATTAGGAAATTACAGTTTTAAAAAGTAAAAATAAAAAGCTCTTCTAAAATTGTTCCCATTAAAAAGGGCCTTATTTAAAAATAAAAGAAAAAACCCTTCAGATGATCTTAACTACCTTTAAGTTTTTATATTTATACTATTCCATAAAACAGCTTATCAAAACATAAATAATTCAGATGATTGTGTATTTGTTAGCAGAAATCTACAGAAAATGCAGATTTCCCCAGAGAAGCTATCACTCTTGGCCACCTAAACAGAGTATAAAGTGCTAAATACAACTTAGCACCACTCCATTTAAATGGCTCAATATCTTTAAACAAGATACGGCTATACTAATTCAAGTTTTGTTTAAGTCTAAGAAAAAGTCTATACAATATTATACAGCCACAAGTCATGTAATATTACTTCAGTCAAATATATCTGAATTTAAATAAAAATTAAATAACACAGGATTAAATACCAACCATTCTTAATCACGGTTTAAGTCTGACAACCAAAATCAAAACTTTAGTGCCTTAAAAAAATACATCTCACAAACTAACCAATGCAAAGCTCTAAGCTTTAAACTTTTTGATAGTGTCAATAAAAACTCCAGGAAAGAAGAATACTGCAACTCCCCTTGGAACATAGGTGTTTTAAATCATGGTTAAACAGACAGAATGTTAAGAATGGTATGGTTTTTATTTTCTATAGCAGGTTTATTGACCGTTTTTTTTTCTAATAAAGTTTGAAAATCTGACACTACCTGTCCACATAGAAGGGGAAGCAAAACTTGGTCAAAGTCTGTAGAACTTCCTGTGGAGAGAAGGAGAGATAATTTATACATCTAATGGGACCAATAAATCTAACATTAACCACAGCACACAAGCTAGCAACTTTATCCTGAAGAAAGAGGAGACAGATGAAGAAATATGGGCTTTATCAATTACATGGGAGGAGTACGAGGCAGTCAATCATGAGAAATAATAAACATGATCAAACTTCATTAAAAATGAAAAATTAATCAAGAATCACACATGGGCAAGCAGCAGGAGCCATGCAGGAAAGCTCTGAAGGGAGGGGGACGGTTGGGTTGCTGAGTGTTAACACCCCTCCAGGGACCATCTCCAGCCTGACCATATGGATCAGAGTGAATAACACTGAGACACATGGGTTTGGCCTGGCAGGGCCGCTGTTGCTGGCACTGTTTTTGCCTGTTACCTAGGAACAGAGGGGCCAGGATTAGACAACACTTCTCAACATCAATAGGCCAAATCACAGCAGAATAGAAAGCCAACTTGAAGATAATTGTTCCTGAACATTATCAACTACAGTTTTATAATTAGAAAACTCTATAAGGTTGCCATTTCTGGTATAAGTTAACTTTGGAATCAAACTGTATGCACTGTAAATATGGACTATTTTTTAGGTAAATATCATTATTGTAATTGGATATACTTACCTTCTTGTAATTTGTGAAATCCAAAGCAAACTACCAATTTAAATGTCTTTTTTAAATAAATACAGAGAGGTACATAAAACTAAGCCACATTTTCAAGAGAAGTACACAAAAAGTAGAGTCGTATGTCAGAGACTTATTGATAAAAATCTTGGAGAAGACAAAATAAATACTGGAACATGGGACTCAAGATATAATTGTGTAGGAGTCTTCCTCATAGACACATGCCGTATACACAGCATATATACACATAGCTAATCACATATATAAGCAATTACTAATTCCTCCATATAATTTTCTTTAGCTTGCCTTAATTTAGCTGCAGCCTTTGATAGACCACAGTTGGTGCTTATAACCAATGTTATAAAATTTTTTTCACACGATTGATTTGTTTTTTAACTATTTAGAATACCAACGTTCAGACAAAATGAAGAGTACATTTTCAATCACTAAGAGCCTGGTTCAAATTAAAACGAATCTGACCAGTGCATATCCTAATCCAAGTGATAAATTAAAGATCACTTTACAAATGTAGCACTTTCCTAACCAATAATAATGAATTATCAGCACTAACTGAATTGATGTTTCTCGCTTCATTTATTTTTAAAACCAGTTCTATCATTCAAGAAATAAACCACATCAATCTAATAACCCACTCAATGAAGCAGAAAGCACATTGACTTGCTCTGCCAGCGCATGTTCCGCCTACATAAGTCAATTGAGCATATCCTATTTTTTAATATTATCTTGGACTGGTATTATGTATATCACAGCACTGTTAAGGCATGATGCAAAAGAGTAATAAACAGAAAAGTAAAAGACAAAAATGAGCGAATACTAATACCTCAACATAATCTAAGAGGCATTATTTGTAAATTAATTTCTAATGTGACATTCAAAGATCCATATACAGGTATTTAACATAATGTTTTGAAATCAACTGCGTAAAGACACTGCAATAGTTAACACAGAATCAAAGCAAGAGTAATTTCTCACTGCATAATGATATTATTATGCAAGTTTTGAAAAAGATAATAAAAATGTTCACTTTAATGTCTGCAGTTTTAATTAATTATAAAATACACAATTCATAGACAACAAAATCTTATGACTTAAACACCAAGAAAAACATCTTCTGTTTCAAGTTTCACGTAACACCATAATCACAACTTCAGTATACACAGCAAGTATTTTCAAAACCCACTACCATGTGTCCACATTGCCAACATCAGCAATAAAGACAGTTATCTTTTATCCCTCAAAAGTTTCAGAAACAGAAAATACTTCTCTATTCTATGCTAGAGTTGCACTGGCAAAAGGCCTCAAAGATTTCTTTTTTTTTAAAGAAAGGGTCTCAATGGCCATAAGAAAGCACTATGCTCTGCAACAGAGTCAAAGGAATCTAATATGCCAAACATTACTACAAGAGCAATAACCAACCTTGAGGCTGTCTGTCAGTTAATAGTAGAACAAATACTAACATAGGCTAAGTGTTACTCACTCCTACAAGCTTTCCTTTTTCTCAAGAAGACAGTGATAAGCCTAATTAAGCAATGGGGAAGGGGGAGGGGAGGAGATGGAATAGAGGCAAATATAGGCACATGTTTGTACATTACAATATGTTTCCTCATGTTTATGATACTGTAAGAGTTTGATATTTCAATTTAAGTCAAACAAGATGGTGGTGTGCTGTCAAGAGGAAAACAAAAATGAGCATCTACTCAGTGCTAGGCATATTCTCACATGATCAAGTGAAACGTCTACTTCTAGTTTGGGAAGGGGAGAACAAAAAGATGGAGGCAAAATAAGAAATGTTCTTTATAAGTAAAAACTGCTCAAATAAACCCAACTTTCATAACAGTGATGTTCTCCTCATATATATTCAATTACTTTATTCTTTTTGTTGACGAATAACACAATTATTCAGATATGAAAGGTCATTCTCAAAAGGAAGGCACTTTCAAGCCTGATACAAATGTATTTTGGTCATTTTGGTAACAGTGTCCCATAGCTGCTCAATATTAACTTTACTGGGAAACAATTATTTTCTCTCTACAACCTATGTTTTTGGCTAGTGAACTTTCCTTGTAGATGGCAATTTTCCTGTTTTCTCCCCCACACAAGCTTTTTCAGACAACCAGACTCAGCACAACTTCAACTACTGCCACACAAATGGGATCTCAGAGATGCAGCACAGCTGATGAAATGTAAATGACCTCATTGCTAAGGCAGGGGGTGGGAAGGATTTTGTGCCAGCTCTCCAGATCAATTCCCAAGTTTATATTTTCACAAATCTTTTTATGTACAGTTTGATTTTTTAACATTTTAATGAGCAAAAAAAGTGAATCTATAGTAGCCAGTCACCACAGTTAAAGTGCAGGGCATGAACTAGATCCCAGGAGGGAACCAGTCCACCATGTCACCACTGGCTTTAGGACATTCGCCACCTGGTTCCATGTCCCCAGGTTCCAACTCTTTTCATAATCAAAACACTGCTGACATTATAAACCCCAGACGGGTTTTCTAAAATCCCTCCCAATCAATATATCCAACACATAACTTATTGGAGACAACACTGAGCTCATTGATTAAGGTGAGTTCAGTAGCAAAGTTTTCAAAATAAATGAGACAAGAATGCAGCATTCAACCCCTTTGTGTCACTAGACAATTTATGAAATCGGCTATTTCCAAAAGGCCTCTTCTTCCTAACAATATATATGATACTTCTTGCGGAAACAAACAAGAACTGAGGGGGCAGGGAGGACATGTAATAAGGCGGTATTAACACAAACCTTTAGTTATGCATATGTTAAACAGCAGACTGTACAGAGCAGCAGAAAAGTAACAACACGTACAAAGCTCAGCCCATAAGATGAACTCAAGCCTCAGAGTAAAAACCAAAATATAAAGTTAACAGGCCTTACACTGAACACACTTGCAAGAGAATTCAGAAATGAACCCAAGGTTCATCTCAGTGTACTCTGGATTCATTTCGCCCAGTGCAAATTCTCGTTAGTCAGCAAGCCCATCAAGGGAATTTGCTTTAATCTGGAGAGAGTAGATTATGTTCTGGCACTAGGCCAGTCTCTTAAAAACCTAGCAAAGTTTTAAATTTATAATATTATCCATTATCAGAATTCTATGTGAAAGCAAAACTTTGAAGACTAAACTGGGTAAGTTAGCTAGGGTTATTAATTATGAGAATGCTCATACAATTCACCCTGAATTTGGTACGTGAGTGTAAGCAATCCTGTAAAAGCCATCTTTCAGATGTCAAATATTTTGTTTTCACTGCTTCACTGAAACCTGTGAACAAAAAATTAGTTTTATTTGGCAGATGAAAACAACTGACAGATACAGATATACATGCCACAAATAAATGCCATCTGAAAGATAAAAGCACAGGCTGATTGTAAGTGTCCAGTGAAGTTACAGAATGTTGGGAGATTAGGCACACTCCCACAGTTCAAAGGGGGGAAGGTGCGTGCAGGAAAATATTTAAATAAAGGGATGGTATGAATAAATGAATGTATTTTAAAATATGTAAAGCCACAATTAGCCTCTTTGTGACTTGTTGAAAGCTAAAAGAGCAACTGATAATTTACCTTTGTCCAAGAAAATGGAATGTAAATAGAAGAGAAAGGAAACCAGTGGGACAAATTTCCTGGATTTCTTGTAATTTATTTATTCCTCTCAAAATGTACATGTGTGATAAAAAGATTAGTGGAGCTCAAATTCCTAAAATATGCTCTACGATTAAAAAAATGTCTTAATCACATGAGGGAAATGCTGACCCTCTAAGTATTGCAATTGAGAACAGTGCTACTGACTCGAAAGAAAAGTCTTTGATTGATGATCTTAAAACTCAAGTTGAAAGTTAAAAACAGAACACAAACAACATCCAAACATAAAAAAAAGCTAACAAAATTTCTACTATAAGCCATAGCAGATTAAAACTAGGGACTCCAAGGAAAAAGCTAACAAAGGTTTTAAGTGCTTCTGATTAAGAAGGGTAAAGCAGAAGTTCTTGGAAGCTTAAGTAGCATCAAGCTTAAAAATGTTGACTGGAAATTTCCTAAATGAGAAAGCAGAAATAAAAAATTTGTCCTTCACTGTGTGAAATTATATCCAAGATCCACCCTATGGTTAAAATCACTTTTTTTTTTTTCCTTCAGTGAGAAAAAGCAGCTTTGAATAAAGGATTTTACAGAAAGCCTTTTCAACACCGAACATAAAAGCTGGGTCAAGTTTCTAACAACCCTGCTCAAATGCTACAGAGTCTGCTTTCTTTCTTTGGTAGGAATATTCAATATTTACTCCCAGTTTACTTTTTATAAACTTTAATTTTACGATCATGGATATGTTATCAACATGGTAATATTAATATGCACAATACCTAATAGGCAGAATCCGTATTATAATTCCAGGATAAAATTTCAATTAAAAAAGAATTTCATCATATTCTATAAACATAGTATAAATTTAAAAATCTAAATTATTAAGAACATTATGGACAGAAAAAGAAGGCTTATGATAGCAGAAAAGCCATCCCTAGAACTACTTTTAAGTATCACTCTCCCTAACTTTTCAAGTCCTAAGTAAAAATTAAAAATCCAATAAGCTTTTTAACAAAAATACTTTTTCTTGCTGTATTCTTTCCTTTATTTAAATAACTACCTAAAAGGAAGTTGTTCTATAATTACAATACTACATATAACATCCTATTTTTCAAGATTTCCTTTTATTAATTTTTAACCTTACAGCACCTTTACAGGGTTAAAAATGAGAGAGCAATATTGATAAGGTCAATGTTAAATGCCACTGAGAGTCTTAATACTCATCTCAAATACTTCCAAAATAAACAAATTTACTTGATTACCGTTTCTTATAATTAGCATCTGGTGGCATCAGTAATATAATCTCTCAGACTTAATAGATTACTCTAGAGTATCTGTCTTATTTTCCTAATCATTTTAATTTCTATTTTCTGAATAAGTATGTTAATCAATATTCCTAAAAGGAAGTAAGAGAGGCCACAAGTCAGTACATAACAAAGGAACAGAGTCCCAACAGTAAAACTGCAAACATGATTTCAGTGAAGAAGCAACTTGCCCCCCAGGAAGACACTATTAAAAGAAAACCAAAAAAAAAAAAAAAAAAAAGAAAGGAAAAAGAGCACAGTTAGAAATACTATTTTGTAAGCATATTAAAAGCTGTCAGCTTTTAAATATTTTAAATGCACACAAAAATGTGCACAGATGGGCATCTTTTCTGCCCACATTAGTCTATAAAAAAATCTTTCATTATCAAGCTCAAAGTCCTTGAATTTTTTAAACTTAATTGTGCCTCAATTTCTTAGAATTCACACCCCAAGGCCAAAGCTTTCCTGCCACCAGTCCTTCAAATCTGACTTGGACATTACACGGGAGGAGGCTCCAAGCCTCCCTGAGGTCTCACTCCTTTTACAACATACGAAAAAGCAGTCGATAATGGGCCCATGCTGAATTCACTGCTCTCCACGTCTCCTCTTGGGACACAAGCCTAGCAGATGTGATAAAAACTGTGTCAGAGAAGTGGCTCTAGTTTGTGCCTTAATGACAACTTAAACCTCTAAACCAATACAACCAAAGGACTAACAGAACTGGCTGTTACCTCGCTCTCCTGCCAATCTTCGAATATCTCTGAACTAAATTAGCACCTCTATCCACAACTTCCCCTGCCACCCTACAAAATCCATTCTAAATTTAAAGGATATATGAATTCAGCAAACACATCAGTGGCACAAGTGTCTGGGTGCCGTTTATATGTCTATAATTAAGTCCTGAAACATATTTCATATAGGGTATATTTTCTCAAGGTATAATCAAACATTCAGATGTATTAATGGACTGCCTAGTAGATTTCCTCAGATTACCACTCCAATAACCATATTAACACGTATCACTCGTAAACTTACAGTTTCCAAAAACTACCTAGAGGTCACAAGATTATTTTTAAGCATTCTCAGACACAGAAAAGAAAGGTGATATTGTGAGTTACTGAAATATTCCAATGATTAAAATTTATACAGGAGAATATTTTCAACAGTGGGTGATTATATTTTTAGTTGTTAAGAACTCACTCTCTTACCTAATCATATAGTACCAAAACTTGATTTAAATATGTACTTTTGATAACATTTTCCAAATTCTATAATTTAGCCTTCAGATGATAGGTCTTTTTACCCAGTATCCTGAAAGCCTACTCAGTCATAATCGCATACCCACTTAATCAGCAATCATTGTTCTGAGATGCAGGACTTTGTTCTCAAGACAAGCACCAAAACCTTAAAATTTTTTTTCAGACTGGCATAAGAAAAAAGTGATCTTTGTCAGACAAGGACAAATTTATGCAAATCTTTTATAAACATTCACAAACATTTATTTAGCTTTTGAAATGTTGGCCTCATTTGAGAGCATGAAAATGAGGGGGAAGTAGGAAAACGCAAAGGACAGCTTAGAAGCTGGCACGCTACATAAATATTCAGAAGGAAGATTATAGGATTCATGTTAGGCTGTCTTAGGCTTCTCCAAAGTCCACACAGAATAGCAAAGAACAAAACTAACGAGAAGTACAGCAGATGTTAGACAATGCATCGGCCTCTTTTCCTCTCTCACTTGGCTATACTTGGACGCTTTTATATTTTCTTTCAATATGGTTAGGTCATTCAAGGATTCTCCTATAGACTCTGTATTGTGGCTACAGATCTATAAGCTGGAGGTCTGTCAGCTTTCCAAAAGTTTCCAATGAAAAGGCATTATGCAAATTCTACCTCTCTTACACTCTTTCAGGGGGGTGGGGTGGGGGTAGCCTCTAGTATGCAGTCATTGGAGTATTGGAAGCCCCAGCCTTCATTTCTGTATAGCTGTGTTTGCCTCAGGGCCGCGCTGCTTGTTTTGACAGTGGATCCCCCTAGATAGTTGAGATTAGTCGAGCTTGTTTAGATAAACTTGAAATCAAGGCCTTCTCTAGGTAGACAGCTAGATGTAGCTACGGAGTTTCCAGCTGCCTCTTCCTTTCATCCCCAAACAACTGCAGATTCACAGTAGCTATCACAGCCACAGGCTATGTCACATACATAAGTACAAAATTAAAGGCTGCTAAAAGAAGCCTTTGTAAGTCTTAGTGCTAAAATAAGGAATCTGTACTGCTTGGTTTATACAAATTATCCTAGCATTACCAGTGTGGAGCCAAAAATCATCAGTTCATAAAAGACACATTAATCGAAGCACCTAGCTTCTTTTGATGGACAGGATCATAGTTTGGCTATAGACCTAACCTTCTGTTTATTAGTTCTTGTATGAGACTAATAGCTGGAAATGTTGAAAAAGAAACAATAGACTTTATTTTATTTATCCAGTGCTGGGGATTGTTAGACACCATCAACAAACACTGTGAGCAGAATATGAAAATCAAAATGTATACATCAAACTTGCTTTTGAGAATATTATTTAGCAATTAATTAAGCAGGGTCTTATAAAATAGTTATCACCTAGAAATTTATTTCTCAAAACTCACAGATTTAGGTAGACAAATCTATGATGGATTTAAGACTGAGAAAATTTACACTGAGAACACATTGGTGGCATATCATTACAAAGACAGAGGCAGGAGATATGAAACATTATGGAAATTAAATTACATAATTAATCATTTTCTAAAAGTTAACACGGATTTAAATCTTTTGCAACTAGAAGGGAAAAAAGGGTCTTCAAGGGAGCCATCAAAATACAAGCAAAGCAAATAATTTAATCCCATACATATTTTTTTTTCTTTTTGCTCCAACATATAGAGGCTAGCATAAATCTAAGGCTGCCTGATTTAAACCGAATACAATAGAACCAGAACAAGTTTCAGCATTTCCTACAACTCTTCTGAGATACCTCACAGTATGGAAGTTCTTTTACCTTCTGATGAACTGTCAAGTCACACAAGACAGTTTTCAATCAAACAAGCTCACCTATCACCACTGAAAATGTGCTGTTAGGATTCAATAGGTGAGTCACTATTTCAAAGAAAAACTCCAAGACATTCAAGGCACTCTGGAATTGCAATAACTTAAGCCCTTCCTATGAAATCTTGGGTTCATTTTATAAACAACTTACAAACTAACGAAGAAACCAGTAACTCATTTTGGTCTAACTAACCATATAATACATATTTTTGTTTTTTAATAATCCTTAAAAAGGGTAAAGGATATAAATTTGGTTTGCAAACCATGCAAAACACAGTCCCAGGAAGGATCTGGCCAGCTCGCTGTAATTTACCAGCACTCAATAATATCCCAAAACGTAAAAGCACTAATGGCTGGAGCAGAAAGGGTGAAGGAAAGAATGGCAGGAGGCTGGACAAGTTGCCAGGGACCTAGTCACAAGGAACTGTAGGTCATGTTGAAGAAACTGAACTTTATTCTATGGTGTTGGTTTTAAACTGCATTTGCACATGACTTTCCAACCTCTTATCCATTTATACTTTTCCAGACTCTAGAGAGGTTTGGAAGCTATTCTCATTGAACTCTTCACTACTTCTCAGTTCCCATCCCAGTCCTGTGGCTTCAATCCCTATCATCACAATGACCATCATCTTAGGGACCTATTTGTCCACAGAAGAGAAAAGACATCCAATTGGGTGTGTGCCTATCAGACCTCCAAGAAGAAAGATGAGTCTTCTACAGGAATATTAACAATAGCCCTGGCAGTAGAGAGAGAAGTTGGACTCAAAGACAAAGGAACTGTGACAAATTTAAATTAGAGCAACTTCAATCTCTCTTCAAAACATGTTCCCTTAGAGTCAGTCTCTTGTGAGCATCTTAAGTCCATTTTCCTATATATAGAGAAAACGTATGTGTGACTTTTTATTGCAACAATCTGCTAAATATACTTTAAGTCATCAATTACAAAGCTAGTATTTTTAAGTTCCATTCAGAGAAAAAATGCTGTAAAGAAAATGATACATATTGACTATAAGACACATTCCAATTTCAAAGGTGTTAACATATAAAAAGTATACATCTTGAAATTGGTAAAATATATTTATAGGTCTGTCTTTCCATTGTCAATATCTATCAGAATACCTAGCACAGAGGAAGTGTCCAGTGAAAGATGGTGCTGAAAAAAAACCGAGTAGATGATAGTCTGATTAAGAAAAAGGAAAACAGCATTAATTAAGCACTTACTGTTACCAAGCAATACACTAACAGAGTACATGCATTCCTGTTTAATCCTCATGGAAATCATATGGGCCAGAGCATAGACTTGGATTTATCAGAGAATCAAACTTTAAGTTTAATATTTATTCTTGACACAGAAATTAAAGAAGTATAGAACTATTCAAATTTGTATAAATGTGATATTACTGACTTCTATAAAAATTTATCATTCATGCCTATTAACATGAATTATGCATATAATTCTAATTCACTGCCTTATATAAGTTTCTTTTGATTATGAAACTAACCTATTTGGTCTTTATTTTTGTTTTTTATATGCCAACAGTCATCTTTTCTCTGGAAGAGGTTAAGTGACAACTAGAAAGGGACTAACACAGGTGTCAGATCTTGCACTAAATGTTTTGCATACACTCAATGATCCTACCAGCAATCTTACACGGACATTATGGCCCTCTATAGATGAAATGAACCTTGAAAGCTGAGTAAAATTTGCTTCAAGAAGACTAGTGACATCAGTTTCCTAACTCTATTCATGAATGATTTTTCAGCTCCTATTTTAATTACCATTCTGCCTCCTCAGAAATATAGTACCAACTTTCTAAGAATTGCCTTCTATATTAAATAAAGAAGGTGAAGCATTTCTCTTACCTGAACTTCCAACTGTAGCAGCAGAGTGAAAGATTTGTGTTGTTCTGTTAACAAGTTGAAGGATAGGAAGACCATACTTGCCAGTCTACCCAGGACATCCTAGTTATGCCATGATTCAGTCTAATCAAAGTGCTCCCTTTAATTCTCAAAAGTATCCTTGGTTTGATCCTATGGGCACCAGAGTCTTAGAAAAAGGACATTATGGCTTTTCTGAGGGTAAAGAAAGAGTAAATAGCTGTTTCATCTACTTGTCTTGTGATAAAAAAACTGGAGAGTGATATTAGAAGACTTTAATTTTTGATAACTGACTTCCAGCTCTTTACCTACAGTAAGTACTTTCAACTACATTCTAAGACGAACACACATCATCAGTTACAGACACACATCATCAGACATCATCAATTACATGGGAGCATCGAAACCTTATCTCTGCTTCATTTTCCTCATGCTAGGAAACATTCATTGAACAGTATCATGTAGACATTATGGCTTCTATACTTGCCAGTTCCACAAAGTTATTTCTTCATCATTTTCAGATGAAGACAAAGATAGTGAAAATGAAAAGCCATTGCTCAAAGTGACACAACCAAAGTCAAATTTCATATAACATATTTCCTTTTCAACTTTTCTTTGAGCCAAACACACAAAAAACAAAGGCACTCAAAAATTCTAAGGGGTGAATTTCTTAAAGAAAAAAAGAGAGATTTTTTTAAAAAGCACTTAAAATTTTTAAAAGGGATATTTCTTAAATAAATTAGACATCAAAAAGTGTATTCCTAGCTGCCATTAGTTTTTATTATAGCAGATACATTTTAAAAATCCAAGATATTTCTCAATTTTCCAGGTGGTTAGATCTCTGGAAATACATATCTGTAGGTTGGCACAGTGCTTTGATAAAAATAATATTCTTGGCAATTTACAGACTATACCTCTAAAACTACAAGTTACACAAAGAGGTAGGATGTTTGAAATGCACTCAAACACAAGAATCTTAACTCTGGTTTAGCCTCTGCTAGGTAATGTAGGATTTAATAAAGATATGTTTTGGCTTGTTCTACGAAGTTCAAATCCTGAACCCAAAGATCAGAGAGTAAACATTACTGCGTTTATTTTTATATATCCAATATTTGGCATCCTAATATCCACGCACAGTATCAGGTCCTAGAGACTTATAACAAAGAAGGCAAGTCTCTGTTTTCCTGCCTGAAGAAGGGAGAAGACACATAAATAAGTATGGAGAGGCTTTCTGATAGAAATATGGCCCAGGTACAATAAAGGTTCTATGAGGTCTACCTGGGGTATGTGAATCCTCCTCAGATGAGGTGACATCTGAGTTGAGTTGAAAAAAATGAATCAGTATTAACTAGACAAATAGGTTCTATAAGAATATTCCAGGGACAAAAGCATGCAAAACAATATTATATTACACATTTTATTAAAGTTGATAAGTAACTAAATAATCTTTGATAATACCAACTTTCTTTAAAAAAAAAAAAAAAGATAATCCCAAGCTCGAGGCCCCAGGGTGTTCAATCTCAAACACCAAACAAACAAACAAACAAACAAAAAGAAAAAAAGGCTCAATTATTTTTATTAATACCTCTTATTTATGCCCACCAACTCCCCCATATACCATAAGCCCCCCCCCCAACACACACACACACACACATGCACGCGCACACATACAATCATGCCCGCTGCCTAGGTATCATGATATATCACATTTGTAACCTAAAACTAACCAAAGAGAGTTTCAAATTTGATGGTCATTGGCATCTTTACTGTACTGCACATTAGTATTTTAAAAATGAAAGCTGTCACTGTATACAACTGAAGGGGCACATTTGCAAAAACAAGCGGACTCATTAATACATTTCTGAGAGCCTGGTGTTGTAGCCAATGCATATAATCCCAGTACTCTGAGAAGTTGAAGCAGAAGGATCTCACGCTCAAGTCTACTCTAAGCAATTTGGGAAGACCTTGCTTCAAAAAAAAAAAAAATGAATTGTAGATATTGTTTAGTGAGGATAGTGTGAAGGCGCTAAGTTCAATTTCAGTACCGAAAATGAATGAACATATATGTTTCAGTTTTTCATCTTAGTATATTTTGTGCATAAATATTCAGGAATAGTTTTTGTCTTCTCTGACAAAATACTCTCAATCACCTCTGCGACTTCTCTAAATTTTGTTCTAGAACAGTATAGGTTTAAAAGGAAAACATTTTTTTCAGAATTCTTTTTGGAATGAAACAGATGAAATTTTAGAGGCAGAAATTACCATACCCAACCTAAATCTTGATAAGAATAAAGCTACAAATGGTGTTACCCTTCTACCTTAGGTCTATCTCTAATAGTAGTTATATTATATAATATAATTATTGGCTCTTATCAGATGCCAAGTGTTACTTTAGGTACTTCATATATTTTTCTTGTTATTGTTGCTTTCATTTCATACATTTCAATTCACTTAACCCTCCCTACAATCCTATAAGGGCTTCACTATGACCATCTCTAATTTACAAGTAAGGTAATGAAATCCCAAAGTGGTAAATGGCAGAGCTGGGATCCAAAACAATGAAACCAGGCTCCAAAACGCATGCTTAGAATCACCACTTCAAAGTCTATGTTCTTAATGCTTCTATGTTCACATGTGTCATATTATTCACTAACTCCATAATTTGTCCTAGCTGGTAACACGGGCCACGAACACTTCTATAACCACTTCTACACTTGAAGATTTTATAGACTGACATATAAACAACAGAATGTGAGGAGCGAATGTTCTAAGTGTTCTCCAAGGGATGGGGGTTCAGTGACTAATTTAGTCAGATCAAGTTTCACAGAAAAGGTGATGCAAATAGGACATTCAACAATGAACTCATTCACGTGGGAGTAGGGACACAAAAAGAAGGAAAAAAAATTCAAACATAAAAAAATTGGGGGAAAATATAGTAGCAAATGACTAAAACTTACTGAGAAATGATGAGGAATTGTAGGTCTGAGCTATGAAGAGAAGTTGAGGAGTTATGGCCAGAAGTTGGGTTAAGATCAGAAGATACTGGACCTTTAATGTAAGTTAAACTGGAAGGCGCCAGAGAGGCACCTTCAAAAATATTGACTAAGGGGAAACATGTGATTTCATTTAGATTTGAGAAAGAGCTCTCTGGATACTTTATGTAGGGTAGTACTGTAACATCACTGGGTTGTTGACCATTAGCAAGAGTGCATGCACTTGACACAAGGCTGGTGTTTGATTGAATGCAAAGGGAAAAAGAAGACTTTTACAGACCAGAGAACAGCTTATGATGGGATAATGAACAAACCTTTGATGATGCAGGTTGTAAGTACAACCAAAGAGCAACGGGAATTGACTGCATGAGGCTAAAGACCAGACAGATCATAACTCTCAAAAGCAGTCTTAGTCCATTTAGTTACAATCATCGCATCATCAACTAAGAACAAGATGATCCAAAAGTACTCACAGACACCTAAAATCATAGGCCTGTACCACCACTACACCCACCTAATGAGAATTTTTTTTTTTTTTTAAGGACAGGCTCTAGCTCTGTAGCACAGGCTGGTCCTGAACTCACTATGGAGCCCAGGCTGGCCCAGGCTCCCAAGTGCTGGGATTACAGGCATGCACTTGGGGAATCGAACTCAGGGCCTTGCACGTGCAAGGCAGGCACTTTAACTTCTGTGCTATTGCTCCAGGCTCTAGTGAGGCTGTTTTGGAGCCAGAATAAAATCAAGAAAACACATCTAATAAGAATGTGTAAGAACTATGTAATTTATCTTTTCTTGAAATTAAATTGAAGTAAGTAGTATACTACAACGTAGGTGTACAGGCTGGCATGCTTTCAGAGAGAATAGCTTAAAAAGAATTTATATTTTTTACAAGCTCCTCCTATATAACTGTAACAGCTGGGGAGTGACCAGATTGGGAAGAAACCATCAATACTTGTTGAAAAAGCCTTTAATCAGAAAATGACTCTATCCTCACGTGAGCTTGACTACATTTTTATGGTTTTGAAATATACTTGCATTAAGAAAACAGCTCAACCCCACCCATTCTTAAATTCCCCTTTTCTGAAATTGAGGTAGTGACGGGAACTCAGAATTATGTACATTATAGAAGAGACTCTTTTACATGCAAAGTGTATTTAGCAAACTCTTTTAAAGCAGTAATAGTGACACATGGTAGGTGATATTTTTGGCCTGTCGTTGAAAAAACTTAACCTAGCCATTGATCAACAGTGGGACACTTGTAAGCCTAGGCACAGAAGCAGATGTCTAACCTGGTATTCATTTATACATCTTTAACCTGTCCATGAATCTTTTAGAAAGATGTAATAATGTGGTCTATCAAAACATCTACATTTCATGAGAATCATAGTAATAAGATGCACCAATTCAAGAAAGCTGCTTCAGCAGAGTGCTTTACTGCTATTATGCTAACAATTATCTCCCATGTTTCATAGTCTGAAAAAGATTGAGAATTTATTATCTGCAGATAAGAAAATTACATTCTTAAAGTTACAGTGTGTCAAGTTACTAAGAAATATGAAAGCAGTGGCCTTTTTATGCAAGTGGTTGAAAAACCATGAAACAACAGTGAATCTTCAAAAGCATGTGTCTAAACAAACCTAAAAGATGGTATTCCTTAAGGGCAACTCCAAGACTTTCCACTGAGATTTCTCTGCATCACTCCTTTTAGCTTTTTTAAAGTCTATAGCCTCATATTAACAAAGAATAAGAAATTGTAGGAATGTAGCTATGCAGTAACATCACCAACTAAAGGTCCTACTTTTCAAAGAAATCCCCAACTTCATGTTTTCTGGTCACGCTATTGTTCTAAAACCACAAAAACACCTTTAATGTAAACATGCATTACAGCCTACTAGGCAGTAAGCTCCTCCAGAAGAGAAATGGCATCTCTTTCTCTCCTCTTCATTACCTGGTATTGTGATTGGCTCCTAGACTATAGATACTACACTCCCCCAATAAAAACACAAATCGAACCTAAGTTTCCAACTGTTTTGCCACCCAAAATAGACAGAGAAGGGGAAAAGCTGGAAATATAGTCACTTGTAGCTGTAAGTTAGTGTTTTTAAAACCAGATTCTACAGCCTGGTCTATTTGTAATTTATTTGACAATTACATAAATAAATCCTTTGGCTTGCATTCAAATGAATTCTCAAATCTGTTTCTATAGTATATACAGTGTTATAAAAAGTTTCCAAGATCAGATGGGTCTGGTGGCATGTTCCTGAAGTCCCAGCTAACCAGGAGGCTAAGGGAGAAGGACTGCTTCAGCCCACAAGTCTGAAACCAGCCTGAACAACACAGTAAGATTCAGTCTTTAACTTTAAAGAAAAAAAAGTTTCCAGGACAAAATGTGAACTAATCATTTAAAGTAAACCTAATATAAATAGACTGCGTCAGTGAGTTGAAAGCACTAACAGTAGCTACTCTGGAGAAAAGTGGTTTAAAAAAAAGTATAAAAATTTCCAAGAATAAAGAGAAATATTCCAGTTTTTCCATTCTTTCTGGGGTAGTGAATGCAAGGCCCAAAGAGCCACAAACCAAAAAAATCTCAATTCTAATTTGAGGATTTGTGCTTAAACAAGGCCCTGAGTTCTTCCCCAGCACCACATAAGTGGGATGTGGTGGCACATGCCTGTAATCACAGCACTCAGAAGACTGAGGCAGGAGGATTGCCTTGAGTCCAAGGCCAGCCTGGGCCACATAGTGAGTTCAGGACCACCATGGGCTACAGAGCTAGACCCTGTCTCAAGAAAAAAAAAAGTTTTGTCTCTGCCTTACCAAAAACTGGCAGTAAATAACATAAAAGTTTTTACATGGTGGAGCTCATCAAAAGAATGTGCTCATCAACATGTTAGAGGCAAATCTTGCCTCAATATTATCCCTACTGTATTTCTAATTAGAATCTTTAAATTGATTTACAAAAATTATTTGTGAATAACTGAAAGTTTAAGAATTGTTTATGCTAGAACATACATGAAATACGAACAGATTAAAACTCCATATTTAAGCAATTACAAGCAAAACTTAGATATGCCAATTCCCATCACAATTATCCCAAGTTATGCAACATATTTTTCTTCCTTTCTAGTATATACTTGATATATGTTTTTATAATTTGCTTAACTGCTTATACTGAAATTTTGAAATCACACAGGCCATATAAAATCATAAAAGAAAAGGCACCTTTTTATTTTTCCCAATGTACCATGTTTCTACATTGCTTACAGAGTTTGTACAAGAAACACTGACTGTTAGTTTCTATATAAAGATTTCCATAAAATTTTTATAGTTTCTATAAATGCATAAAGATTGTTGGTTTCATTATAACCTCTTTTTCAATGCCAGTGGAAAGAAAACTTACCTGCAACTCTGAATAGCAATTGAAATATACTAGGGTGGGCATATATGCCCAAATCCTTTTATAAGGAGCTCTAAGATGCTGTGTTTCATCAAAATACAGATGAATACACTGGAGAAACAACTTCTAGCACACTCAACTCTGATTGCCACTTTTAGAATAGAAAGACCATAAAAAGTGCAACTGTCAGAATAAATTATAAATTCTACATGTTTTAGTATAAGAAGTAATCATATTACAACTAATATCTTTGAAACTACATGTTTAATATCTAGTATACTTTACAAATTACAAGGCTACATATGGAAAATCTCTCTGCTAGCTTACTATCTGTTTATTTCAAACTATCCTGAACCTACACATTATAATTACTAAAAGCACATGGTGTTTAAGCTGAAAAATACAAAATTTTTGAAGGCAAGGATGGGATTTTGATGGAAGTAGTCACCA